>JAFEMH010003910.1:0-238459 GCA_022495995.1 Adenophora triphylla var. japonica | reverse complement strand
GGGGGTAGATTTGATCGGCCTTCCCACGCGCCCAATGAAATTGCAAGTATGTGATCGTGGCTATTGACTACTTCACAAAGTGAATCGAAGCAAAACCTCTGGAAAAGATAACATAAGAAAACCCCATCAACTTCATCCACGATTAAATTTAGTGTCATTTTGGGGTGCCACATTCAATCGTATCTGAAAATGGACTACAGTTCTCAACGGCCTTCGAGAGAGAAATGAATAGGTTGGGAGTCAAACACTGAAAATCATTGGTCACCTATCCCCAAGGAAATGGGCAAGCAAATGCAGCAAACAATATAGTTTTAACGGCCCAACGTAAGAACCTAGATGGGCGAGCAGGCAGATGGTTGGACAAACTCCCTCTTGCTCTAGGGCAGTTCGTACAACCACCCGGGGGCCTACTGGGAAAACCCCATTTTCTCTTACTTTTGGAGGCATCGGTTGAGCTACAGATTCCTATAGCAAGGGTTGCATTGTTTGATCAAAATCAGAATGACTCCAACAGGTTGATTGACTTGGACCTGCTAGAGTAAAGATGGATGACGGCCCAACTCAGAATGGTCAACTACAAGCAGAATACCGAGGGGTATCACGACAAGAAGGTCAAGAAAAGGTTGTTCAATGTTGGGACTATGTCTTGAGAAAAATTGAAGTAACAGGGCGCAAAGCCGAGCAAAACAAACTGACTCCAAACTGGGAAGGTCCTTACATTATCACAAGGGTAGTCAAAGTGGGGACCTACATGATTGGCAATCCTGGAGGCAATGAGCTGAAACATCCTTGGCATGCTAGACACTTAATTAGATATTATTTTTGAAGTTATTCTCTATGTAACGATCTATGTCTTCAATAAAAAGGGGTTACCCCCGAAAAAGTTCCATTCACATTACTGCCTTATGTTCGCAATACGTTCAACTCAAGTCTGACTCTTGGTCGATATCGAAATATTAAACAGGTTCGACTAAAGCCTTAAGTCAACCTCATTTTTAAACAAGTTCGACTAAAGCCTTAAGTCAACCTCGTTCTTAAACGGGTTCGACTAAAGCCTTAACAGGTTCGACTAAAGCCTTAAGTCAATCTCATTCTTAAATAGGTTCGATGTTAGTCAAATATATGTTTAGATTTAGAATTGCTTAATCCCAATCACAACAAGCATTAATGTGGACCCCTAAATTTAATTAGACCAAATAGAATTTTTCTATGTATGATAGGTTCCCTTAGTGCTAGTGCCAGTGTTTTTAATATGTAATTTTCTCAAGATATGAAGACTTGAAGACCTGAAGATTTCCCTATCAGTTTGTGAGTTTACTTGGTAAAGAAGCTCCTTCAAATCGGTTGACCACTCAACTGGTCAGGGGCCCTTAACCGAACAAAGCCAGAGCCCTTACCTTACCGATAAACTCCTTAACCGGTCATGGCCCTTAGCCTGTCCAACCGGCCAAGCTTATCCAACAAGCTTCCTTTTAGCTAACCGAAGCATTTATTGCTCCCAACTACCCAGCCACCTACTTTAGCTGAAGTTGGTAAAGCAGCATGCTGAATTGACGCTGAAGTGACATTCCTGCTGCTGTCAGAATCTCAAAGTGGAATGTCAAAGTTATCAGTACTCACATCCCTTCAACTACTCAATGGAAATCTTCTCTATCCAATCTCAGGCATTAAATGCAAAGATACTCCCATTCAATGCCTGCCTGTCCAAGTCATCATTACAACCTCTTCAAAGACAATGGCTCCTTTTGAAAAGCTCACTATAAATACCTTCCTCGGAGCATTGAAGATGGTTGGTGCATTTAAGATCCTTGAGAGTGAGCTGCCAAGAACTACCAACCTGCAAATCCTCTAGTTCAAGGCATTCAATACAAGTCCCCACATTCACTAGACATCTCTGTAGGACATACAATGAGCACCTTCAATCAATTATGTTGTGTTCCTCAACAAGACTACATTTGAAACATATTGATTGAATCACACACACACCCTAGAGAAATCAGCTCAACTTGTGAGCACATCTCTAGAAAACACCAGGTTTTTATTAGAGCACGATCCATTAGTGGTCACCTTTATTTTAGCAGCCTTCAATCATTGGGCTTGCAACTTGTAATAGGTAGGAACCATTAATAGCAGTGCACTTTCACAAATCCAAGTTCTGACCAAATTTGGTAGAGGACGTAGCAGTTATTTAACACTCTGAACATCTTCAAACAACGTGTCATTTCTTTGTGTGTTTGTTTATTTATTGCATTGTTGTAATCGGTTGACAATGTTAGGTTTTGGGGTTACAAACGCAGCAGAAGATTTAACAATAACATCAAAACCCTAGCCCTAAGATCCGTCTAGCATGAAGAGATTAGAAATTAATATGAGATAGTGAAATTGTCACGGCCAGAATCACAAGTCATATCCAAGGTGATAACAGCACCAACGATAACTCTTGGGATAGCACACACACACTTTGAAAAATAAAATAATTTTGTAAAAGAGATTGCAGCGGAATAATAACACCAAAATTGTTTTTCTCAAGTTATATAAATATAACTTGAGAGTGCCTCTTAGGCAAGACTTTATAATCACTATAATGAATTTACAAAGCTGAAAATGTTCCATATGGCTATAACAATATGAGCTCTATGGAACAAGAGATAAAGAATGAAATCATATCCTAGCCTTTACACAACTTGATACCAATGTAATCAAGTGCGAAATTACAAGGGAGGAAGTATTAAAAGAACCAAACAAAGAACTCTATCTCTAAGCTTTCGAAGGTGTGAATAAATGGCATGTGTTGGTATGTCTTCAAATGAAACCTTCCAAGCTTATTTATAGTCTTCAATTTACTTGAAAGCTACTCAATAAACAGCCTTGGGGCTGTATTTGCACGTTGAGGAAGAGTAGGAAAGAGGTTGAGATTGTTCCTTGATTCAAGCGCCCACTTCCTAAAAAATAGCAACCGTGTTGATTAATCTCCAAGTCCAAGCTTCAACACCTTGTACTCCCAAGCTTTATCAGCCTTATACTCTCTATTAAATCAGCAACAACTCCTTTGAATCAGTCTTCCACGTTTTCAATTGTTGTTGTCAAAGTAACGAATTTATGCATAAATAACATTTATGCATAAACCTTTTTTCTTCCGAATTCCTCACATGTCTAGCTCTTTATTTGATCCTATTGCAATCTGAAATATGGACATAAACCATAGACTATACAGATTATATTAGCACATTAGTCCATTAAATAATAAACAAGAAATGTACAACTATATAAATTCCAGCACAGGAAATCATCTGCGATATCATCTGGAATTTGGGAAATCATCTACGATATCACCTGCAGTTTACACTAACAATCTTCCCCTTAGTTGGATATTTCTTCTCAAACCTAATGTGTTGCTCTCCTGAAATGTTAGTCCATAAACAAATATACAGAGCATAGAGACACAATATACTTTCTCCATAAAAATTAACTCCCCCTTAATCAAGGAGCTAATCTAAACAATGATTTTATCACACTAAACTAATTTATTTCAAACTTAAAAAGTTTTCGAAATAAACTAAGTTAAAATAAAAACCATAAAACCATTGTAGCAAAATATTATCCAAACTAGCAAAATATCCTAACGATTAAAGTTTTAAACAGACCAACTAAAGTGTTTTGCATCCAACATAAACAAAATAAAAGGAAATTGTTTAAAGAACCACATCACATCACCATATAAAAAGAAATTGTTTTTAGGACACACAAACCCAATCCATCGACAAGATAGTGGCAGTATAAACCTTCAGGTTCAATAACCTTCAGGTTTCAGCTTTCTTCTTCTTCAAACTCCTCTTCTTCTTCTTCTTCATCTTCCTCCTGATCTCCTTCCTTATCACTTCCACCATCACTTGGGCCAGCACTAGTGGTAGCACCTGCAGTAGCACCAGCTCCAGAAGTTACAGCAGCAGCAGATCCTCCCCCTGTTTGGGAAGAAATTTCATCAATGAAAGCATCAGTAGCTACTTAAGCTTAGTCCATCCCTCAACAAGTTCTCCCATTGCACTTGACTGTTTGTGCAAGAAGTTGAGCACTATTGCCTTTGGGATTGATGGAGAAGTGTTGCCCAAAAGATTTATCATGTTGGATAGAATACTTGCAGCATCAGTTCCTGCAAAAGTATTAGGGGCAGCACCTGGGGAAGCACTTGGGATATCACGTGAGATAGTGTGAGCGTATGAAGGATTTTGAGTCGCCACCTATATTATTCGTTTGAAAAACATAGAAAAACCATTTTGAAAGAGATTTGGGTTCGGGGCTTAGGTTATGGAATGGGAAGGTCAAGGAGCACCCATTCCACCCAATCCGGAGATCGGTCTTTTAAGGAAAAGAGAGGTTTTCGAAAAAGAAAAGGATTTCAAATAAAAAATAAATAAAAATCCATTTAATGGGGTTAAACGGAATGTAGAATCGATTGCTTTGAGACCATCCCCATGATTTTTTTTTTTTTATTTATTTATTTTTTTTTAACGATAACATATGAGGATTCATGTTAGCCGACCCCAAATTATTTTGGGACTAAGGCTTTGTTGTTGTTGTTGTTGTTGTTGTTGTAACAATCAATTAGAAAGGGATTTAGGGGTTACCTTGCGTGAGGTGATTCGGGCAGAGTTTCGACTCAAGTTTAGAATCGAATCTTGACACAGACAGAGCTTTGCCTCAGTCCTTAACTCGAATCTTGATGTTTGTTTATCAACAAGGTTGACAAACAAACTTTGAGGTGATTTTAGGGTGATTTTTAGGAATCTTTCAGGGAGAGAAACCAACAAAATGTGTGTGTTGTGTAGAATTGTGGACCTTTGAAACACTGAAAGTCATCCAGTATTTATAGGTGTTGGAGGGGTGTTGAGGATGAGATCAAACACTCCTAGGAAGGTTCCAGACTCCCAAAATCATTGGTTGGCCGGATGGATAAAGTTTTATCCCGAAAAGAGGTTGAAATCGACGAGGAAACTGTCATCTGCATGCTGCAGAATGACAATATCTCATGTGAGACATGCCTTTCCGCGCGAGATATTGTGGTCTGTGGACAGTTCTGTCCTTTCCCCGTTATCTCGTATGCAGTTTAGTCTCAAACTAACGGTGGTTAGTCAAAACTTAATGATACATGACGAAATTGTGGATTTCTACTTCTTGACTCAAAGCGAGACTTAGAGTGGTATAAATGTGATCCGATGGGTTCAGAATGGGGTGTCTACAGAGCCCCTCGTCGACAAGTCTTATGAAAGAAGTCATGTCGACGATAGAAAAGACATCATTCTGAACATCGGGATGGTCGGGCCGCACGGCTTCCTACGTATCTCTATCCGAGAATCAGACCATGACGTAGTTCGAATCCAAAACAAAAAAAGGCTGCTTTAGGTATTTTGAAAATCATTTTGAAAATCGAAGATATTTTGTTTTTTGAAAAGGTAAATTCATACTGAGGAATCAAATCAAGACCCAATTCTGAATATACCTACCTGTCTGAAGATTCGCCTATTTGAGCTTCGAACCTGCGAGGAAATGTGTTAGAAAACAAAGGCTCACCTATCCGGTCCTTTGAGTTCTATCGGTTTTTGTGACGATTCGCTTGTCTGGGCTCCAAATCGGGCTTTTTGTTGTTGAGGATGACGATTCACCTGTTTGGGCGTTGAATTGGGCTTTTGTGATGACGATCCACCTATCTGGGCATTGGACCGGGATTTTCTAATGACGATCCACCTGTCTGGGCATTGGACCGAGCATTTCTGACGACGATCCACCTGTCTGGGCGTTGGACCGAGCTTTTCTGATGACGATCCACCTGTCTGGGCGTTGGACCAGGATTTTCTTTTGATGATTCACCTTTCTGGGCTCTGAATCATGTGGACTGAGTTGATTTTTGGATCAGTTGGTTTTTGGGCGACTGGTACCGTACCGGGCGATCGTGCGTGTGTCACGTTTGGCTCGTTCCGTAACTTGCGGTGCCGATTTTTCCACGTTTCCTTGCTAGTGCATCATTTCCAAGGGTAAATGTGTCAAAATTTAGAATTTTGACATTGAGTAGACACTTATTGTCGGGGACAATTTTTTCAAATTCCCAAAGGCATATATCGCGCGATACATCTTATCTCGTGCGAGACTTGTACTGTCGGGGCTAATATAACAGCAGCTGCTGTTTCATCAATTTTCTCTACAAATTTTCGCGAGTTGCTTGTTGATTCCTCCTTCCCATCAACTCTCAATCCCTCCTTCCTCCACAATCGATGGCTCAAGAAGGAAAAAATCCAATTTTGGGGAGTTACTTGCTAGGAAAAGATTACCCCCGCGACGACCTCACTTTCGATAGGCACGTGCACATTTCCACCGCCGTTCGGGAAGGTTTGGTAAGAGCTTCTCTCTCAACTCTTGATTCTTGTATTGCATTGTATTTGAATCCATGCTTTTTGATTCCCCATTTTCATCAATGGCAGTTTTTCCTTTGTCTTTGCCTAGAACTTGGTTCTATCTTGCATGCTCCATTTTTGTTGAATTTGTTGAATGATTGTTGTTGCGTTGAGTGCGTATGAGTCCCCTACATATCATGGATTGTAGGAGGGGTTGATTCGGGTCATCAATTGCATCTTTGGGCAAGCTTTTCTTGTATGCATGCCAAGTGTTCGATGAAATGCCTCAATGAGAATTTTCTTCTATTCCTTTGAATTTTTTGACGTGGAATGATTTCTAGCATTGTTCTTTTTGCTCTTTCTTTGTTTTGCAGTCGTTCAGACCAACGAAGAATTGTCGTGGGAGCCCAAAACTGGCTAGAGCTTTGTGGGATAAGATCAAGGACCTTGATGGGGTTCGAGATAGGGTGGCCCAAACGGGGCTTTTGACTTTTGTTGATAACCTTCAGGGGATGAGATGGACTCCCCAAGTCCTTCAGGCGATCAGGGAAAGGTGGTGGGATACTACCCACTGTAAGTACCCAAATCCGGATCGTCAAAATCCGTTAGAAACTTAACCGGAATCCGTTAACTGGCCCGCTCCAGGTTAACTGGAACCTGTTAAGCTCCCCGTTGCCATGCCAACGAGACGTCCCGGGACTGCCCCGTGCATCCCGACGTCGAAACGTACTTGACACACGTCATCGCACGTGAAAGTACGGCTTTCCCTGAAAAACACACTTTCCGGCACTTTCTGGGGGCGTTTCGGACATTTTCCGGACTGTTATTTAAAAAACGGACAAAACCGAGACCCGGGAACGAACTCCCACACATTTGGTGAGTCATGGAACACGTGGCAAGCATGCCACCTCCCTCTAGTCACCTTTCAATCAGAAATCAAGGCCAAAAGACTAAAATACCCCTGGTATACAGTCTCAGTCCGGCCGGACTCCTTTGCAGACTCTCAGAAATTGCCAGCAAGTCCCTCAAATTTCCAAAGTTTCACAAAACCCCCTGGATTTCAGTCTAAGTCCGGCCGGACTCATGCTGAATTTTCACCTATAAATAGAAGGGCTGTCAAAGCCATTTATAACAACATTTTTACTCTCCAAAATCAAGGCCCAAACCAGTTTCACCCTTTTCCGAGCTCCCGTTTTGTCTCGATTCGCGTGAAACCTTCGTATTTCTATCAAATACGCCCCCCTCCACTCCGAAACACCGTTTCACACCACTTTCCGTATCCCGTATACACCTCCCGAGCCAAAGGAGTCGACCCTAGCCATAGGTATAACTCCCTCTCTCTAATCTCTCGTTCCGTCTCGGTTTACGCGCCAGTTGCTATAACCGTTTCGTACGAACACCGTTGAAATGTAGACGCCTCCGTCTAACGGGGTCCGATACGTTTTTGCCCCTCGATCCTCTTCTCTTCCCGTAAGAGAAGTAATCACGGGTTAAAACGGCGTTCCGACCCCGTTCCGTTTAAATTTCTGTCATTTACAATTCCGGACCGTTTGATCCGTCGAACGTCATTTACAATTCCGAGCCGTTTTGGCTCGTCGATCGTCATTTACAATTCCGAGCCGTTTTGGCTCGTCGATCGTCATTTACGATTCCGGATCGTTTGATTCCGTCGATACCGCATTTAAATACTGTCATTTACAAAGTCCGACCCGTTTGGATCGTGATAGTATTTACTTTTCAAAGTCCGAGTCGCAACCCGATTCGTTGATTGCAAAATCATTTAATACGCTTTTTCCCGTAAAAATCGTTAACAATGTAATGCCCGGTTCAAAACCGGAGTTCGACCTTCGAACTCTCTTTCAAAATGCGCGAAATGACGTTTGGCATCCGAACGCTCATCTTCAAACTAAAAGCCAAATTTTGACATTCAAAATCATTTAATACGCTTTTTCCCGTAAAAATCGTTAACAATGACTCGCCCGGTTCAAAAACCGGAGTTCGACCTTCGAACTCCTTTTCAAACTCAAAACCGACGTTTGCCACGCAAACGCTCATTTTCGTCTCAAAACCGACGTTTGCCACGCAAACGCTCATTTTCGTCTCAAAAACAACGTTTGTCATTCAAACGCTCGTCTTTTCAAACAAAGTCACCTAATCAACGTTTGACATTCAAACCAAGATTAAGCTTGTCATTCAAGCCCCCATTTCAAAATGCAAACACACGCACACACGCACACGTTTTCGAGAAAGGTAGAAAGACTCGTCATACGAGGCATTTCGGGTGATCTCGTAATACTCTTCCCGAAACGTAACGTGACCTCCGAACCTAACAATCTCTGGTACCCAAAGCTTTTTACTCGTTTTTGCTACCAATAAAAATGACTCCCCATTTTCAAAGCTTTTTCCTAAGTTTTTGCTACCAATAAAAACGACACCACTAAGCCGTTTCTCAACGTTTTGGGCTCAAAATACAAAAACCACGTGGCGACTCCTCACTCCTTCCCGAAAAGCGAGGTCTCAGACACCAACCCTTCGCGAAAGACAACCGCGTTTCGCGCCCGCGTGAAATCCTGGGTAATTTCAGTTGGCGACTCCGCTGGGGAATAGGATACTTTTTTCAAAACTGCCGTTGTTTTCAAAAATGCCTTCCGTGGGTCAAGCTTTCGTTTACCCTTCCTCGTTTTCGTGTGCGTGTTTTACTTTAAACCTCGAACGGTTTTTTTCCAAAGGCATTACATTGTTGTCTTTTCAAAATCATACATGTTTGTGCATCCCCATTCATGTTTGATCTTCATACTATCTTTGAACTGCGCATCAAAATTCTTTAAGACACATTCTGAAAAATCTCTGTTTTACTCAGAAAAAGAATTTTAGTGACCGCACACTACTCGCACTTGCTGCCTCGGTACACCGCACTTCACGTGCACTTGCTGCCTTGGTACACTGCACACTACGACCCGTAACCCGGGATGGCCTTATCAATTGCACCTCGGTTGGTCTGCCAGACACCTTTCGAGGGCGCACGGGGTCGTCCCAAACAGCCCATCCTAGCCCATGCAAGCCATGCACTCTTTGTGTCACACTTTGTCCAAGACCTTGGTTGGTTTTCGGCTTAGTTCGTGTCATAAAGCCTAAGTGTATGTTTTTTACGCCGGGTTCCGCCCCGAGTCAAGCTCGAGAGGTTGAGACCGAAGGTCGTTCCCGACCCGAAGTCTTGAGCTTTTCAGCCTTGACTTTGACGCGGAGCTCTGCCGAAAAATATACCCGAAGGTTCAATGTGACACCGTGTCACCAAACCTCACCATATGCACCGTGCCAGCCACAACTTGGCCAACGCCAAAAGCTAAGGTCTCTCGCACAAGCGAGTCAGGAGAGGTCATGCCGAAATTTTGGCACGATCCCCGACTTAACTTAAGGACGTTGACTTCGACTGTGGCCCGTGCGTCACATACGTTGGAAGTTTGCGTGATCAGCTAGCCTTAAGTTCACTTTTTTTCGTTTGTCGGTGGAACTCGCTTGCCTTATAGGACCTCGCTCGGGATAGTCCGTCCCGAGAAAGATGATCTACAAATGGAAACGAGGGGCTTATAAGCGTAGTGACGAGATCCACTGATTAGAGCTCTAGGATTGGTTGCGAAAAAGAAGACACGCTCTTTTCCAACCAATTAGGACTCTGAGAAAACGCGTTTTAAGTAAACATTAATCAGTAACCGCACATTGCACAAGCCCAAAACCCTGAGCCAAATACCCTTTCCGAAGCCTAAACCCTTCCTTTCGTTCCCTGCAGCGAGCAGAAAGTGGTTCAGATTTCCGGGTCAGCGCCTCGCCAGAATTACAGTTACGGCAGGGTCAGACAGTTCTTCGGTTCCCTCAGTTCCCTCAGCCAGATTATCCGACATGTCTAGCTCACCGAGAAATCGTGACGGGGACGGACCCCCGCCACCGGTAACAGATATGACTTTGGAAGAAGCCATCCGGGCTTGTGAGGTTCACAAGAGGCAGAAAGAAGATCAGCAGAATTTCGTGGTACAACTTCTGAATGAGCGAGGTATAGCAGATATCCCACAGTCAGACGGTACTTTCGTCCTAGTCGAGGATGATGATTCCCCAAAACAAGTTCCTCAAACCTTCAACCAGGTTCCTCTCCCGCAAACTTACGGGATTCCTTCGAACCAAGGAAACAGCCGACCTAGGCTCCACGTTGCCACCTCCCAGGGCAACCCTGTCATATTTGGCCAGGCCAGTGCTACTCCAGTCACTCAATACCACCAGCGCACCGCTGGACCATCTCAGACAGATGCCAATATCCTTCAATACCCTCCCGGGTTCATCCCATTGCCTATACACGAATCCCAAAACATCGGGGACAAACCCCGATACAGTTCAGAAAAGGCCCCCATATATTCTCATATATCAAGCCTTCCAACTCCAATCACTACCGCTCATGTGGTAGCACCCGGCGCCGAGCCTCACAGTCCACCACTGGACCCTACCTTAGCCTGGATGGTCGAACAGATGAAAGACCTGAAAGCCACCATGAGCAGCTCAAAGCAGGAAACGCTCAAGTCCACGGATCCGGGAATGGTCACGCCTCTCCCTGCCAAGTTCAGAATGCCAGAGATGGACCGATTCGATAGAACCGAATGTCCTTAAATGCACGTTGACACCTACATTCTCGGCATGAGAGCGAAAGGAGCAACCCTCCAGCAAATGGCCGACCACTTCCAGCATACGCTCAAAAGTTCAGCGTTATGATGGTTTCTGAGGGTCAAGCCTGCGGATCGCCACACCTGGGATCAGATCAGTAACATCTTCCTGGAACGGTACAGATCCAACTTAGAGTGGGAAACAAGTCGTGAGGACTTAATCACCACTGAGCAGAAAGCGGATGAAAGCATCGGAGAATTCTACAAGAGGTGGAGTTGGAAACTCTCTGAAATCATGGAGCCACTCTCCAAGGATGAACAAATGCGGATCTTCAAGTCCTGCTTAAGATCGTCTATCAGAACTCTCATCAGTCATCATTTCTTCCCAGATCTCCGGGCCATGGTCAATGCTGGCTCAAAGTTCGAGAAGGATCTCAAGGAAAAGTTGGCTACTGCACAGCCATACAGATACCGATCGGCAGTTGCATTCAATCCCGCACCGGCCCCCGGCAAAGGGAAAGATACGTCTGTCAACTACATCCATCGGGGACGACGGTCGGGCAACAGAAACCCGGTCCCACAAAGCAACAATTCTACTCGAAGCGGCACTGCCGTGCACTTCGACAAGTTTGACATGCCGCTGAGCAAGATGCTGGAAGGGTTAATCAAGGAAGGTCTCCTTAAACCCGTTGCAAATTACAAACCCAAGAATCCCGTAGTCAATGCTGACAAGAGCAAGTACTGCGCCTTCCATCAGTATCACGGCCATACCACTGACAACTGTGTGGGGTTACGATACGAAATTCAGAAATTACTAGAGGAAGGAAAATTGGAGCGCCCCCGTGGACCCAATACAGTCGTAAATCCTTTCCCGAACAACAACAGTGTAAATTCCATTGAATGGGTGCCTAAAAAGATTGCCGCAGAGCCAGTTCCTCCGCCTCTTCCAGTCGGGTCCTCATCAAATGTCCACATCAGCTACGATGTTTGTGACTGCTCCGCTTGCCTGGAGTACGAGTCACAAGACATGGTCTGGAGCAATCCTTCGAGAAAACAGAAGAAGAAGTCCTCTCAACAGATGCTGAGAGAAAGATACGAAGCTGGAGACACCAGTGTGGGTACACTCGGAGAGCCATCCGGGAGGTTCGACTACTACGTACTCTACTCCAGCCAGTCCTCCCTTCCTCCAGGCCATGCAGCCTTAGAGCAAGCAGGGGTGGGAAAGCCAAAAAGTCCTGCTGACAATAGAGTTCAGACCTTGGGACACCGGAATACCTCAGATCTTGGTAATCTTACTGCCAGTCAGAAGCCTAACCCCCCGCGGGATCAGCCAAGGTTCAATTTGTCCAGCTTCCGAGCACGGACCGGCAAAGGAAGATCCAAGTCAGCTTGGCACTCGCACTCGATCAACGTGCTAACCAAGGGCGGCAACCGCCACAAACAGCCTCAACGCAATCCCGAGGCTCCAGCAAAGGCTTTACCTCGCAAGAGGAAGACAGGAAACGGATGGCTTGATGACTCTCCTTCTCCGGATAGAGATCAAATCTACGATTCCCGACTGTACGGCAGTATGATCACGTTCTGTGATGAAGACCTCCCGAGAGATGCCTCGGGGCACAACGAAGCTCTGTACATCACTCTCAAGCTCAACACCATAACACTCCCCGGAGTATTGGTAGATAACGGGTCAGCCGTTAACGTTCTCCCTCTCAGCATGATGCGAGCCCTCCGTATCAACGAAAGCCACTTGATTCCGTCAGCTCGGACTATCAAGGCCTACGACAGCACATCCCGTCCCATCCTGGGGACGGTGACTCTGGAGCTCTGGTTCGAAACCCAAATGGTTCCAGCAAAATTCCACGTGATGGACATTCCATCCGAATTCACAGCTCTGTTGGGACGCCCTTGGCTACATCAAATGAAAGCCATAGCCTCCACTCTCCATCAATGCATCAAGTTCATTAACCGTCAGGGAGATATTTAAGTCATCAGAGGGGACAGTTTCCTCATAGGAAACAAAGCTGAGACAGCAGCCAAGCGTGCCCGCAGCCAAGCGTGCCCGCAGCCAGGCACCGGGGCTACATCCCTCCAATCAACCAAGGGACTATCGGGGCAAATCTCATCAGAATCCCTCAGAGTCCGGAGATGCTAACTATATCAACGTACTCGAGCAGGCAAACCCTGAAGCAGTCTGATACATCAAGTTCAACTGTCGTTTCCAACATTTGGAGGCAGATTGGAAAGAAACACTGAGCATCGCCATGATGCGGGCACACAAACCCCCTGTCTCCAATCGGAGATTTGTCAGCATTCTTCAAGCCAACTCTCTGGCCCCGCCAGGCGAAGAGATTTTCATGATAAAGGTCAACAAGCACCGTCATACTCGTCTAGAATGCATGGACGTTGTATGGGATGTCCTCCACGAGGAACTACGTGCTGAACCCCTTTTCTCCAGCGAAGGGCACGATGTTTTCCTAGTCATTCCAGCAACGCACCCAGACGCAATACGTCCCTACGTTTGGGTTGAGCCGTCAGACGGTGACGAATCAGGACTCTCCGGAGTCGAGGACGCGGCAGACCCGCAAGAAGATCCCTACGTTCACATGCTCAGTTTCGAGGACGGCACCCGTTCCGATCAGGTCACCTATGACCAAGGCTCCAACACCATGGAGATTGTCAAGCTCAACGTCCAGTACAGGCAGCTATCCGACAATTGGAAGCTACTGGTTGACACGACGAAGAATCCCTCTGATCAAGTGACTGACGACGACTTCGTCAACATCATCTATTCCAGATATCCTGATGATACCAAGGATCCAGTCCTTATTGTCAGATTCTGCAATGCCAAAGTTACCCTCGACGACTGCCTACTCATGGTAAACGAGGCCCTGGCCAATCGAGCTCAGAGCTCCTCATTACTTCCGACTACTAGCCCCAGTGGCAATCGGCCCGTGCCGTCAGTCAAGCTTAAAGCCACAAGCGCCGCCAAGGCCAAGGGCAACAGCGAAGGAGACAAAGCTCCTCATCCTGCTACAAGTCAGATCAACCTTGGGAACGCTTCCGGCAGCCACCCCGAAAACATCTGTAAAGGTCTTCCCCGCAAGACAAAGTCAGCTTCCGACATTGGAAATGACCACCTCAGCATCAACATGCTCCAGTTCGATCCTGCTCCCAGTCATCACGGCCATGGATTCAGACATCCCGCCAGCAAACTGCTAGCTCTGATAGACTTGGCGATCGAATGGGATCACGAGACTGTCAACATTGCAGAATTCAACACCCCCGTGGGGTCAATCAAGCAGATATGGGCAAACTTCTTGGTAGTCGAGATCAAGGAAGGCCGCATGGAATGTCCCAGCCCGACTTCCTTCGTCAACATAATCCAAGTATTTCCGCCATTTGGAGATTTGGACGTAATCACAGTTCTAGACACTAGCCAGACGGCGCGCACCTACGGAGACTGTTTAGCTCTCGCAAGGAAGGCCCTTATGGAACTAGCTGCTCAAGAGAACCGTCTCTGGGACGAAAACCAAGCTCAAAATACCGAAAGGGATCGAGCCCTTAAAGTGTCACAAGCAGCTTCAGACAGAAAGCTAAAGGCCATTCTCTTCCAAGCCGGGCATGAAGTCAACAAAACCGGTCTCCCAAGGGTCCTGGGAGGATGGAAACGGATCATTTCCGCACTCAAATTGAAAGGCAAACTGAGAGAGGAAGGTCTATTTAAAAGGAGTAGAAAGATAGAAATTCATCTTGAGCGACTACTCAAGGATATTCCACAGTCCGCGACATTCGTTTACAGAAACGATCAACTGGGTCAGCAACCAGTTACATGGCAGATGTTCGGGAAACCGTGTACTCACCTTCCGACATACCCGCCACTCAGATAAGGAGGAAAGGAAAGATCTCCCTGATGGAGGTTTACCTAGACTGCCACACGCAGTTCAAAGAAGCACTGGCTATTCTCACATGGGACAAAGCGTAGGCATTAACTCTCGACGCAGGCTCTGCTGCAAGAAAGTTAATCTAGGCTAAGAGTGGAGGAAAACTAGCAAACCACGAGTATCGCCAGACCCAACTCCATAATGCCCTGAGTATGCTCAGCAAGAAGGAAAGGAGCGCGGTATACCGTGAAGAGATCAAGGAGACTGTTCGCCTGAACCAAGAACTCTCCAGCCTCCCCCGGAGGGTCAGCAACGCACAGTTCAGTTCTGGCAACCATTGCTGCGCATTGACGTTCGAACAGCTGCGTCAAACCGTAAACTACCTCCCCATGGAGGCACCCAAGCCGGTATCCTGGGACAGAATCCGTAAAGCTGCCGAAGCTCCCGGGAACACATCTACAGTCAATGAATTAAGGGAAGACATGTGGCCCTACGCTACGAGGAATCCTCCTCTAACTATGGCTCAACTTAGAGCGACCTGTTCAGAAGGAGCCAATCCTGATGTCAGCGTTTTAACCCGATCGGGTCAAATCCATGCACCACCACCTAAGGCCACCAAAAAGCCGACGGAGCCAGAACTGCAACCCGGCCAGCCCGAAGACGCAAGTTCCCTGAAAGAGGACCCGATCCTCACTCAACTCAAGCAGACCCAGGCGAACATTTCCCTTTGGTCCCTGCTCACATCTTCATATCCTCACAAGCTCAAGCTAGAGGAAAGTCTGGCCCGTACCATGGTCCCCGTGGACGCAACCCCAAACGAAGTCATTCAGATGATCGGCAACATCCACTACGGCAACATGATCACCTTCACAGATTTGGACCTTCCAAAATTTGGGGCTGATCACAATGAGCCTCTCTACATCACAGTCCAGTTGGACGAGCGTCGCCTTCCCCGCGTGTTGGTAGACGGAGGTTCCGGAATGAATGTCTTGCCCACCAAGATGATGGATTTGCTTGACATCAAGCCTACAGATCTGAAGCCTTCAGTCCACACTGTCAAGGCCTATGACTCTACTTCCCGTACAGTTCTCGGGGTTGCTACTCTTAATATCTAGTTCGGCAAGCGGATGATCCCCACCGAATTCCAAGTGTTGGATATTCCAATCACTTTCACAGCCATCCTGAGGCATCCCTGGCTGCATCAAATCAATGGCGTGGCATCTACCCTTCACCAGTGCATCAAGTTCATGCAAGGCAATGAGCTAACCACAGTCTACGGCGACAGCGTCACCACCGAGGGGACCAGCATCAACGACGTTCCAGTGCTAGAAATCAAGCATAGTGACGACATGGCATTAACTAGATTCACTCTGGAGACCTCCAAGATCCAAATATGCAACGTGGACCTTCCACTATTTCAGGACAAAATCCCTCCCGCCATAAAGATGATGAAACTCATGAACTTCATCCCAGGACTAGGGCTCGGCAAAAGGTTACAAGGCCAACACCAAGTCATCGAAGTTAAGGACCACACCACAGTCCAGGGGCTTGGCTACGTGCCAACACCGGCTGACATCAGGGAAGACAAAAGGCTTGCCCGCACCAAGGCAGCAGCCCGCAAAAGGGGAACCTCCGACGGCACACCCAACCTCCGACCTTACAGTTTCGACCTCACTCATTACTTCACCAAGGGAACCAACAGCAGAACTGAGGGGACCGACAGCGGAACCATAAGCAGAACTGAGGGGATCGACAAGGAACCGACAGCAGAACTGAGGGGACCGACAGCGGAATCGATAGCAGAACTGAGGGGACCGACAGTGGAACTGATGAAGATGAGAAAGAAGCAGGGACAGTCAGCACAGAGACTACAGAAAGGATGGAACAGTTAGCACGGGACCTCAAGCGTTTCAGAGGACTCAAGGCTAATTCGATTAGGGGAGCGTTCCTCGACATCACAGCTCTACCTGGACCAACTGCCACCACAGTCCAGCATGAGTACACATTTAAGGGAATCCCAGACTTGGAGGAGCAACTCAGGGTACTCTCCATGGGAAGCAGACTGTTCGGATCAGCCGCCGAGGCCACATTCGAGACAGTAACTCCAAAGCAGAAGGAACCAGAATTCATAGAAGACGCTCTCAGTGGACCAGCTCTACAGAGTCTTTTTGAAGAAGTCATGGAGGTGCCAAACCTGATTGACCTGGGCTCCGAAAACAGCATGATCGCCATGATTGGGACAGCAGAAGCCAAGCCTCTCGATCCCAGAACCCTCATCAAGCATCCAGCAATGCCACTGAAGAACTGGGTAACTTTCACCGGACCAAGGGCAAGCCAGACAGAAATGGAAGACAAGCTGGGCCTGCACCCACATCTCCCTAAACCCAATCTCGAACCCTCTGAGTCAGTCCTTGTAAAAGTCCAGTCCTCTGAGTCGTCCAACGGCCTTACGCCGGAAGACTATGATAATGTAGCCAATCATGTATTCCCGTTCTCGTTTAATGAAAAGTCTGACAGTTCGGAGTATCCTCTCATTGCCACTTTAACAACTGATAAGTTAACAAACAACTTAAAAGACATTAATAAATCAATTGATAAAGAAGCAGACACATTAAATGAACAATACATTAAGGAAGTTCTCGAGCATGTAGTCGACCAAGAGGACAACCGGGCCCAAGCTGCCGAAGAGGTTATGACCAAAGTGAACCTGGGGTCAGTGCAAGAGCCTAAAGAGACACAAGTGGGCAGTTTCTTCGTCGATGCAGAAAAAGATGTCCTGATAAACCTCCTCCGGGAGTATGTTGACGTGTTTGCCTGGTCATACCAAGACATGCCAGGACTCGATCCCTCGATCGTGGAGCACAGAATTCCCCTGGATCCCGAATCCAAGCCTGTCAAACAGAAGTTGCGCAAGATCAAGCCAGAGTGGTCCTTGCAAGTGAAAGAAGAGATTGAGAAAATGCTCCGAGTTGGTTTCATCAGAGTGATTGAGTACCCGACTTGGCTCTCCAACATCGTGACGGTCACCAAGGCCAATGGAAAGATCAGATGCTGTGTGGATTTCCGGGATCTCAACAAGGCCAGCCCTAAAGATGATTTCTCGCTGCCTAACATCGACATGCTGGTCGACACCACGGCAAACTTCGAAGTAAAGTCCTTCGTGGACGGGTTCACTGGATACAACCATATCAAAATGTCCAAGGAGGATCAAGCCAAGACTGCTTTCACCACTCCGTGGGGGACATACTACTACACGGTCATGCCGTTCGGTCTGAAGAACGTTGGGGCTACTTACCAGCGGGATGCAACATCCCTCTTCCATGACATGATTCACAAAGAAATCGAAGTATATGTCGATGACATGATCATCCACTCCAGAGGATCAGACATGCAACACATGACAGATCTGAGAAAGTTTTTCAACAGACTCAGAAAACACTCCATGAGATTAAACCCTGCGAAGTGCACCTTCGGCGTCAAGCGCGGCAAGGTACTGGGGTACATGGTTACAGAAAGAGGTATCGAAGCCGATCCCAATAAAATCAAGGCCATCATCGACATGAAGCTGCCTCTGACTCTGACAGAAGTGAAAAGCTTCGTGGGAAGACTTCAGTACATCAGTCGCTTCATCAACCAGTTGACATCTCTCTGCGAGCCCATGTTCAAACCGATGAAGAAGAATGCCGACATCAACCGGGACGCCGGAGTGCCGACAACTTTCGAGAAAATCAAGACCTACTTGGTGAATCCCCCGATTACGTGCCCGCCACATGAAGACAAGCCACTACTCCTATATCGACAAGAATGCAGACACATCAATCGGAGCAATGCTGGCACAAGAACAGAAAGATTCCAAGGTTGAGCATGCAATCTACTTCGTAAGCCGGAAGCTTCAAGGAAGTGAACTCAGCTACTCAGCATTAGAGAAAACTTGTACCGCCTTGGTATGGGTAGTCGGGAAACTGAAACACTACATGCAGTCACATTCAGTGCTCCTGGTCTCCAAAATGGACCCCGTCCGATATCTCTTTGACAAGCTATCCCTGTCAATGTGACTAGCCAAGTGGTCATTCTTCCTGGCTGAGTTCGACATCAAGTACATGGTCAGAGAGTCAACAAAGGGCAGAGTAATGGCAGATCAGCTGGCCGACTTCCCGAGCAGTGAACCCAAGGGTCCTGATCCGCAATTTTCGGACGACGGAATCTTTTCACTCGACAGCGCAAATCGCTGGCAACTCTTCTTCGATGGGGCAGCCAACAAGAAGGGGAATGGTATTGGAATGCTCCTTGTCGATCCCAAGGACGAGCACACTCCATAGCCATCAAGCTGAATTTTGAAACAACCAACAATGCAGCAGAATACGAAGCCTGTGCAGCCGGTCTGGAAGCCGCCCTCAAGCGCAACATCTCAGAACTGGATGTATACGGAGACTCAGCATTGATCATCAATCAAATATCCAACAAATGGAAGACGGTAGATTCTGGCCTCCAGAAGTACCACGCGTACATGGAGGAGCTCATTGCTCAGTTCAAGGACATTTCTTTTCACTATTTTCCAAGAGACAGGAACCGCTTCGCAGACGCCCTGGAAACCCTCACCTCTCTTGTCGAAATTCCCATTGGGAAAGCAGTAAAACCCCTCAGAATAGGAAGACGGGAAACACCCGCCTATTGCTGTGAGATCGAGATAAAAAAAGAGACGATCGACGAACCCTGGTACAATCAAATATATCAGTACCTCCAAAATGGAGAAGCTTCCTTCACAAATGAAGATGGAAAATACAAAGAAGGGATCAAAGCCAAAAACATGATGGCATTAAAACACATGGCATCCCATTTTGTCATTTTGGGCGGTATGTTGTACAAGAAGCGCCACCAAGGGCCACTCCTTCGGTATGTAAACAAAGAAAAAGCCAGCGAGCTAATGAACGAAGTTCATAACGGAACCTGCGGTCCGCACATGAACGCCCGAGCATTGACACAGATCATTCTCCGTATGGGATACTATTGGATATCGATGGAAACAGACTGCATCTAGTTCGTCCGAAGCTGCGACAAATGTCAACGGTTCTCCAACCTTAATCACATCCCTCCTCATGAACTCTGTTCCATGACTACGCCATGGCCTTTCGCCACATGGGGAATCGACGTCATCGGCAAGATCACTCCACCAGGGAGCAATGGTCACGAGTTCATTCTAGTCGCAGTTGACTACTGTGAATACTCCGTCTCGATGCAACGCGCATTCGGAGGTTTAAAATAAATAATCATGTAAAGTCGGACCGAAATGGGATATTCATTAAGTGACACTCGTTTTAAACCATATTAAAAATATTAGTTTAATTTTATGAGAGTCGCCACGCCGCTTTGATATATAGCCCAAAGCATTGAAAAAAGGCTAAGCATGTGATTGGGTTCGGGGGTCAAGTTACAACAGAAGAAGAAACGTTATCACTCCTATTGCCCGACGGATCAATCTTTCTAGCATATGGGGTGTTGGTTGTGTGCGGTGTTTACAGGAATAGATAGAAGAAGCGGGATCATGCATAAGGAGGAGGGGAGAGAAAGAATTAATTGATGATCACACCCTGAACCTTTGATTTAGGCCCTCAGAAGGTGAACTAATCAATGTTTATCCTTGGGGAATTGTTGATCATGGGATGATTATTACTAAGGAGGGAGGAAAGAAATAGTTCCTAGATCCATCGGATTTCTTGGATGAAACCTTAGATCATCCTTGGCTATGCATACTTAAATATATTAAAACAGTCCTAAATCTAGCATATAGGCACAATTAAAACATATTAAGCATGCAAATAAATTATATAGCGCAACAATAATAATAAAGAACGGAATATTTAAATAAAAGACTTACCAATTGTGGCAAGACTTTGGGGTCGAATCTAGCAAGATTCGGAGCGATATTGGGAGATGCGTGGAAGGGAAAATCAAGTCTAGTCTTGACTTCTCCGTGTAAAATGTGTGTGTTAAAAATGAAGAAGTGTGCACGTATTTATAGTGCTCGGGAAATGGGCTGGACTGAAGAAAAGGGTCGATCGGCACTTTTGAGAAGGGTCGATCGGCACTTTAAAAGAAGGGTCGATCGGCACTTTTGAGAAGGGTCAATCGGCACTTTAATAGAAGGGTCGATCGGCACTTTAAAAGAAGGGTTGATCAACACTTTTTGAGAAGGGTCGATCGGCACTTTTGAGAAGGGTCAATCGGCACTTTAAAAGAAGGGTCGATCGGCACTTTAAAAGAAGGGTCGATCGGCACTTTTGAAAAGGGTCGATCGGCACTTTTGAGAAGGGTCGATCGAACCTTTCTAAGAAGGGTCGAATAAACCTTTGCGTAGATCTTGTTCTCGCGTTCGATTTGATATGCGGTGGGCCCAAAACGGAGTTCGTATGAGAAAGTTATGGCCTTCGGAAGTTTTAGCTGACATTTGGTCTATCGGGATTCTAAAACTACAAATAAGGGCTTTCGGGGAAATATTACTTGAGCCTATTGAAACTTATAAATGACTGAGAGGTCCTCAGAGGTTCCTTAACGCCTATCAAGGGTATTTTCAGGTCGGGTAGTAACAGTAGCCCCTCGGCGACGCTTCTTGTAAGACAAGTGGGGTCGACGATTAAGATAGGATCCGTCCTGAAAAAAGGGATTTCAGGGAGTAGAATGATGAGCTTGCGGATTTGATGTTTGAAATCTAATTGAGTCGCAAATGGAAAGGTGACCAGGTAGGTCGAGCGGCTGAACCCTTGTCAGGCTACCTACGTATCCCAAGAGGAATCAAGCCAAATCGTAGTTCAGAAAACTGCTGGGGAGAGAAACGAATGGGCGTTAGCACCCTGATGTGGGAGACGTGTGGTGTCTTAAGCCAAAGAAGTGACTGTTCGGGGAGTCACCCAAAGATTCGACTGTCCGAGGAGTCACCCAAAGATTTGACTGTCCGGGGAGTCACCCAAAGATTTGACTGTTCGGGAAGTCACCCAAAGATTTGACTGTTCGGGGAGTCACCCAAAGATTTGACTGTTCGGGGAGTCACCCAAAGATTTGACTGTACGGGGAGTCACCCAAAGATTTGACTGTTCGGGGAGTCACCAAAAGATTTGACTGTCCGGGGAGTCACCCAAATATTTGACTGTTCGGGGAGTCACCCAAAGATTTGATCAGACGGGGAGTCACCCAAAGATTTGACTGTTCGGGAGTCACCCAAAGATTTGAGTGTTCGGGGAGTCACCCAAAGATTTGACTGTCCGGGGAGTCACCCAAAGATTTGATTGTTCGGGGAGTCACCCAAAGATTTGACTGTTCGGGGGGTCACCCAAAGATTTGATTGTTCGGGGGGTCACCCAAAGATTTGACTGTTCGGGGTGTCACCCAAAGATTTGACTGTTCGGGGTGTCATCCAAAGATTTGACTGTTCGGGGAGTCACCCAAAGATTCGACTGTTCGGGGAGTCACCCAAAGATTCGATTGTACGGGGAGTCACCCAAAGATTTGACTGTACGGGGAGTCACCCAAATATTTGACTGTCCGGTGGGTCACCCAAAGATTTGACTGTTCGGGGAGTCACCCAAAGATTTGATCGCTCGGGAGTCACCCAAAGATTTATCGTTCGGGGTTGGGGAGTCACCCAAAGATTTGATCGTTTCGGGGTCACCCAAAGATTTGACTGTTCGGGGTCACCCAAAGATTTGACATTCGGGGTTACCCAAAGATTTGACTGTTCGGGGAGTCACCCAAAGATTCGACTGTTCGGGGAGTCACCCAAAGATTTGACTGTACGGGGAGTCACCTAAATATTTGACTGTTCGGGGAGTCACCCAAATATTTGACTGTACGGGGAGTCACCCAAATATTTGACTGTACGGGGGGTCACCCGAAGATTTGACTGTTTGGGGAGTCACCCAATGATTTGATTGTCCGGGGGGTCACCCAAAGATTTGACTGTTTGGGGAGTCACCCAAAGATTTGACTGTCCGGGGAGTCACCCAAAGATTTGACTGTCCGGGGAGTCACCCAAAGATTTTGCTAATGGTTCTTAGAAAGGTAATTTGACTAAGATATGCTTTCAAACCTGTGTTGTGCTTACCTGTAGCTGCCGGAGGGTCTTAGGCTACAATGATTGTGCGGGAAAACTGTAGCTGCCAAAGGACTTAGGCTACTGTTTACTGATGAAGAATGGTGGCTGCCAGAGGACTTAGGCCACTTGATGGTGCGGGAAAACTGTAGCTGCCAAAGGACTTAGGCTACTGTTTACTGATGAAGAATGGTGGCTGCCAGAGAACTTAGGCCACTTGATGATGCGGGAAAACTGTAGCTGCCAAAGGACTTAGGCTACTGCAGTTTTCTGATGACGAATGGTGGCTGCCAGAGGACTTAGGCCACTGTTACTGATGAGAACCAAGCGATTAAAAGATTGGGATGATCATTGCTAAGGCTTAGAGAGGAGTCTTGTCATCTAGGCTTAAGGCTAGGGTTTAGAGAGGTATTTGTCATCTAGGCTTAAGGCTAGGGTTTAGAGAGGTATTTGTCATCTAAGCTTAAGGCTAGGGTTTAGAGAGGTATTTGTCATCTAGGCTTAAGGCTAGGGTTTTAGAGAGGTATTTGTCATCTAGGCTTAAGGCTAGGGTTTAGAGAGGTATTTGTCACCTAGGCTTAAGGCTAGGGTTTAGAGAGGTATTTGTCATCTAGGCTTAAATCTAGGGTTTAGATTTATGGTAAGTCTGAACAAGGCAATTTGAGCAGAAAGGTTATGGTTTAATCGAGGCGAGGCTGAGTAGGTGTCTATGATAGAAGATGGGATTGGATGAAGTTTGATGTCCAGAGATAAGGGGTAGGACCGAGTCATCTTGAGAGTCACAGAGAGGGGTCTTTGATAGATTTGAAGAGTTTGAAAACTTGTGGAGACCAAAGAGTGATTTTGTAAACAAGGTGCCAAGGAGGGTGGCATTTTGAAAGTATGTTATTTTGATAAGGAGGCCTTATGATTAATTATGTTTCTAACTAACTCAAAGAGTTTGCCACATGCTGATTTGAAGACAAGGGATGCCCTTCTTGCTAGATATGACTTTGTTGGAGCCCTGATTCTTATTAGAGCCCCTGGCCTTTTCTGAAGAACCACATAGTCGACCCATTTCCGTTGAGGAGAGCCTCAATGTTTGATGAGGTGACCGTGGCGAAGCCCCAGTCGATGATGCAAAGCAAACCCGAAGGGAATCTGGTAAAGAGAGCCTGAGAGAATGGCATAACAAAAGCCCCAGCTTGGAGAGATTCAATGTATCCCTATTGCAGACAGAGTCATCTTGTGGCCACGGAGGCGATCCATCATTTCGAACCACAGTCAATCAGTCACTTGGACAAGACTCGGAAATGTATATGTGCAGGGGCACATTTTTCGAAGGTGGAAATGGATCCCGAATTCGTGTATGACACTCTCGCTTTTGGGTTTGACTCTTTTGAGAGAGTATAAGCATCACAAGGTGTGGAAAAGTGTATGGAAGCCCCTGCAGACAGAAAGACAGTGTTTGGCTCTATTTTCCTATGATGTAGAAAAAGAAGACTTGTCGAGACATTTGAAGAGTTGTTTTATTCATAATTATATTTTGGTTGCTCGAGAATGGACCTCACTGATTGGTTTATCAAATTCCAATTATATAAGTAAACAAATAATGACTGCTTTGATTTGAAGCTGGAATAAGAGAGAGAAAATTGATTGATGGTGAAATCGGGCTTAACTTTAGAAGGAGTAGGATGTTCCGTTGTTGCTTCTTTGCTACGTTTCGTGATAATTTTCATGCAGCGCTTTGCATTGATCTTCTTTATGAGAAAGCATGAAAAATAGAAAAAAGATTGGGGTGGAAGAAAAGGTGGGAATTTTACTGATTATAGCCCCTTCTATTTTTCTGTCTTTCAAGTTAAGATTCGCTGTTCCTTTGTTCTCGCAAGCCGAGGGGAGTAGTCCCTAGCGCGCGTCTCCTTGCTTTAACCGGAGTGTCGCTGAGAGGCATGGATGCGAAGCCCCAGTGAGACTTTTGCAGACAGTGTTTGAGGAGTCGAATGAATGAATTTCAAGAATAGGACGAGTTCCCAAACTTGACGAGAGTATGCAATATGCTCACGTAGGATAACAAGTGACTCAAAAATCTGAATATGCATTTCTTTTAAATAATCTTTTGAGAATGCCATCCGGTAGTGGTTGTAGCTGGGCTTTGGGTTGCGATCGATCATTAGGTGATGCTTAACATGATCTCTTAAAGTGAGAGGTCGGCTGGGCCTTTTGCTGAGAGGTTGGTTTGAGGGATGTGTTTGGGATCTCTAAGGTGAAGGGATTTTCCTGTTGTCGCTTCTTCAGAACCTCTAAGAGTGAGGTTAACTTTGATTTTGACAAGGTCAAGGGTGGTGATTGAATCCTCTAAAAGTGAGAGGATGGACTTGGAATTGGTTTACGCGATTTGTCCAAGAGGGAATCTTTGTTGCTTCTTCTCGTGTGTTTGTTGTGATTTCAGCAGGTAACTTGATCACGATAGGACCTTCACTTGATGTCTCATTTTCACAACCTTTGAGATGGGAGGTTCACTTCGGAGTGATGGAGATTTTTTTTTTCACACCCTCTTCTCGAGAAAAGCCTTCGGATTTGTTTGCTCGCGATAGCCCCTAGTGTATGCCTTAGGATGCGTTTACCTTTTCCCTCTTGGGCTTGGAGGTGGTCCCTTCGAGGGAGCCCCTTGTATGAGTTTCTTTTGCATTCTGCCTTTCTTGAGCTTTGTGAGTCAGGGGAGCCCCTAGTATGGGCTTCTTCCTTAGGGTTTCAAAACTTGTCGATCTTGAAATGAAAGGGTATTATTTAGTGAGGATAAGGTTATGGCTTCCTATGGTGAGAGGTTCAAGCTTCAATCGCTACTGGATAGCATTCTCAAAAGAGTATTTAAAATAAATGCAAACTCATTTAACCGACTCATTAAGTAAGGCAAAATATTTTCGGACCATGAGAAAGACATGTGAGCATATTCAACAAAAGCTTATCTATCAAATGGAAAATCATAGGAGACGGGAGATTGGGGGGGTTAGTGAGCCCCAAGTTGACATTCATGTAGCACTTGTGAAGGATAAGAACAACCCCTTGCATTTTGTAGTGGCGTGAGCATCTATTCTCTGATGATGAGCAACAACGGTCTTTGTGCTTGTCTTGACTATATGGAAAGGAGTTCAAGTGGGGGAGAGTGTATTTGGGGAAGTGTATGCTCGAGAAAGCACAGAGGGCACGTACAAGGAGAGGGTCTGGGGATAGTGTACAAAAAGTATATGGTGGAGTATGGAGAGAGTGTAGAGAGAAAGGTGCATAGAGATGGTGTATATGAGGAAGGGACGGTGAGTTGTTCACTCCAATCAAAGCATTTGTTATTTTGAGATTAATTGTTTACTTTGTTATTAGCCGGTGAATTTATCAGTGAGATTAGCAATCAAGTGATAATTATAAATAATACAATCTTCTTGAAAGTAATGCGAGATTATGTCTCAAGTCTAGAGAGAAAGGAAAGAAAGACTCTTTTATTATTGAAGTAACTATTCCAAAGTGGACATTACATACCAATGCCCAAAGTGGACGTAAGACAGACACACTAGAACCTACGAGACTGAATAAATCTAGATCCTTCCTCGAAGTACGAGGGCTTCTTCATCAATGAGGTCTTGGATTTTTCCTTGGTCGATCAATCTTTGAATCAAGCGTTCCAGCTGCTTACAGTTGTCAGTGGTATGCCCAACGTACTTGTGGTATCTGCAAAACTTGGATGTATCCAAGTTAGCTCTCTTATTAACAGGCTTGTAATTCTCGAGCGGCTTGATCAAACTCTTTCCCACTAAAATGTCGAAGAACTCACCCATGGGCATTCCTAAGTCATCAAACTGCTCCTTGTCGATCTTCTTCCCTTGGATTGAATTTGGGGGTGACTCGGGTATTGGTGCCCTTCGTTGGTTGGTGGCCATAGTAGGCATCCTGAATGAGAAATTTTGATGTGTTGAACCATAAGTAGGACCACAAGCATGTGGATGGTAGGGACTCTGGAATTGAACAGGAGGAGGAACTCTTCTCAAGTATTCTTGAATGTAAGACAAATGGCGCTGCTCAATTTCATGCATGTCTTTGAGGAGGTTGATCACTCCCCACCTTATGTCTGAGACTTCTTTAAGGGCTTCAATGCTTTTGTCCATAGACATGATGTAGAATTCTGTAAGAACATATGGCAGAGTCAAATCAATGAGTTGAATTAGACTCATAATTAATCTTAAGGCATCTTTGAGAAAATAGTGGATCTCCACAATTTGAGAGTTTGGCCATTTGAAGTTGCCTACGTAACCCTTACCATTTAAGGTACGAGTCTCAGTCACCGTAGTTCGAGGGGGCCACGATTGATGATACAACCAGGGTTAAGTTTAGAGAAAGAGAGAGGATGAATGTAAAAGAGGAAGAGGAAGATGACTCGATCCTTGGTCAAATATAAGTGAGGGTGATCTAGACGAGCTAATCGGACTTGGATGAGAATTGGTCTTGATTGGCTTAGGTAGGCCCTAGATGGTGGTTTGATCTAGATGGGTCGAGAGAGGTTTGATCTAGGTGGGTCTTTGGCTGAAGGGTGCTAGAGATAAAGGGTCTAAACTATGGATGGTTTTAAGACTAAGGGAGCAGACTGTGGATGGTTCAAGAGATAAGAGGTAGAACTTTGAAGGGTCCTAACTTGAAGGATGTAGACCATGGGTGGTCTAAGGTAGAGGAGTGGACCATGGATGGTCCGAGAGATGAGAGGTGGACCACGAAGGGTCCCAAGTGGAAGGGTGGACCTTTAATGGTCCTAGATAGAGAGAGTGGACCTCGAAGGGTCCTAAATTGAGGAGTGGACCTTGAATGGTCCAAAGTAGAGGAAGTGGACCTAGAAGGGTCCAAAAGATGAGAAGTGAACCTTAAATGGTCCAAGATAGAGAGAGTGGACCTATGGTAGTCCATAATAGATGAAGTGGACCTCGAATGGTCCAAGGGATGTGGGCCGCGACTTGTCCAAAAGGCAAAGAGTGGACCTCAGAGGGTCCTAGAAATGAAGAGTGGACCTTGGAGAGTCCTAGAAATGAAGAGTGGACCTCGGAGGGTCCTAGAAATGAGGAGTGGACCTCGGAGGGTCCTAGAAATGAGGAGTGGACCTCGGAGGGTCCTAGAAATGAGGAGTGGACCTCGGAGGGTCCTAGAAATGAGGAGTGGACCTCGAAAGGTCCTAAATTGAGGAGTGGACTTCGAAGGGTCCTAGAAATGAGGAGTGGACCTCGGGGGGTCCTAGAAATGAGGAGTGGACCTCGAAGGGTCCTAGAAATGAGGAGTGGACCTCGTAGGGTCCTAGAAATGAGGAGTGGACCTCGGAGGGTCCTAGAAATGAGGAGTGGACCTCGGAGGGTCCTAAATTGAGGAGTGGACCTCGAAGGGTCCTAGAAATGAGGAGTGGACCTCGGAGGGTCCTAGAAATGAGGAGTGGACCTCGGAAGGTCCTAAATTGAGGGATAGTTAAGCACTTTATTTACAAAAAAGCCCTCTATTTTTTATAGAACCTACTCTTGGTTGGAAGGGATACCCCTTTTTCGCAACTAACTAAAGGTCCTAAAGTGGTGGATCCTAACGACTAACCGTCTCATAGAGACATTTAAGATGATATTTATGGGAAGTACTACAGACCTATGATAAGACAAGATCTTTTAACAAGCACTCAACCTTACATGGCACGTCCTTTAAAAGGAAATCATTTTTTTAGTGCTCTTTTCTCTCTATAGATATTGACTTATCACTGATTCGTAGTGACTTATCATAAAGACCTTATTAATTGTCTATATGAAAAATCTAGTCAAACCAACCGGTCACAGGGAGTGTACTCCTAACAAAGTGGGCGACACAAGGGTTAGGTGTCAGGCTCCCACCGTGCAGCCGAAGCACACTAATGAGTGGATGACCAAGTGAGACTCGGAAGGGAGGCGACATGATCACCACACTTCCCGCACTTTGGCTTCTCCGATGGGTTAAGGGTGTCTGTGCAGTGTGATGCGGACTTTAGTGGTAGTGTGAGGCAAAAAAGTCTAATTCTTTTTAAGAGAAAAAAGAGAAAGATTTTATTTTAGGAGATGCATGCATGCAATGCAATAGTTAAGAATAAAGAAAATAAAAAGAAAGCAAAATACAACACCACAAAGGAAAACGAAAGTCTGACCCACTAAGTTTGAAAAAGTTTCAAAACAGTCCCCAGCAGAGTCGCCACTGTGAATACCTCGTCCCGATGCAACGCGCATTCGGAGGTTTAAAATAAATAATCATGTAAAGTCGGACCGAAATGGGATATTCATTAAGTGACACTCGTTTTAAACCATATTAAAAATATTAGTTTAATTTTATGAGAGTCGCCACGCCTCTTTGATATATAGCCCAAAGCATTGAAAAAAGGCTAAGCATGTGATTGGGTTCGGGGGTCAAGTTACAACAGAAGAAGAAACGTTATCACTCCTATTGCCCGACGGATCGATCTTTCTAGCATATGGGGTGTTGGTTGTGTGCGGTGTTTACAGGAATAGATAGAAGAAGCGGGATCATGCATAAGGAGGAGGGGAGAGAAAGAATTAATTGATGATCACACCCTAAACCTTTGATTTAGGCCCTCGGAAGGTGCACTAATCAATGTTTATCCTTGGGGAATTGTTGATCATGGGATGATTATTACTAAGGAGGGAGGAAAGAAATAGTTCCTAGATCCATCTGATTTCTTGGATGAAACCTTAGATCATCCTTGGCTTTGCATACTTAAATATATTAAAACAGTCCTAAATCTAGCATATAGGCACAATTAAAACATATTAAGCATGCAAATAAATTATATAGCGCAACAATAATAATAAAGAACGGAATATTTAAATAAAAGACTTACCAATTGTGGCAAGACTTTGGGGTCGAATCTAGCAAGATTCGGAGCGATATTGGGAGATGTGTGGAAGGGAAAATCAAGTCTAGTCTTGACTTCTTCGTGTAAAATGTGTGTGTTAAAAATGAAGAAGTGTGCACGTATTTATAGTGCTCGGGAAATGGGCTGGACTGAAGAAAAGGGTCGATCGGCACTTTTGATAAGGGTCGATCGGCACTTTAAAAGAAGGGTCGATCGGCACTTTTTGAGAAGGGTCGATCGGCACTTTAAAAGAAGGGTCGATCGGCACTTTTTGAGAAGGGTCGATCGGCACTTTTGAGAAGGGTCAATCGGCACTTTAAAAGAAGGGTCGATCGGCACTTTTGAAAAGGGTCGATCGGCACTTTTGAGAAGGGTCGATCGAACCTTTCTAAGAAGGGTCGATCAAACCTTTCTAAGAAGGGTCGATCGAACCTTTTTGAGAAGGGTCGAATAATCCTTTGCGTATATCTTGTTCTCGCGTTCGATTTGATATGCGGTGGGCCCAAAACGGAGTTCGTATGAGAAAGTTATGGCCTTCGAAAGTTTTAGCTGACATTTGGTCTATCGGGATTCTAAAACTACAAATAAGGGCTTTCGGGGAAATATTACTTGAGCCTATTAAAACTCATAAATGACTGAGAGGTCCTCAGAGGTTCCTTAACGCCTATCAGGGGTATTTTAAGGTCGGGTACTAACAACTACTTCACCAAATGGGTAGAAGCCAAATCGTACAGGATACTGAATTCTAAGGTGGCCTAGTTCATCAAAGAGAACATCATGTGCCGATTCGAAGTGCCCAACTAGATCATATCCGACAATGGGACTCACTTCGAAGGAGATTGTGACCAACTGCTGACCGAATTCAGAGTCACGCGTCACAAGTCTTCTCCCTACAGACCACAAACCAATGGTGCAGTAGAGGCAGCAAACAAGACTCTCGCCATGATAATCAGAAAGATGACCACCAGAGGTCGGGACTGGCCCGAAAAGCTACATCTAGCCCTCTGGGGATACAGAACATTAGTCAGAACCGCCACAGGGGAGACTCCGTTCACACTTACCTACGGAATGGAAGCAATGTTACCCATGGAATTGGAAATTCCATCCCTTCGAGTCCTCTTGGAAAACGGGATCAATGAAGTCGAATGGCTACAGAGCCGTCACGACGAACTTGCTCTACTCGACGAGCGCAGATTGAAAGCCATGGAACACACTCGAGCCTACCAGAGCAGAATGGCCCGAGCATTCGATAAGAAAGTCAAGATCCGAGACATCAGAGAAGGTGACTTGGTGCTAAAGGAAAAGCCCCCTACGCAGACCAATCCCCTTGGAAAGTGGGAGCCTACCTGGATAGGACCATTCGTGGTACAAAGAATCTTCTCCGGAGGAGCCATGAAGCTAGCAGACTTGGACGGGAACCCTTTCATTAACCCCGTGAACGGAAGCAAGCTCCGCAGATACTTCATTTGAGGAAGAGCACGAGTCAACTCTCCTTCCCCATACACCACCCCTCAGTAAATTTAAAGTTCTAAAAGAGTAATACCCAACTAGATACATTCCCGCTAATGATCCAGGTAAAAAACAGGGTCGCACTTCTTTTGTCTTCGTTTTTCTCAAATTCACCTAAAAGTGTCGAACTACGGTGACCTGAGCCCCTTAGTCCAATTGTAAGAGGGGAACGTAGGCAGCCATCATTGGTTCGGTCTCAAAAACAAAAAAAAATACAATAAGCATCAATTGCTTGTGTTTCGAAAAACTCTTTTCAACTAACCTACAAGTTCATTACGGTTAAAACAGTCTTTGATGAGTTCAAGCATGGTCAACTCTTGACTCGCTACACACTAGCAAAACTACAATAAAACATTAATCAGTTAATGTGTCTGCAATGACAATGGGTGGATACTCTGGACCGCAAGGTCAACCTAGTTTCCCGAACTTGGTCCTTCATCCTTCTTCCCCTTCCCTTTCCCGCGGCGAGTGTTCTTCACCTTCACAGGGAATACTCCGGTAGTCCTTCTACCTGGCTCAGGGACCCTTCCCGACGCCTCCGTCAAACCTGTAGCTGTCAACGCAGCCCTTTCCCTAGCTCTGTCTCGAGCTGCCTCGCTTCGAGCCATCATGACCGTGCTTTGATTGGCCTCCCGATCAGCATTGGCCTCATAATCAGCCATGTCATTCCCAGTACGATCCATAGGGTTAGCCCCCGCTTTGGTCCTCCTCAAGGTCGAGCTGTTAAGGTAATCAGCACCCAACAGCTCACTCCGTCTCCACAAGATAGTCATCTGTGTCTCCCCTATACACTCTTCATACCAGTTCGGAATCTGGTAGACGAGCAGTGCCCCCTCTCAGGTGAAAGAGAACCACGGCGAGGAAAGGACGTGTATTGCCACCACCGTGTGAGTAGCAATAGCGTCGAAGGATCTTCCATCGCCAGAGATCTCACCTCGAAGGTAGCGGCATAACTCAAGCCCGTCAATGGTACTGCTCGGCCCGTCTTGTCGCAGAACCAACGATGGAATGTAGAAGGACGTCTGAGACAGCCCCGGCACTCTGACAACCAATAGACCCTCCTGAGCGGTCCGACAAGTCTGTAACTTCCAATGGGGAATCCACCATTACAAGTGATGCGTACGGAGTCTGGCCATCCAGAGCTCCAGTTCAGCCTGATCGCCCCTATCACCAGAGGACGTCGAGAGAAGGACCAAGCGTCACAAGACATTGGCACCTCGGGCATCATCTGCAGTCTCTCCCTCAACCACATGGTAAGCATAGCGGGACTCCCTCCCCACATGTACCGGCTACCGGTCGCCATCCGACCTATGCCCAGGAACGTCTCGCCCAAGACCAACGGCACGATGTCTCCCCCGCTCTGGCACTGCCTCACCAGGTCCAGTACGCTGTGATGGCACACACCCAGGGACGTGAACGTGAACAGAGTAGCGATCGCGCACAGAGCAAATGCGTCCCACGCGAAGACGCTCTCCTCAGCTCCGGCAAATCTTTCGGGCAGCCCCGAAATGTCAACATAATCAGTGTTCAATATCAGCATCCCGTATGCTTCTCCAGCCGAGATACCAAGCAGAGACACTAGCTTCTCAATAGTGGCCATGCCACCAGCATACGGAAGAACTAGTTGTTCCGTCTCAGGTCCTCCCAGAATGGCCCGGAAATCTTCAAATGTAGGAGTGATTTCGTTGTATGAAAAGTTGTACACATTCCTCCGTATGTCCCAGAAGCGAGCCGCTGCTCTCAAAAGATCCCAATCTGGCATGAGCTCCTTCAAAGCCCAAACAGATTTCATCCCGTAATGACCTTTCGAAAAACCCTTTGTTCTACCTCGTGTGGTTCCGTACCCACGACTGAAAATTTTCCAGGTATCGCTCTTGCATCCGAGACGATAGCTTAGGAAAGGGAGCCATGACAGAAAGTGAAGAAAACCTTAAGAAGTGGAAAGAAATTCAGCCAACTGATCAAAGCAAAGGCGCAGTTTCTTACGAATTGCAAAGTGGCCGCAACTTAAAAGACTCTGGAAATTCATTCTTAGTCAGTAGGACTCCTCTGCCGATTGACTTGGTCAACTCAGCAGCCAGCTGCTCCTAAATTGGAAGCAATTCCAAACAAGTCCCTGTTTATCCTTTATGAATCTGCGTGCTACCCATGGTTTCATTCAACCAAAGCCAACACCACTTCCGCCCCGGGCTGGTGCAACAGTGCAATTAATCAATAATCAGTGCATATAGGCTTAAATTTTGACCCGTTCAATTTTTAATGCATGTTTCATTTTATTAATTTTTGATTAACCTACTCCCTTATTTGCCGAAAATAAAAAGAAGGTGATCACAGAATAGATGCGCGAAGTACAGGTTCCGCCCCAAGGGCGCCTTTTCAAATACAGTTCAAGTCAAATTGTTCTGGACAATACATACATTTTTGTCTAAATGGAAGCAAAAAAAAAAGAGGACTACTCCGAGTCCTGCTCGTCATCCGAGCACTCGACGCACTGCTCCGCCGCCGCCGGATCCGTCGCGAACAGATAATCCCCGAATTCCTCCAGGCGGGAATATGCAAAAGGCCTCCTTGGCATCTGCGAACTCGAGGACTCTCCCCTCTCGTGCCCCGAGTGCGAAGGAGGACGAGCTCCAAACCCAGCCGTTTCGCCCGCGAAATGGCCAAATCCCTGTGCAAAGTCCTCTCCACCAGCCGTGGGAGCAGACGAACCTCTCGGCCTAAACGGCCCCCACTCACGAACATCCACGCTCCTCCGGGAACTGCACCTTAGGAACTCCACGAGCCTCCTAGTGTAGGCGGCCCACCCCTCCAACTGCCTCATGGCCAGATTGTACGTACGGTCAGACACCTGCAAACAAGGAAAGTCATCAAAAGACGAGCAGAAAGTACAGATGCAACATTTGCAGAATGCTACTATCAAATAAAGAAAATCAAAAAAGTGCTCACCGAAGCATTGGGGTCAACCCTGTACCGTGGTCTCGGCTCATACGGGATCGGGATCACCAGTCGCCTGCGCGAACCATCCAGTCCCTCGTACGCCAACCTAGTGCGTGGGATCGGGAGATCTCGGAGATATCTAGAACCCTCGCCCTCCCTGTGCTGCACCTGCGGGCTCCTCAGCCTCATCCTCAAGAAAGTATCGTAGTCAGCTCCCACTATGATGTACTCGGTATAGAACACGCCTTGTCTATACCTCTCCAACTCCTCCATCGGCATCGACAAAGGATGCTGCATGTGCATAGGAGGATCCATTGGCACCATCGGAAGGGACCCCGGGCCATGCTGACGGGTCACCCTCTCCCCCAGATACATCACATCGCAGTGAAGTCCCACCAGGAGCTTTCGCCGCCGCGTAACCTCACTAGCAAACTGAACCGCGACAGCGTGGAACCGACTCCACCAGGTCAGCTGGATCCTCTCAGAGAACTCCCGGTTCAGGGCCTGGGACACCTCCTCGTACATCAGTCGAGTACCCACTCTCGACGAGACCGCCTTCTTCGCCCTCTTCTGCCAAACCAGCATGGCAGGGAACAGGGGTCGATACGCCTCCCTAACATCCCACTGCTGCAGACTGAACACCTCATAGCACCAGACCTGTCAAGCAAATGGAAAGTTATGTCAGCTACAGAGCAGATACATACGAGTACATAAATGAGACAAGGAAGAGAAAAGACGTGAACTTACATCCAGAGCATGCGAGAAACAGCTCAGGGAGTTCTCCTCTCCCCGCGAGAACCTGTCCAGGGAATGGTAGAGCTCGACTAGTCCAGCCTCCCCCCATGCGAACCCCCTCACGACATCTAAGTCTGTCAGCGACCCGAGCAGAGGGAAGTGACAGGATGTGTCAGAAGTTGGGAACAAAGTCGCTGACAACGCGAACCAAATGAACCCTCGAGCCAGGCACTCCGCGGTCATCCTCAAAGATCCAGCCAAATAATCTGCAATACCCATCTGCAGATGCCTCTCCATCGGCCTGTACCGAATGCCTAAGCCCCTGGCATCGGTAATATCAAAACCCAGCAGCTCCGACAACTGCCCCGGGGTATAACCATCCACCCACACTAGCTTGTTGCCATAGGTCGGCAACCCGGTGATAGCAGCAAAGTCAGTGGGAGTCACCGTCGCCTCCCTCCATCTGAAATGAAAAGTGTGGGTCGTATCCCACCAGTACTCGCTCAGAGCTACTTACATGGACCTAGCCCTCTGCGTCGCAGCTATCGCAGCTACCGCACTGATAAACCAAGCTAATCCAGAGTCAAGCACCAGCTGCTGTGGACTCCTCTCTCCCTCTCGAGCATCGTCTGGAAATACCTCCCACAGCGCTCGCACTGCCTCAAAGGCTCCCCGACTCTTCTGGTTGTGGACGTCCACTATCCCTCGCCCCTGCAGGTGAACAAAGCAAGGATACGTCAAGCACAGAAGCGACATCAACAGAATGAACGAACGCATGTCAAAAGGATGCAATGCAGATACGGTTCTCATTCATTTCCTAAAAATATTTCCATCCCTTCGAAAACTCCGTCGAATCCGAAACTTTCAAAGCCCTTCGAAAACTCAGTCGAACTGGGAACTTTCAAATTCTTTCGAACATTTCGAAAATTTACTCCGTCCCGAATTAAAGCTACTTTAATTTTGGAAAATGCATCTAGACATGGAATTTTGCAACCAAAATTTTTATTTCATCTACCCATAGTGTCAATTGAACTACATCCTAGTCAATTTCGACAAAGGTTCATAGCAAAGTTAAAAGCCCCAATTCAAGCACCAAAAATCCCTAGCTCATTCCTAGTCAAATTTCTAACATTTAAAGAATGCACATTCTTAAAATTAATGGAATTTGAGGGAAGCTTACTTGTCTCTCGATCCCTCCCTTGGAGTTGTGTTTATCCCTAGCCGGGTAGAACTCCACCGGATTCAATGGATGAATGTTGGTTCGAATGGTCCGAACCAACCGCGTTCTTTCGTCATCGGTCCTTCCATGACGAGCCATTGGTTCCCAATTGCCTTCCATATCGATTTTCCTTCACAAATTTGAGCAAACCTCACAATTTGGGGTGAAAATTTTCTCACCTTTCTCTCTTTTTCGCCTGAAAAAATGAAAGAAAATGGCCTCTTTCTTGTCTCCCTCGGCGCTGATAACAACCTGGTCAAACTCAGTCCAAGTCCGGCCGGACTCTTGTTGCACCAGAAAAATTCCTTGCCACTTTGGCCCCTCAGCTTTTCACAGTTCCAATTTTACCCCTTTTGGCCCCCAAAAGTGTAAAATTTCACCTCAGTTAGACATTTCTAACACCCCATCCCCCGAGGATAAATCCTCAGTTAGTTTTCACTAACGCTCGTCTCCAGACGTTAAATCCTCAAGTTAGTTTTCACTAACGCCCGTCTCCAGATGTTAAATTCAATCCTCAATTGACGTTTGACATTCAAACGCTCACTTTCAATCCTCAGTTGACGTTTGACATTTAAACACTCAATCATATCTCCGGACATTCCAGTTACGATTCCGTCTCCAGACGTTAAATTCTTTCCTCAGTTGATGTTTGACATTCAAATGCTCAATCATGTCTCCGAACATTCCAGTTACACCTCCGTCTTCTGACGTTAAAATTTCTAGTGGTTTTCGCCATCGTTCACCTCCCCGGCCGCCAGTCGTAAGCCCGATCGTCCCACCTCAACGGCCCTTAAGGTAAGCCCGCACAACAATCCCTCTTCGGCCATCAAGGTAAGCCCGAACGTTCATCCCCAGCAGGATTCTAAAGAAGAAACGTTGATCCTTCCGAGTTGTTAATAACGCCAGTTTAACACAACCATTCCCATCATTGCGACCCTATCCCCAGCAGGATAAACCTGGCCGTCATCGTAAGCCCAGCATCCAAGGCATGAACGCCTTCGTCTCAGGATAAGCGTATCCTCGTTCACTCCGGTTTGAGGTACCACACGCCCTCGTACGTATCAGCAAACCCGATTTGAGGTGACACACGCCCTCGTATGTTTCAGCAACTCCGGTTTGAGGCGCCACACGCCCTCGAAGGTTTCAGAAATCCCAGGTTCAGACGCCTCACAATAGTCTCCATTCAGGTACAGGCATCTCGCAATGGTCTCATTCAGGTTTAGACGCCTCTCAACAGTCTCGCTCAGGTCAAGGTCCCCACGCGCGGCTCCTTGCACCTACGAACTACGATCGGCTTGATTCCCGCTCGGGATACGTAGGAATTCTTTCGCTAAGGGTCCAGCCAGCTGACCGCCCAGGTCTTTCAAAGTAAGGCATCCCGATTTGGATCCTTATTTTTTTTAATGACCCCACCTCCTTCGGAGGAGACGTCGCTAAGGGGCTAACTGTAAGTACCCAAATCCGGATCGTCAAACTCCGTTAGAAACTTAACCGGAATCCGTTAACTGGCCCAATCCAGGTTAACCGGAACCCGTTAAGCTCCCCGTTGCCATGCCAACGAGACGTCCTGGGACTGCCCCGTGCATCCCGACATCGAAACGTACTTGACACACGTCATCGCACGTGAAAGTATGGCTTTCCCTGAAAAACGCACTTTCCGGGGGTATTTTGGACATTTTCCAGACTGTTATTTAAAAAACGGACAAAATCGGGACCCGAGAACAAACTCCCACACATTTGGTGAGTCGTGGGACATGTGGCAAGCATGCCACCTCCCTCTAGTCACCTTTCAATCAAAAATCAAGGCCAAAAGACTAAAATACCCCTGGTATACAGTCTCAGTCCGGCTGGACTCCTTTGCAGACTCTCAGAAATTACCAGCAAGTCCCTCAAATTTCCAAAGTTTCACAAAACCCTCTGGATTTCCGTCTAAGTCCGGCCGGACTCATGCTGAATTTTCACCTATAAATAGAAGGGCTGTCAAAGCCATTTATAACAACTTTTTTACTTTCCAAAATCACCTCACCCCACGGCCCAAACTAGTTTCACCCCTTCCCGAGCTCCCGTTTTATCTCAATTCACGTGAAACCTTCGTATTACGATCAAATACGCCCCCTCCACTCCGAAACACCATTTCACACCACTTTCTGTATCCCGTACACACCTCCCGAGCCAAAGGAGTCGACCCTAGCCATAGGTATAACTCCCTCTCTCTAATCTCTCGTTCCGTCTCGGTTTACACGCCAGTCGCTATAACCGTTTCGTACAAACACCGTTGAAATGTAGACGCCTCCGTCTAACGGGGTCCGATACGTTTTAGCCCCTCAATCCTCTTCTCTTCCCGTAAGAGAAGTAATCACGGGTTAAAATGGCGTTCCGACCCCATTCCGTTTAAATTTCTGTCATTTACAATTCCGGACTGTTTGATCCGTCGAACGTCATTTACAATTCCGAGCCGTTTTGGCTCGTCGATCGTCATTTACAATTCCGAGCCGTTTTGGCTCGTCGATCGTCATTTACGATTTCGGATCGTTTGATTCCGTCGATACCGCATTTAAATACTGTCATTTACAAAGTCCAACCCATTTGGATCGTGATAGTATTTACTTTTCAAAGTCCTAGTCGCAACCCGATTCGTTGATTGCAAAATCATTTAATACGCTTTTTCCCATAAAAATCGTTAACAATGTAATGCCCGGTTCAAAACCGGAGTTCGACCTTTGAACTCTCTTTCAAAACGCGCGAAATGAAGTTTGGCATCCGAACGCTCATCTTCAAACTAAAAGCCGAATTTTGACATTCAAAATCATTTAATACGTTTTTTCCCGTAAAAATCGTTAACAATGACTCGCCCGGTTCGGCCGGAGTTCGACCTTGAACTCCTTTTCAAACTCAAAGCAGGCGTTTGCCATGCAAACGCTCATTTAGATCTCCAAAGCCGACGTTTGCCACGCAAACGCTCATTTTCGTCTCAAAACCGACGTTTGCCATGCAAACGCTCATTTCCGTCTCAAAACCGACGTTTGCCACGCAAACGCTCATTTCCGTCTCAAAAACAACGTTTGTCATTCAAACGCTCGTCTTTTCAAACAAAGTCATCTAATCAACGTTTGACATTCAAACCAAGATTAAGCTTGTCATTCAAGCCCCCATTTCAAAATGCAAGCACACGCACACACGCACACGTTTTCGAGAAAGGTAGAAAGACTCGTCATACGAGGCATTTCGGGTGATCTCGTAATACTCTTCCCGAAACGTAACGTGACCTCTGAACCTAATAATCTCTGGTACCCAAAGATTTTTACTCATTTTTGCTACCAATAAAAATGACTCCCCATTTTCAAAGCTTTTTCCTAAGTTTTTGCTACCAATAAAAACGACACCTTTTCACTAAAGTCGTTTCTCAACGTTTTGGGCTCAAAATACAAAAACCGCGTGGCGACTCCTCACTCCTTCCCGAAAAGCGAGGTCTCAGACACCAACCCTCCGCGAAAGACAACCGCGTTTCGCGCCCACGCGAAATCTCAGGTAATTTCACCCACACCGTGCATTTGCACTTCGGGGAAGCCACTATGACTCTGATGGACTTCCTTGCGATCACGGGGCTAGAGTTTACCGGTGAGCCCCTTTCGAAGACTGTGGGTTATAAGCCTGCGGGCCCTACTGTGTGGAGACAGTTGATCGGTTTCATCCCTAACAAGGTTAAGGGATTTGCTGCTGAGCTGTCACCTCTCCGGGGTCAGCTTGAGGCTTATGCAGAGAAGCCGAATGCAGTTACTGATCGGTTGTGAGGGGTGCCCTCTGGTACATTCTTTCGGAGACCATTTTTGTGAACCACTCTTCTACAGCCCGTCTTTCCCTGTTAGGTTTGTTGGTTAATTTGGATGAGGTGAGGAATTATGATTGGGGCTCAGCGGGGCTGGCCTTCTGCTACCACGCCATGGACGAGACGTGTAGGCACACCAAGGATTCCCTGTCAGGGTATTCTTATGCTTGGGAGGTATGCTCCTGCTTATGTTTCTGTCCCTTATCTGTAGTCTTTGACTGTACTTCATACTGTATCTGTTATGTTTTTATGCAGATATGGGGCTACGTTGTCTTTGGGCTGTACAAGTTCGAGTTGGAGAGCCGGACCCCTTTGTTCCCGGATATCAGGAGGTGGAGCCACCCCAATCGGAGTGTTGATGAGGAGGAGGATCAGGAGTGGACCCTGACCGTTGCAGAAGCGCGGGCCATGTTGGATACCTTTGAGTATGAGCGGCTAGGCCTTTATCCTTGGACCCGGTTGGAGCGGGAGGTCCACCGTGCTTAGGATGCCACCGCGATGCAGAGGATGCTGGTATCTCTGGAGGGGGATACCATGTACTTGGGCGAGCGAGTCTTCCCACAGCATGGCCGAGGTAGACTGCCGTATAGGGTGCCCGCGGATTTGCCGAGGGCTATGTTCCCTACCCACCTCATTTCTGATGCAGATTATGCTAATTTTGTGGAGGGTTGTGAGGCTACGACTCGTGTTGTCCAAGGAGCCTCTTATGCGGAGTTCCTACCTCGCCTGATGGGTCCCCTCTTGGTAGGAGCTCGACGGTCGCTTGCTCGTGGTTCCGCCTCTGCCTCTGCCTCAGGTTCGTCAGCCCCTAGCACTTCTTCCCAGTCTACTGGTTCTCTGCCCTTCGTGCCAGATTTTGGCCCTCTGAGCTATACGTATATGATGGGGAGTATGCCGATGATGGGCCACATCCCGACTCTGGATCATATTCCCGAGGGTTATCGCCTTCCACCCGATGTCTCCTCGGTATATTTCTGTTCACTACTTCACGTATTCGTCCATGTAAGTGTATATGTCCGACTTCATCTGAGCATTTCTTTTCTTTTGTTGTCAGGTCACTATGTTCGCGGCCGATTACAACCGTGGAGTGACCAAGATGGCGGGACTGATGGCCCTGGTGTCGGACCTGTCTGAGAGGCTGTTCCAGAAGGATTCTTTGGCGGCTTCGATGGTGTCCTCTGCGGTGACTCCGACTTGTGGAGCCAAGAGATCGAGGAGGGATGGTAGCCCTCGTAGAGGTGCCGGCAGCTCGAGCGACTTGATGGCGTGATCCCCTCCTTTTCTCTCTATTTGATTTCTGATGACTTGTACATATTGGCCGTGTGGCCCAGACAATTTTTCTTTTTCTTTGGTACCTGTTAGCAAGTAGATATCACAAAAAACATGGTTTTCTTAATCCCTAATCCTAGGTCTAATTAGTTAGTTTTTTAACTTTCTCGACTTTCCGCGGTTTGGAAATGGAATGGAATGGCTATCAAGGCCATAATTTTGAGCTTGAATTTGGTGTTGCACTGTATGTTGGGAACTGTATGTGCAGGTTTTTCGAGACTTGCTTTGTCAAGTCAGGGCTAGATCGTTATTTGTGCAGACCTATTGTTGTTTTGCCGTGGCGATGTATCGCGCGGGACAAGGAATCTCGCGCACGCTACCCAGACAGAATCCTCTTCCTTTTTCGAACAGGATTTTTTCAGTTTTCCCTATAAAAACACCCTGTAGTCCGGCCAGATAACTCATCCTATCCTTTCAAACTCTAGAGATATCCTGTTAGGGTGAAGTTCTTGTCTTCTTTTCCAACCCTGTGATCCATGGCTTCCAAGGAGATTGCCCTAACGTCCGTGATTGTTGATGATTTTTATTTGTCGTCTGAAGTGATTGAAGCCTTCAAGCAAGAATCAAGAGATTTTGTGAGGTCGTTTCGCAACCGATCTCACAATTGGTTTATAGCAGAATTCGGATTCAGAATCCTTTTCACCTTGAAGAACCTCCAACCGGATTGGAATCTCTTGCAGGGTGCCGCTCGATTTTGGGATCCCATGTCCATCTTTACAATTTTTCTTTGAATGAGATGGTGCCTATTGTGGAGGAATTTACCATTATCTTGGATATGCCTTTGACTGGTGAGATTGTTGTTCCTAAATACAATAGGAATCATTCAGAGGCCATGAATGAATTGTTAGAGATCCCCCTTGATACTTTCTACGAGTTGGTTCACCGCAGATGGGTAGATTGTTCTTCTTTTCCTGAGTGATTCAGCGGAGATTCAGATGATGACGTCTTTCATGTCTACAAACAGAACTTTCTGGCCCTTTCTCTTTTCGGAGATGTTTTATTCATATGCAGGGATGGCTTGGTTGACTCCCAATTGGTGGAAATTGTTCTGCAGGCTAGGAAGCATCCTAGGAACATTATTCCGCTAATCTTGGGTGAAACCCTGCATGGTCTTGATGAGCTACATAAGACCGGTGCTATGACTCAAGGGAGTCCTCTTTTGGTTGACTATTTGGCTTAGGGAGCATCTCAAGTTGGTAGGTCCCTCGTTGGAATATTCCCCTTTCACATATCATACACAAATTTGTTGATCAAGGATCTCTCGGTGGATGAATGGGCTGAGCTGATTGCGAAGACAGTAACTGCTGATATTCTTTGGTGCCCACCTTATTGGAGGTTGAACAAGTATGTTGCCAATACCAAGGGTTTTGACAGGGTTGTTCTTTCGGGTTTGCGAGATTCCTCCTTTTATTTTCCCAAGCGGGTGCTCCGTCAATTTGGTCAGCAGCAGGATACTTATCTTTTCAAAGGGGCCTCTCGTGATGTGTCTTATATTGGTGTAGAGTTTGCGCAGGTGCTAGCTCAAGCATGGGGCGAAGGAACTAGTCGGGATCGCTGGTCGAACCTTCGGACTTTTAATGCAAGCGTCTTCTTATTTGACAAGTATTTGGATTGGTTCCTTCATACCGGCCACCCTAATGTGGAGAAGATTGATGATCTGCGGCTTTCACTGCTAGGGGATTCTTTTGTAGCTAGCAGTATTTTGCGAAGGAGCGAGGCTCAGTCTGATCCTGCTAATGTGCGGACCGATCCAACTCAGGATTTTCTTGATGGGGATTGGTATGAGAGGCGAGGCAAAGGGATGCCTGGAAAGACGCATGCTTTAGATAGGCCCATTGTCTTCAAGAGGCTTTCGGAGTCCGTCTTTGATCGTCTCGAGGGATGCTCCGCTTTGAGGGGCCCAAAGCATAAGAAGGATCGCGAAGACGGTGGTGACCATGTCCACCGGCCTACCAAGTCAATGAAAGGCTAGATTTTAAGGAGTACCAAGAGATTGCTTTGATAGATCAATAGTTTTGCTTTATTAGTATTTTTTTCAAGATTGTTAGCTTAGAAAATTAGTCGTTGTGGTTAGAATTTCCCTTTTGCTGTTAATAAAATGCATTTGATTAATGAAAGGACAAAATTGAATTTATTTATTTGATTAGACCGAACCCGAAGGCTGTCTACGTTCCTCTTTTACAATAGTTAAATAAGAGGCTCAGGTCTAACGTAGTTCATTTTTGAGAGAAAAAGGACAAAATATGGTTCCAGGCCGAGGGGAAATATCGCGCGAGACAAGGCCCTTATGCACACCCTTTCTTTTGCCTAGACCGCCCCTTCGGGTTTTCAATCTAGCGGGCTTATTTTCTTGTGCAAGCTCTAATTTTTGCCTAGGCCGTCCCCTTCGGGATTTTCAACCTAGCTAGCAATTTTTTTTCTTTTTAGGAGGCCAAGTCACGCGAAGTATTTCTTGAGCTTGTCCATGTTGACCAGCTTCGGTAGTTGATCTTCGTCTAGGTCCACCAGCTGAAGGGATCCCCAAGAGAATATTTTCTTCATAATGTAGGGTCCTATCCATCTTGGTCCCCACTTGCCTAGCGGGTTGAAAGGTCCAGGACGATGCTCACGGAGAACCAGGTCGCCTACTCTGATATTCCTCGTCTTGACCTTTTTGTTGAAAGCTCTTGCCATTCTTCTTTGGTAAGCTTGGGTGTGCTCGGCTGCTTTCAGCCTCCTTTCATCTAGCAAGGCTAACTCTTCATACCTGCTTTCTAGCCAGTCGAATTCATTCACTTGGTTTTCTAGGAGAACCCTTAGTGATGGTATTTCCAATTCTATTGGCAAGACAGCATCCATTCTGAATGTGAGGACGCAGGGAGTCTCTCCTGTAGCTGTTCGGACTGAAGTGCGGTATCCCCACAGTGCGAATGGTAACTTATCGAGCCAGTCTTTCCCAGTGACTGTCATTTTTCTGATGATGGTTTCGATTGTCTTGTTTGCGGCTTCAACTGCTCCATTTGTTTGAGGCCTGTAAGGGGATGACTTGTGTCTTGTGATTTTATACTCGGTTAGGAGGTGATCGGTTTCCTTCTTGAAGTGCGAGCCATTATCGGATATCATCTCTTGCGGGACCCCGTATCGGCAGATGATGTTATGTTTGATGAATTCTGCGACCTTTCTGGCATTCAAAACCTTGTAGGAGGCGGCCTCGACCCATTTAGTGAAATAGTCGATGGCTACTAGAACGAAACAGTGTCCATTGGCTTCTGTGGGTGTGACCTTTCCAATCACGTCTATCCCCCATGTCGAGAATGGCCAAGGAGAAGTCATAGGGTACATCAAGGAAGGTGGCGCGTGCTGAAGGTTGGCGTGTATCTGACACTTATGGCACTTCTTGACCATTTTGGTACAGTCGACTTCCATGGTAAGCCAAAAGTACCCTTGTCTGATGATCTTTTTGGCGAGCATGTTTCCGCTCATGTGGGTTCCACATATGCCTTGATGAACATGGTCCATTATTTCTTGGGCCTCTTCCTCGGTGGCACAAAGGAGGTTTCCTTGGGAATGTTTCTTGAAAAGACGGCCAGCAATGATGACGTAATTAGCGGCCAATCTTTTAAGGGTGATCTGAGTCTTCTGGTCTGTCTCAGGTGGGATGGTTCCATCTAGAATGAAATGCTAAATATCCTGGTACCATGGTTTCTCTTCGGAGTTCTCAACAGTGGCACATTCGGATAACCATTTGTCTTTGCAGTCATGGAGATCTATAACGGCGCAGTAGGCAGGAGTTGCACGCCGTGTTATTTTGAAGGGTTTGACTGCCTTTTCTTTGGGGATTTCGACCAAGGAAGCGAGTGTGGCCAATGCGTCAGCAAACCGATTTTTGTCTCTAGGGAGATAGTGGAACGAGACATCCTGAAATTGTTGCGCCAACTCTTGGAGGTGGGCACTGTATCTTTGAAGGGTTGGATCTTGGACCCTCCACTTCTTCAATGTCTGATTGATGATTAACTGGGAGTCCCCAAATACCTCGAGTTCAGTCACGTTGCGTTCTATGGCTGCCTCAAGCCCCACTATACAAGCTTCATATTCCGTGGTGTTGTTGGTGGCATCAAAGTCAAGACGTATTGCCAGTGGAGTATAGATGTCGTTAGGGTCTACCAACAACATTCCGATGTCGAGCCCTCTCTTGTTGGCTGCGCCATCGAAAAATAATTGCCACTTATTTTCTTCTTCTATACTCATGATGTCTTTATCAGGGAATCGCGGGTCTTCCCCCTTCGCTTCGTCACAAGGAAATTCGGCCAACTGATCTGCGAATACACTCCCCCTGATGGATTTCTGAGTGACGTAAGTGATATCATATCCCACGAGCATGAAGTACCATTTGGCCAATCTCGAAGACAAATTTGATTTGTCTAAGATATATTTCAATGGATCCATTCTTGCAATGAGATGGACCGGGAAGGCTTCCATATAGTGCTTTAGCCTTTGTGAAACCCAAACAAGAGCGGCGCAGGACTTGTCGAGTGGAGAGTAGTTGATTTCGCTGCCTTAGAATCTGCGGCTGACGAAATATATGGCAATCTCTGTGTGTGAAGTAGGCTGTTCTTGAGTGAGCATAGCCCCTAGCGCATTGTCGGTAACTATGAGGTACAGCTTTAAGGGCTTCTCCTTGTATAGTGGAACCAAGATGGGTGGGGAAGTTAAGTAATACTTAACTTTCTCGAATGCTTCTTGACATTCTTCGGTCCACTCTTGAGGTGCATTTTTCTTAAGTAGCTTGAAGATAGGATCGCACATTGTAGTCAGTTGATTGATGAATCGACTGATATATTGGAGTCTGCCCATGAATCCTTTTACTTCTTTCTGTGTTCTGGGTGGAGACATGTCTATGATGGCTTTTATTTTGGCGGGGTCTGCTTCTATGCCACGCTCAGTGACCATGTACCCTAAGACTTTCCCTTTGACCACTCCGAATGAGCATTTGGCGGGGTTGAGTCTCATCTTGTGTTGTCTCAGTCGATCGAAGAATTTTCTGAGATCTCTGAAGTGCTGACCATCTGTCCCCTTTGAGTGAACAATCATGTCGTCCATGTATACCTCTATTTCCTTGTGGATCATGTCATGGTATAATATCGTGACTGCCCTTTGGTAAGTAGCCCCAGCGTTCTTGAGACCAAACGGCATGACCGTGTAACAGAACGTCCCCCAAGGTGTGGTGAATGTTGTTTTGTGCTGATCCTCCTCTGCCATGAGGATTTGGTTATACCTTGCGAAGCCATCGACGAATGAGCAGACTTCATATGCGGCTGTGGCGTCGACCAACATGTCTATGTTTGGTAGTGGGAAATCATCTTTAGGGGATGCCTTGTTCAAATCTCTAAAATCGACACAGACTCGTATTTTCCCATTCGACTTGGCTACCTGTACCGTGTTTGCTAGCCATTCCGGATACTCAATCACTTTAATAAACCCTACATTCAAGAGTTTCATGATTTCTTCTTTTACTTGCATTGACCATTTCGGCGTGATTCTGCGTAGTTTCTGTTTGACTGGCTTGGCGTTGGGTAGCAGCTGTATCTTGTGCTCTACAATTGACTGATTCAACCCAGGCATATCTTTGTAGGACTAATCAAAGATGTCGACATATTTTCTGAGGAGCTGTGTCAAGGTTTCTCTGTCTTCCCCCTTGAAGAAGCTGCCAATCTTTGTTTCTCTGGGGTCTTTTGTTGTCCCGAGATTAACCGTTTGCATTTCCTCATCGTCAACGGGGCCATTCTTTCCACAACAACCTACTTGCTTAGCTAATTCTTTTAAAATTTGTTCATTTTCTTGACCTATCTCATCGTATGATTCATTATTAACGTGTTCGTTATATTGATTATTATTAGTTAATTCATCATTCACGATGTTAGCAATCTCAGGGTACTCGGAAAGATCAAAGTTTTCATTAAGGAAGTAAGGGAATACATGGTCGGCCACCGCCTCGATTTTCTCTTGAGTGAATTCATCAGAGGTGGAGCCTGCTTCTAATGTGAAAGTCACAGGGCCTATCTTCCTGCGGGGATGGGGAGTGCAACCAAGCTCTTTGATCATGAAGTCTTCATCAACAACTGGTCCTCCGGTGACGTGCCAGTTTAGAATTGGCTCATCACATTTATGTATTAGTCTTGTGTAATCAATAGTTGGAGCGTCCCCCTTGGAGATTGCATGGATCCGGTTGTCTTCTAGCCTAAGCCAAAGTCTTCAAACTGTCGCAAAGATGTCTTCTCCCAACACAAAGTCCCATTCGCTTGCCATTTCTGCCTTCATGCCCCACAGACCCTTAGGGATTAGTGAGACGATCTCTGTTTCATCTGTGAAGCATCACAGTCGCTGAAGATTTCAAAGCCCGGTTGGCGCTTCCCTTTATCATCAGTCCATGGTTCTGAGAAGATAAAGTAAGGAATGCTTTCCCCTTCCCGGATGAAGTAGCCATTGAGTGTCTTTCGATATGGCTCGAGGTTACAATCTTTGATTTTTGGGTCATTGTGGCCTTTGTATGCGGTTCCCTCCCACTTGATTTGAGTGAAGTCCCACTCCTCTTCATCATCCCCATCGTGGATGGAAATGATGTATCCTAGGTCATGCTTTGTGTGAGGTGGGGGAACCGGTGGTGGTTCCATTATCCCTTGTAAGTGCTTTCCAAGCCCCAAGCCAGGGAAGTATCCTTTTGCTTGCATCATTTTCCAAACAGGAAGGTTTCCAGAAAACCGAAGTGCCTTGGAGTAATCATTTTCGTTGCAAGTTTCTATGACATTCACGGTGCTTTCTTTCTCGATCTCAAAGGAGTAATAATTAAAAAGGAAAATACTGACTTACTATTATTGAAAATCAAACTTGATACTCTTGCCCACAAATGAAGTCTTTAGGCAAGTATTACCCGACTAAACTAAACTAGACTACCAATTGTTTGTTTTTCAAATAAAAGTAAATAACTGAAAAAGAAAGAGATCCCTCATTTGCTTGAATTCATCCAAATTATGCCACCGCTTGGACAAATTCTGATGGTGTCGTTGTCAATTAAGTCTTGGATTGCATTCTTCAAGTTGAAACAATCATCGGTATGGTGGCCATAGCATTGATGGTAGAAACAGTAGAGGTGTGGAGCTCGCCCTTCTCTCTTGGGTATGTATTCCTCCATTGGGCTCATCTTTCCATCCTTGCGAAGGCTTCTGAAGAGATGACCGAGAGAGATATTTCCGATGTCGGAGAAGACCCTACCCTTCCTTCGCTTAGCCATTTGATTGTGGAGGTCTCGAATATGGTTCTCGTAGTGTTGCACGAAGACGTTGTGGCGAGACTGATATTCTGCTTCCATTTGTTCTTTGAGATCGCGGTAGAGAGTATTGAGGCAATACTTGACCCTCTCATCAATGTCATCTTTAATGTGGGCTTCGAGGTTGATACACTTTTGGGTCATAGCCTCGAGTTCGCTTTTGACTTCTTCAAGTTCTTCAAACAGCATCTTTTTCTTGTCAGCTTGGATGGATTCTTCCAAGTTGTGCCATGCATCGTCGTTGTCAATTTGCTGCAGGGCTTTGGCGAGTTGAGCCTTGATGTCATTTAGCTCTTCTTGCATAGATGATTGCCCGCTATCGGAGCCACTTTCCATCTTCCGGAAATCTCTAGCAATGCGGGTGGAAGGTAAATCAAAGGCTTCTCTCCAACCTTCCACATGTTCCATTTCAGCGACAAGGGATTTGGTTAACCCTTGCAGAGTTTGTTGTTCAAGGTCCTTCTTGGTGATGATGTGCTTTTCGGTAGACATTGTGTTGGGAGTCTTGAAATTGAGTAGCTTCGGAAAATTGACAGAAGAGATGCAGAGATGACGTCTGGATCAAATCTAGCCCCAACGAGTCGGAAGTAGGCTTAAACGGTTAAGGCTCAGTTTCAGCAAACAGAGACATTATCTCGCGCGAGACATGTAGTCCCGCACGAGACAATCACACGGAAAGTTGATTTTTATTAATCTTAATTTTTGGTCGGAACGGAGAATCCGTTTTTGAGGGGTTTCTAAGGCTTTTATCAGAACCTAACGACTAAGTAATCGATCCGATTTTTGTAAAACAAAGCCATGTAAGAATTTTTTTTTGAAGGATAAATTCTTTTCTATTTAAAGGGACATTCGAAAGGGTCATTCCGAAGGGACTTTTTCCGAAGGGACTTTTTCGAGGCCTTCTTTATTGTCAATTTTACATGGCTTTGCTTTGATCAAAAACAAGAAAAGATTACTAAGTCAAACCGACCGGTCACGGAGTGATCCTAAAAGGACAATCTACATGAAAATGTGGCGATGCAGGGCTGAAAGGCTAGGCTCCCCGCGATATGACAATCTAGGTGGATTGAATACGCGGAGTGGGATGATCCAACTTCGGAGAGACCGGCGACTAGGTGGTTACCGTCATCCATTCTTAGTGTGGGTCCCGGGTTTATAGAGGGTATGTAGTGCAATGACAGATATATCATGAGTGCGCGTGTGTGATAGTCAATCTAGGTGATAGATAAGACTAGAGATTTTTTTTTGAAAATGAAAAGGAAAACAAATAGTGGCCGCACCAAGTGGTTGCCTACGTTTCTCCCAAATTAGGGAGACTCAGGTCGTCGTAGTTCCACATAAAGGGAGAGAGAGAGAAAGAATAAATTAAATTACAACTCCCGAATCCCCAATGGACCGGACTTTAATAAATTAAAACCCAATCGCACGCAGTTTATAAATAACAATCGATTATTTAAATAAAATACAGATTCGAGTTCTACATCTTAAGGGAGGCCTTAAGATGTGGGAACTCTGCAGATAATGAATTCTGAGATCCCCCTTGCGTGTTCGACTCTCGTCTTGGACTATGAGATGAACAGGAAAAATCAGAAAACAACAGATTGTCGAGGCGATATCTCGCGCGAGATAGGATATCTCGTGCGAGATATGCCTGATCTGGGAACAGAAAATCGAATTTACAACAATTTTTTTTTTTGAAAACCTCTCTTTTAATTTTGACGCAAGTTTAAGCCTCTTAATTTTATGTCCCCAGTGGAGTCGCCACTTTGAGCGTTGTGAAGGATATTGAGTCGCCACCTGACGTAGCGGAAGACTAAGATAAAGATTAATCGATGAATTTCGCTCGAGAAATTCAACAATCAATCGACAATTTTCGCTCGAGAAAATTGAAAGAGAATGAAGTAATTCATAAAACGGTAAAAACTGCCTTTCAAACCCTAAAACAAGGTATAAATAAGTCGGCCCAAACCCTAATTCGAAATAACCCTAAAATAATCTAAATGACGAAAATATCCAAAAACTAGGAAAAATTGCTAGAAAACTTCGTCGGGCTTTTTGAGGCCTTTAGAAGCATTTTTCGGCCCTTTTCAGGCCTGCTCATGGGGAATAGCCCCATGAATCTTGTTCCTCTCAAAAAGACAATCGTTTTGATATATTGTGCGTCCCGTAACTCCTCCGGAATCAAAAGTTATGCCCGTTTCAGCGTTGTCGCTCAAACGACTCCAGAAACGACTCCGCAATTATGTCCGCATCATTCTCCCCAGGCTGAGAAAAATTCAACCTCAAATTTGCGTCGGTGTCCTCGTCCGAAGAAGCATCACCTGTAAACGGAATCAAGTGCTTCACGTTGAAGACATCTGCCGTACGAATATGACTCGGAAGCTTCAGCCGGTACGCGTTCGGATTAATCTTCTCCACGATCTCCACTGGTCCTATTTTCTTGGCAGACAATTTATTGTACGCTCCAACCAAAAAGCGTTCCTTCGTCAGTACTGCCCACACATAATCCCCAACATCGAACTCAACCCTCCTCCGCTTCTGATCCGCGAGCTGCTTGTATTTGCTGTTGGCAGCCTGTAGACGATCGTAGACGGTCTTGTGCACCTCCTGTAACCCAGACACCAAATCGGCTGCTTTTTGATGAACTTTCTGGTTACTGGGCAAAGCAATCAAGTCAAACGGCCCCTTAGGCTGGACAAAATACACCACCTGGAATGGGCTGAACCCGATACTGCGATTAACTGCATGATTATGAGTAAACTCCGCCTAGCACAATTTCTGATCCCACGCCTTAATATGTTCCCCGACCAAGCAGCGCAAAAGATTACCCAACGAACGATTAACCACCTCTGTCTGTCCATCGGTCTGGGGATGATAGGCACTGCTAAAGTTCAGTTGTGTGTTTGCCATCTTCCACAAGCTGCGCCAAAAATGGCTCAGAAAACGAGTGTCACGGTCAGAAACAATAGAAGCAGGCAACCCATGAAGACGATAGACCTCCCAAAAGAATAACTGAGCAACATTAACTGTGTCGGTAGTCTTCTTGCACGGGATGAAATGAACCATTTTAGAAAACCTGTCCACCACCACATAGATAGAATCATGACCCCTCTGCGTACGTGGCAACCCCACCACAAAATCCATACTCACATCCACCCACGGCTGTGTCGGAACTGGCAATGGCATGTACAAACCAGCATTAGTGGTTGTCCCCTTGGCTGCGTGACAAATTCGGCACGCTGCACAAACTTCTCAATCTCCTTACGCATGCTAGGCCAGAAATAAGATGATTGCACTAACTGTAGCGTGCGATCTCGTCCCACATGTCCCTCACCATGGAGCTCCTAAATAATCTGCAAGCGAAGACAGCAGTCTGGAATACACAACTGATTACCCTTAAATAAGAACCCCTCCTGCAGCAAGAAATCAGTCTTCTCACCCTTGATTCCTCGTCAATAATTCCCGGAAAAATACGGATCAGCCGCAAGTATTTCACGAAAAGAGTCAAATCCTGGTACCTCCACACGCATGGTACTCAGTAGCCCACGACGACGGCTCAGTGCATCAGCCACTCTGTTGGAAACCCCTGCTTTGTGATTGACCACAAAAGTAAACTGTTCAAGGAAAGCAACCCAACGAGCATGTCGAGGTGAGATTTTATCCTGACCATGAAAATGGCGCAACGAATCATGATCAGTAAACAGAATGAACTCCCTCTGGAATAGATAATGGCGCCAATGCTTAACTGCCTGAACGACCGCATAAAACTCCAAATCATATGTGTTGTATCGTGTCTTTGCCCCAGATAGCTTCTCGCTGAATAAGCAACCGGTTTAGTATTATGACTAAGAACAGCCCCTACACCAACCTTAGATGCATCCGTGTGCAGCTCGAACGGCTGAGAAAAATCAGGTAAAATCAAGATCAGAGCAGTGGTCAATCGCTCCTTGATCTGCTGGAACGCCAATTCTGCTTCCTCATTCCAGGAAACCGAACATTCTTCATGCAATCAGTAATCGGTGCCATGATGCTGCTGAAGTTAGGGATAAAACGCCTATAGAATGAAGCCAACCCATGAAAACTCCGCACCTCCGTCTGTGTTGTCGGCCTAGGCCACTTCTGCACTGCTTCGACCTTAGCACCATCAACCTGCAATCCATCTCCTGAAATCACATACCCCAGGAACAGGACACGAGGCACCATAAAAACACACTTCTTCGTTGCTGCATAGAATTCATTCTGCTGCAGAACTGTAAGAACTGCTCGGATATGCGGGATATGCTCCTCTTGACTCTTGCTGTAAATCAGGATGTCGTCGAAGTACACAACTACAAAGCTCCCAATAAAAGGACCCAGCAACCGATTCATCACCCTCATAAATGTGTTGGGGGCATTAGACAGCCCAAAAGGCATCACGAGCCACTCATACAAGCCCTCTCGCATTTTAAACGATGTTTTCCATTCATCACCCGGTCGAACCCGAATTTGGCAATAGCCACTCTTCAAATCCAGCTTTGTGAAAACCGCAGCCCCACTAATATGATCCAACAAGTCATCAAACCTCGGGATCGGAAATCTGTACCGCACCATAATTTTGTTGATAGCCCTGCTGTCAACATACATCCGCCACGACCCATCCTGTTTGATTGTTAAAATGGCTGGTACTGCACAAGGGCTCATGCTCTCTCTAATGTGCCCCTTCGCGCTAACTCCTCTGCACGCCTACGCAGCTCCTCGTGCTCTTTGGGACTCATCCGATAATGCGGTCTGTTAGGGAGACTCGCCCCGGGAACCAGGTATATATGATGCTGAATGTCACGCAGGGGTGGTAAACCTGGCGATAACTCATCAGGGAAAACACCCGAGAACTCCTGTAGCAAAGGAATGATCGCGTCCGAACAAAGAATCGCATCATCCATTTGCTTCCCAAGCAATACATATACCACATCAGACTCTTCTAATTCAGCATCAAACTGTGCCCAAGACAAACAACTCAACTTTGGGGTAGTCTCTACAACTTTATCTGCCGGTTTACTCGGGACAAGCACAATTTTTGAACCCTCAACCAACAAACTGTAGGTATTATGCCGGCCATTATGAACCACCTGCCTATCAAATTGCCAAGGTCTACCCAATAATAAATGACATGCATCCATGGCTACTACATCACACCGCACCTCATCACGATATTTTGACCCAATAGAAAAAGAAATAAGAGCACGTTTGGAAACAGTTACCTCACCCCCTTTCTTGAGCCAAGCCAGTTTATACGGTTCGGGATGCTTCTCGGTTGGAATGTTCAGCTTCTGTACTGCTTCCTCTGCAACAATATTCTCACACCTCCCCGAGTCAACCACAAAATGACACACCTTGCCCAGAATGGTACATGTAGACTGGAAAATATTGTTATGCAGCCACTCTGTCTCGGCTGTAACACGTGGAGTCAAACATGACCGCCGAACCACCAATGAAGCCCCAACATCTCCCTCTACATACTCCCCCTCGCCCTGATCAGCCTCATCGAAGGTGGGATTTTCAGGAAGTTCGAAATCCTCCTCTTCCTCATATGCCGTCTCGTTAAACAATGCTCTTTTGCCGTTCTTCTTGCAATCAAATTGTCGATGACCGGTTTCCCCACAAATGAAACACCTAGTATTATTGGTTGCTGCACGAGATGGTTGCCCTACAGTTGGTGGTTTGTTGGCTATAGAAGATGGTGTTCCCCCAGAAACTGCACCACTCGAAACCTCGCCACTGCTGCCAATGAAACGCCTTGACTGCTTCTCTACAGCCAGAGCCCGCTGATGTGCCTCCAAAACAGTCTCGATATCAAACATGTTGAGGGTGTCCTGCAGCGTAAGACGCAGACCCCCAATAAATCTAGCCACCATCTGATCGTCAGTCTCCTGAATCTCATTACGCGCCATCAACTGATAAAATTCTGTCGCGTAATCGTCCACTGATTTCTGCCCCTGCTTCAGATTCTGCAGCCTCTGGTACAAGGTATGCTGATAGTTGTACGATAGAAAAGCAGCCCTCATCTGCTTCTTCATCTTGTCCCAAGTCACAATCTTCGATTTACCAAGCCGCTCCCGAGAAAGCTTCAGCTGCTGCCACCACGCCGATGCCCTGCCTCTCAACTGTATGGCTATTAACGGTACTCTTCGATCCTCCGGCACCCCCTTAAAATCAAAAACTTCCTCCACTGTTGCAAGCCAGTCCAGAAACTCCTCAGCCTGTAACCTACCATGAAATTCCTGGATTTCTGTTTGCATACCCGCCTCCCAGCGTCGATTGTCATCTTCGAGCGGAGCCCTAGGTTGTCGACGACGGACCTGGGGAATTTCCTCATAAAATTCGCCAGCCTCACCATCATCGTCCACTTCCCAATCATGCTGTTGCTGCCTCTGTCCACCAGTCCGTGGAGCTCGCTGATGTACACGTTCAAACATGTCGGCCATCCGCTCGGTCAAAGCCTCCATGATTTGGTCCATGCGAGATTCTAAGATCTGTGCGATTCGCTCCTGAAGCACGTCATCCTCACGATCAAAGACTCCTCCCACAGTGGTTTTCTTCTGCCCCTTCGGCGGCATCGTATCCAATCCCTAGGAATGAACCGGGCTTTGATACCAACTGACGTAGCGGAAGACTAAGATAAAGATTAATCGATGAATTTCGCTCGAGAAATTCAACAATCAATCGGCAATTTTCGCTCGAGAAAATTGAAAGAGAATGAAGTAATTCATAAAACGGCAAAAACTGCCTTTCAAACCCTAAAACAAGGAATAAATAAGTCAGCCCAAACCCTAATCCGAAATAACCCTAAAATAATCCAAATGACAAAAAGAAGGTCGTTTTGATATGCTGTGCGTCCCGTAACTCTCCGGAATCAAAAGTTATGCCCGTTTCCGCGTTGTCGCTCAAACGACTCCAGAAATGACTCCACAATTATGTCCGCATCACCACCTATATTATTCGTTTGGAAAACATAGAAAAAACATTTTTGAAAGAGATTTGGGTTCGGGGCATAGATTATGGAATGGGAAGGTCAAGGAGCACCCATTCCACCCAATCCGGAGATCGGTCTTGCTAAAGAAAAGAGAGGTTTTCGAAAAAGAAAAGGATTTCAAATAAAAAATAAATAAAAATTCATTTAACGGGGTTAAATGGAATGTAGGATCGATTGCTTCGAGACCATCCCCATGATTTAGGGAGGCTCTAGGCCGATCCTAGATTCTATGGATTTATACCACTCTAGCAATCAATTAGAAAGGGATTTAGGGGTTACCTTGCGTGAGGTGATTCGGGCAGAGTTTTGACTCAAGTTTAGAATCGAATCTTGACACGAACAGAGCTTCGCCTCATTCCTTGACTCGGATCTTGATGTTTGTTTATCAACAAGGTTGACAAACAAATTTTGAGGTGATTTTAGGGTGATTTTGTAGGAATCTTTCAGGGAGAGAAACCAATAAAATGTGTGTGTTGTGTAGAGTTGTGGACCTCTGAAACGCTGAAAGTTATCCAACATTTATAGGTGTTGGAGGGGTGTTGAGAATGAGATCAAACACTCCTAGGAAGGTTTCAGACTCCCAAAATCATTGGTTGGTCGGATGGATAAAGTTTTATCCCAAAAAGAGGTTGAAATCGACGAGGAAACTGTCATCTGCATGCTGCAGAATGACAATATCTCACGCGAGACACGCCATTCCGCGCGAGATATTGTGGTTTGTGGACAGTTCTATCCTTTCCTCGTATCTCGTATGAAGTTTAGTCCCAAACTAACGGTGGTTAGTCAAAACTTAACAAAACATGACGAAATGGTGGATTTCTACTTCTTGACTCAAAGCGAGACTTAGAGTTGTATAAATGTGATCCGATGGGTTCAGAATGAGGTGTCTACAGATAGCACCAGGAAGAACAGAGGCAGTGTCATCAGATTTTTTTCCAAGGAAGATCCTTCGTATACCTTTTACCCTTTTTCAGTTGTTGATCAATGGTATAGTACTCAGGTTCAGAGGTGAAAACATCAGAGGCTTCAATGGGCAAGGATTGAAAAACTAAAACTTTGAAGATTAAAGAAGGATAGGGGAAAAAGCTAATGTTCATTTCTTTCTTTCTATCCCATGAGGCTAAGTGTTTGAACACTAATCTTCCAAATTTAATCCTTAGGTTCTTACCCAATCTGTACAAAATATTAGCATGATCCAATGTAACAATAGGTTCATTTGTAGTAGGGAGCCAATTGAAGATGCAAAGCTTGTGAAGCACAGAATACAGTGAAGTAAGCCTAGATACATGAAGTTTTTCCTTTAAAGGCCATGACTGAAGTTTGTTGTGAGTGAGCAGTTTGACCATTTCATCCCTATTAACCCTAATGCTCTCATCATCTAAATTTGGAAGGCCTAAAACCTTATTAATTATGGCTAGAGTAAACGAATAAATCTTACCCCTCACAAAAACTTTCCCATATTTTTCAGAACCTTCATTATCCAAATGATCATGTAGGTTACCAAAGAAATTTTTCACAACACTTTCAACAAACACAGAGGCATGATTATTAGCCTTAAGAAAATTCATGTCCTTCAAAAACTGAACCATTCCTTCCTTTTCTAACTGACCCTCATCAATGTGCTTTTCTTTTAAAAATTTCTTTCTCGAATTATTCAACCAAAACTCTATGTTTTCTTTCTTATAAAATTCCAAAGTAAGAAATGGTTTTGAAAAAGCTTTATCCTCTTCATTTCGACTAAGCTCATCACCAGATAATTCATTATCACTAGAAGAACGAGTAAGAATAGAGGAGGGGGTAGGTGTTACCTCAGATGATATCCTCTTCTTGGTAGCACCTTTGGTAGCACTCACAGAAGCTTTGCCCTTGCCCATCTTCTTCTGAAAATCTAACAAGGTTTCTTCATCTTCAGCATCCACCAAAGCATCAAAAAGTCCACAGAATGTTCCTTTTCCTTGTTGGCATCGAAATTCTCATCACTCACATGGGGTGAGGACACATCTAAGGAACTTTCTGAGACTTCAACCGGATCAGAGGTCGTATTTGATGTATGTAGCCTTGGACCTGATTGATCTTATACGGTTGGAGGACCTCCTCTTTCCAACTTGAGGAGATAGCTTGGATGTTGGAGCTTTCCTCTTCCTTTTCGGTTCAGCTGGGATGAGAGTGACCTTGGGAATGCCTTGTTCGAAAGAGTCTTTGGGGACAGAAGAAAAAAAACCATGGAAATGACCAAAAATTTTCCAAAATTGTCCAAAGAAATCCAAATGTCATTTTTCAACAAATTCAAGGATTGGTCCCGGGAGATTATGCACGAGAGGAGGTCGTTTTTTGAAGAAAGGTACAAGATAAAATGCTTGTGGTCTCTCAAAGAATTGGTTCCGGACTATGAGCTTTTGAGGGCCTCCGCTTCTTTTTGGGATACAAGGAGGCATGTCTTTTGCTTTTCTTACAATGAAATGGTCCCGACTGTTGAAGAATTCCGGGCTTTGCTTGGTGGTCCCGAGGTGGAGGAGATTGCGATTCCTTTGCCCGGAGGAGCCTCCTTTGTTGATAGGTTGTGCAACCTTCTTCATCTTTCCCCGGAGGAAGCACAAGGTATGATCCGTGGTCCTGATCATTTTGACATTTCTGGTCTTCCTGATAGATTTAGGGGCTTAGGCTTGATTGATGATGCATATTGGGATGCTTTTGCACTCTGCATGTTTGGTACCTTGTTTATGGTTTACTCTTTTGGGATTTGTCATCGGGCTTTGCTGGATGTGGTTGTACACTGCCGTTTGGGCCGGGATGTTGTGCCCTTGATCCTGGGAGAGACCCTTCATGCTCTTGACAGGTTGGCTACCGGGAGGCGGTATATGCACGGGGGCAGCCCGTTTCTTTTGACTATGTGGCTGATGGAGCGCCTGGGGGTCCTTCGCAAAACTTCGGATGCAGTGAAACCTTGGACTTTTGCCAGGAGAGGGGTTACTGTGGATCTCGATGATCAGGGCTCATGGGAGTATTGGATGGCTTGTCGCCAGACTGCTGACATCAGATGGTTGGTACCTCATTGGCGGGTAGAGACTCGGAGAGTACTTCAGGATGGGTCTCATGTGGTTGTGCTTCCGGGGCTTTCTCAGTCCAGTTTTTATATTCCAGCTCTGGTTCGGCGGCAGTTTGGCTTGGAGCAGACTCCTTTGGAGGGCTTTGAGGACATAGCCACCAGGGTGGTGGTTTCTGCTTCGATGGATGATCCTTCAGTGTTCCCATTTCTTTCCCGAGCATGGAGGTATGACGTCTTTCCTCCTAGGGTTATCCTCAGGCGTCCAGGACACGTGTTTCTGACCACTTGGTACTTGGATTGGTACGAGAGGCATTTGGGGGAGACTCAGGTGGCTATTTTGAGACGGCGTGAGGCCATTGTTGGTGTGGAAGACATGACGGTTTCTGAGAGGAGGAGGGTTGAGGCGAGGGCCAACCCTCATGATAGGAGCGGAGATGCCGTGACTGACTACGAGTCTTATGTCAAGAGACAGGAGGGGCGGATTCCTATGTTGCCGGCTCGGCTGCAGGAGATGAGAGACGAGGCTAGGGCTACTAAGGCCCTGACAGACGCTGGTTTGATAGATCCTGTCCCTACACCAGAGCTTGGTAGGAGGAAGACTGACATTTTTCCTGTGCAGAGGAAGAAGACCCGAAGAGGAGGAAAGAAGAGGGGAGAAGCCAGTACGAGTGACTTGGAGTGACCTTGAGATTTCTGAGTATCCCTTTCTTGTCGTAGCAGACACATTAGTTATTATGTATCTTAGTTTCTTTTAGCAGGTTATAAGTCGTAGGAGTGAACCGAGCTTAGACTCATCAAAAAGTTTATAGCTGTAATGAATATGTGAATTGCTTCAGAGTTTTTCGAAACGCCTTCATGGCTTGATCAATGTATTGATGACAAAGTATGACTTTTATTTGTATTTTAGACCGAACCGTTTCCGGCTGCCTACGTTCCCCTTGGACCAAAGGGCTCAGGTCTCCGTAGTTCGACCCGGTTAATTTGTTTTTGTTTTTTTTTTGTTGTTTTTTTTTTTGCAACCCTGTCTTTTACCTAGGCCGCCCTTTCGGGTTTTCAACCTAGTTGGGTATTACTCTTTTAGCCTTTTTTTTTGAATTTTTTTGTTGTTTTTTTTTTTTTTTTTTTTTTTTTTTTTTTTTGTGCAACCCTGTTTTTTACCTAGGCCGCCCTTTTCGGGTTTTTAACCTAGTTGGGTATTACTCTTTTAGCACTCTTTTTTGTTTTTTTTTTTTTTTTTTTTTTTTTTTTTTTTTTTTTTTTTTTTTGTGCAACCCCGTTTTTTACCTATGCCGCCCTTTTCGGGTTTTCAACCTAGTTGGATATTACTCTTTTAGCACTTTTTTTTTTTTTGAATTTTTTTTGTTGCTTTTTTTTTTTTTTTTTTTTTTGACTCGAGTTGTTTTATGCATAGTATCTCGCGCAGCCTTATCGCCATTCACCGGGTGTACAAAAGGATTTCCGTCGAGGTCCGCAAGTTGCATGGCCCCTCAGGAGAAGATCTTGAACAACATATGGCCCGACCTGCATCGGCTCCCATTTGCCAAGTGGGTTGATGCAGACTGGGGGCTTCTCTTTCAAAACGAGGTCACCTTCCCTGATCTCCCAATGTTTTACTTTCTTATCGAAGGCTCTGGCCATCTTTCCTTGGTAAGCTCGGATATGTTCCATGACTCTCAATCGGCGTTCATCTAACAGGGCCAATTCATCATGGCGACTCTGGAGCCATTCGACCTCGTTGATCTGACTTTCCAATAGCACACGGAGTGAGGGGATTTCTAGCTCAATTGGGAGAATGGCTTCCATTCCGTAGGTAAGAGCAAATGGTGTTTCACCGGTTGCTATTCTGACGGATGTTCTGTATCCCCAGAGAGCAAGGTGAAGCTTGTCGGGCCAATCCCTGCCTCGGACAGCCATTTTCCGAATGATGTTTTCCAAGGTCTTGTTTGCTGCCTCAACGGCTCCGTTAGTTTGGTGCCTGTAGGGAGATGACTTGTGACGGGTTATTCTGAATTCCGCTAGCAGCCTGTCGCATTCCCCTTCAAAGTGGGATCCATTATCTGAGATGATTTCGGCCGGCAACCCGTATCTGCATATGATGTTCTTTTTGATGAAGAGGGCTACTTTCTTGGCTTCCGGGTCGAGCGGTATCCGGTGTTCAACTATGGAAGGGTCGAGGCTAGGTATTTCTTCATATCTGCGAATTCTCTCAGCAGCTCAATCAGAGTATCCTTTTCGGTCCCTTCAAAGAAACTACCAATCTGCGTCTCTTTAGGCTCTTCTGCAGTTCCCAAATTCACACTTGTCAAAACCTCTTCGGCAGCTTGGGCTCGATTTTCCTCTTTCCGAACAACCTGCTTAAAGATTTCTTTAATATATTGTTCATTTAATGTGTCTGCTTCTTTATCTAGTGAATCATTATTAACTGTTTTTTTTAAGTTATTAGTTATTTCATCATTAGTTAAAGTGGCAATCAAGGGATACTCAGAAAGGTTCATCATTTCATTGAGAACGAAAGGGAATACAGCGTTCGCTAGAACCTCGTAGTCTTTAGGCGTAAGGCCCTCGGACGACTCGAGAGACTTGAACTCAATAATGAGAGACTCGGAGGACTTTTACATAGGTTGACACAAGGGGACGGGGGACCAATCCAAGCTTTGTGATCATTTCCTCCTTGGTCGCGGACGGGCCTGAGAGAGTTTCCCAATTCTTCAATGGCATTGCTGTCAGGGGCCTCATGACTCGGGATTTGCGCTGTTTCTGTTCTCCTTTCTCAATCATTGCTATCATCTCTTTGACTGAACCGAAGTCGATCAGATCTGGCACCTGGACCTCTTCTCCGAATAACTGCTGCATAATCGGACCATCCCAATCATCTGAAAAGACTTCTGTGGCTTTGGCTTTCGGCATTGTCAGCTCAAACTCAGGCTTTGGGCCTTCTTGGACAGTCGGGACCACAGTGGCAAGCTTCTCGAACTGCTCTACTAGGCTAGGAACGCCTTTGAAAGTGTACTCGCTCTCCATGGTAGTGGTAGCCCCAGGTATCTTGGGTAGATCCAAAAACAGTCTACGGACCGGATTTGCCTTGGTTCCTCTGAGCTTGTTAAGGTCATGCTGTAACTTCATCCATCCCTCTGCCGGAGTAGGCTCTTTGACTGGGGCGCTGCCCTGCTGTGTAGGACCTTTTACAAAGTAGTCATCCAAATAAGGACTGAAAGGGAGAGATCTAGGGCCGTTGATCGGGACCCTTCCTGTGGCAGCTTCTCCCCTTTTTCGGGCAATTTCCTTTTCTTTCGTAGTGTCTACCGAGGTGGCCTCATATCCCAGGCCGTGGCGAGTTTTCTGTCCTTTTACCTCAATAACTTTGTGAGTTCCTTGCTGATGCCTCCCCAGACCGAGACCGGGCAGGTAGCTCATTCTTCTCATCATCTTCAAGACTGGAGGGATCTTGTCCCGAGTGATCGTCAGATCTATGTTACAAACTTGGGCTTTGGGAGGCTCGACCGTGAAGCCTGTTAGCATGAGACCTTCCTCGTCATGTTTGATCTCCAGAATAGGTATCCCACCCGTATCAGTGCCCTCCAAAGTGACTAGGTCTCCATAAATGGTTGTCAAATCCCCATCCGAGACAAACTTCACACACTGATGGAGGCTCGAGGCAACCCCTTTAACTTGATACATCCAAGGTCTTCCCAGCAGGGCATTAAAGGTGATCGGGATGTCGATAACCTGGAATTCCACAGGTATCATCTTTTTGCCAAACCAGAGGTTCAAAGTGGCAACCCCAAGTACTGTGCGGGATGTCGAGTCGTAAGCTTTGACTGTGAGGGAGGAAGGCTTTAAATCTGTGGATTTGATGTCGAGCAGACTCATGATCTTAGCTGGGAGGATATTCATCCCGGACCCATTGTCAACCAAAACTCGGGGAAGACGCCGTTCATCCAGCTGGACTGTGATGAAGAGGGGCTCGTTATGATCGGCTCCGAACTGAGGGAGATCGAGGTCTGTGAAAGTGATTATATTCCCATAGTGAATGTTCCCAATCAACTGCACCACATCATCAGGAGTAGCATCAATAGGGACTAGCGTGCGGGCTAGGCTTTCTTCCAGCTTTAGCTTGTGGGGGTACGATGAGGTAAGCAGGGACCACAAAGAGATGTTGGCCTGAGTTTGTTTCAGCTGGGTGAGCACGGGATCCTCCTTCTCGAGGTCAGGAGTTTCGGCTGCTTTGGCATAGGGGAGACGGTCTTCCCTTGGTGCTTGATCCGCTACCTTCTTATCTGTCTTGGGGTTCCCCTGGTAGATCTGCCCGGATCGGGTCAACAGGTTGACTTCCTCATCAGTCGCTTCTTGACTAGATTTCTTCAATGCTGCCAAGGTCAACGGGGGAGCCTTTTTGGCTACCGGCCACTGGTTCTGACGGAGCTTAGTAATGGTGAGAGGCTGAGCTTGAGCTGTACTGGCTCCTTCCTGGGCAGCCTTTAGAACTGCTTCCCAAGTTACAGGCTTCTGAACCTGGGGTTGTGTCACTGTCCCCTGGATGGCCCACAGAGCTAGGGCATCCTCCGATTCGCTCTCATAGCCTGCCTTGCTCATAGTTATCATACAACAGGAATTGCTATTCTCAGGGCTCGGCGGCTTTTCGTTCTCATCTCCGGTATAGTGCAGCCACTCTGGTTCCTTTCTGTAATACTCAGAGCCGGAGACGATTATAGCATTCTGTGTGGGAGGCGCATCAGGCATCATGCCATTTTCTAGGACTTCTCTGAGAGCTGAAATACATTCGGGGAAGGTGACCTCTTCTTGGGTAACCCTGACAAGGATTGTTACTTTGTTTCGGGGCGGATTTGATCTGACCATGGTTACTTTCTCATTGGGGAGGATGGGAGTCAATTTCCCTCTCTCTAACAGATCTTCAACTATCTTCTTGGATCGGGTGTCTAAAAACCCATTCCCCAAAGCATGGTAGGCAGTGTTGAACTCTATGACGTCCACGTGCTCAGCCCCAGGAAAATCCATGGCCTTCATGTCCTCGGTTTCATAATCGTCCTCCGAAGTTTCTTCAATCTTACGGCTGTCAGCCTCCATCTCGTCATACATCTTCTTTCTTTCACCCTTGCAAGCAGGGCAACCACACGTAAAGGATAGACACCGCTCCCCTTCGTAGTTTGACGTAACAGCTCGGTAGATCTGGGTCCAAATGAGGAGTACCTGGGGTCCACTATCGGGTACAGGAGTAATTAAGAAAGCGTCATATGGGTCCATGGGTATGAAGGCGACTGGGGAGACATTTAGATCAATAACCCTCTTTAGTGACTCCATGCACTCGGTGTGTTCAAGCGGCTCGGCAGTGACCCTTACAGTTGTGATGCCGTCTGTTTTAGGGAAGGAAGAAAAGGAACCGATGACGTTTACGAATTCATCGTCTTCCGGTTGCTGAAAACCTCCCTTTTCAACCAGTGCTTCAATGAACCTTCTCCATTCGCCTGCTAGGTCCTTGTAGGGAACATTGTGCTCTAGGATTTTGGATATGTATGGATCTGTAAGTGGGCTTTGTTGTTCTTCATCCTCTGAGGTATCCGGGCACTGACCATAAGTACATCTTACGAGTAACACTTCGTGGGGGCCCGTCCCCATCGGTATCTGACCCGCATTTTCTGGCGGTCCTTCATCGTCGCTTGCTGACAACCAACCATTGTGTCCGGCTCCCATGATATCATTTCCGGCATAATTGTTCCAGATTGATTTCGGATCTTGGGCCTCAGTTGACTCTTCGCTCTCGTTGTCATCATCGTCATCAGTGTCATCACTGTCATCAGAATCATCTTCCCATACTACTGGGATTTCGGCTGAGAGAGAACGCCGGTCAAATCTATTAGGGGAAGATGGGTACGTGCAACCGCAGAAATTGTCATATGCCCCCATTGCCGGAAGCGGCAATTGCGACTCCGCTTCTCCTCCCAGGAACTGCGGGGGAAGAGTGAGAGGGGGCGGCACGTACTTGACTCCAGGAAGGATATAGAAGCAATCCTCCTCCTCTGATTCTTCATTTTTACTGTCCTCGGGATCGTATTCGGCTTCTCCCAAAACCATCTTGCAGAAGTGTACTAACTCCAGGTGTTCTTCGGCCTCTTTGCTGATAAGCCCCAATACAGGCGCCCGTCTGAAGCTTTCTTGCTCAATCTTCCTTGACTGCTCTAACCATCTCGTGTAAATGGTTTTCTCATGATTTGACTGGAACAACCCCAGTTCTTCAGCATTGGTTTTCCCTTCCTCCGAGAAGTAGCGTGCTTCGTATTCTTGCAAGAAATTTCTAACATGAGACCAAGGAGGGTTGGTTTGTTCTCCATCCTCAAGGCTGAGGGGGAATCCGAATTCAGGATCCTCGACAAGGTTGGCCATGGTTATTTGGAGATCTTCATCAGTTTCCGCATCCTCCTGGGCATGCGAAGTTTCTCCGGCTTCAATCATGTTCACCTGGTTTTGATTTCTTGGGAAAGGATTTTTGACTGTATTAGGCCCCTCGGGGCCTTCCAAATTTCCTTGCTCTATCAATCCCTGGATTGCCTTTTTCAGAGTAAAGCAGTTATCTGTTAGATGTCCGTGAGCTTGATGAAAAGCGCAAAACTTAGAAGTATCCACGGGAGCATTCGGATTCCTGGGTTGGAAATTTTCTAAAGGCCGCAGCAAACCTTCTTTCACCAATCCTCTAAAGATGTTGTTCAGAGGCATTCCGAAGCTTTTGAGGTTTATGACCCGAGGTTTGGGCTCAGCTGGTTTCCTGGGAGCTAAAGGAGTTGCATTATTACATTCCTGCCCTGCATAGTTGATCACCTCTTTACCTTTAACAGGAGCGGGAACCGTGTCGGAGGGAGGAGCTCTATATCTGTAAGCGGGTGCAGCAGCCGGCTGTTGATTGTAAGCCTTTTCAAAGTTAGCCGCGGAGTTGACCATAGCTGAATGTGCGCTCGCCCGAAAAAATAAAAAGGAGTCGCCACGCCGTTTTAAAGAGGAAACATTGAAAACCTTTATTTAGAGAGAAAAACATGGGTTCGGAGGTCAGGTTACGTGTTGGGAAGAACCGAGAGTTCACCCAACACGCCTCGTCCGTAGACGAGTCTTTCAATCAAAAACATCCAAGTAAATCCAAAGTGTGTGCATACATTGATAATAAGCAAGATGTGGTAAAATACGTCTTATTGATTATGAAAAGAGGAAATACAAATTGTGAGCCCATTATTTAGGGAGGCCACATCCCTGAATACAAACAATCTTAAAACAGATTACAAAAGAAAGAGGTCTCTGCAGATAGGTCACTTATGTCGCGTGACACGTCGTACTGCCGACCAAATATGTCGCGTGACACAACACATGGAGACGAAGGTGTCGCGTGACACAAATGGACCATCTGCAGTAAGACTTACGTAATGAACACTGCACTGACAGAATGCTATACGCATCTAATCAATTAGCTAGATTACGAACGAAATACATAAACAACATCAAATCGACCCAGGGAGTGTGGATATGGGTAGATCCACACCCCCTTGGGGGCTCAAACACCAAATTCAACCAAATCAATCAATATGAGCTCAATTACACAATTTATGTAAGTTAAACAGAGAGATTGCGATTGGGATTCAAGAATTCGATAGCTAGGATCCGATTACCGAATCCAAACAAAATAGAACTATAAAATTGCAAGGAATTAAATGAGAGAGAGAGAGAGAGGGTTAGGGAATTGTTACCCTTGTTGATTCCACGAATTCTATATCTAGTCGATATAGAATCCTTCAATTCTTCGTTGTAGATCTCATGCCTTCTGATCCAAGGGTTCCAATTGGTGTAGGTAGAGAATTGGGTTTGGATGAGAGGGATTAGTGGGTTGGAAGGTAGGAGAGAGAGAGGTTTTGTGCTTGGGACGCTCGTTACACCGCTATTTTGGCAGAGTAACAAGAGGCTAGAATTCGGATCCCATTTCAATGAGGAAGGGTCTTATTTATAGGCCGCATTGGGCCGCCTTAGTATGTCGCACGACCTTACGCTGGGCCCACTTTCCATGCCTCAAGCCGTCGCGTGACACAAGGTGGCTCAACCGCTTTGGCGCCAAAACCAGCTCGGAACATTCCGGGAAAATACCCAAAAGGTCCAACAGGTTTTATTCCCAAGGGGTCCTTTGGCATGAATAATGTACCAAAAGGTACTTCCTTCGCGGAAACTCATGGAACGTTTCCGGAAGTCTCTGGATAGGCCTCGGAATTTACCAAAACGCCCTTAATGCAGCTTTTATTATATTAAAATGCATCGAAAAGGTTGCGAATTGGATTGGCGTACTTACAGAGCCCCTCGGCAACGTCACTTTTGGAAAAAGTGGGGTTGTCGATAAAATAAGACCCAATCTCAATGAGCGGCTAGGGTTAAGGTGAAGGGCTAGAAGGGTGAGAAGGGGAAAAGATGGCTGGACCTTTCTGAGAAAGGATTCCTACGTATCCCTTAAACAAGGGAATCAAGCCAAATCGTAGTTCGGGACACAAGACTGGAGGGGAAAACGACAAACCGAAGAAGTGAGAACTATGGTGTCTCAAACCAATTTTGAAAATATTGTGAGATCTATGGTGTCTCGAACCACTTTTGAAAATGTTGTGAGATCTATGGTGTCTCGGACCAATTTTGAAAATGTTGTGAGATCTATGGTGTCTCGAACCACTTTTGAAAATGTTGTGAGATCTATGGTGTCTCGAACCACTTTTGAAAACGTTGTGAGATCTATGGTGTCTCGAACCACTTTTGAAAATGTTGTGAGATCTATGGTGTCTCGAACCACTTTTGTGAGAACTATGGTGTCTCGAACCAATTTTGAAAATGTTGTGAGAACTATGGTGTCTCGAACCATTTTTGAAAATGTTGTGAGAACTATGGTGTCTCGAACCACTTTTGAAAATATTGTGAGATCTATGGTGTCTCGAACCACTTTTGAAAATATTGTGAGATCTACGGTGTCTCGAACCACTTTTGAAAATATTGTGAGATCTATGGTGTCTCGAACCACTTTTGAAAATATTGTGAGATCTATGGTGTCTCGAACCACTTTTGAAAATGTTGTGAGATCTATGGTGTCTCGAACCACTTTTGAAAATGTTGTGAGATCTATGGTGTCTCGAACCAATTTCTGAAAATGTTGTGAGATCTATGGTGTCTCGGACCAATTTTGTGAATATTGTGAGAACTATGGTGTCTCAAACCAATTTTGAAAATATTGTGAGATCTATGGTGTCTCGAACCAATTTTGAAAATGTTGTGAGAACTATGGTGTCTCGAACCAATTTTGAAACGACATGATATGATGACTAGACGCTTGAAAGAAATATGCGTTCATACCTGTATTGTGCTCACTCGCAGCTGTCGGAAGGTCTTAGACTACCATTGTTGTTTCTGCTCTGCTGGGGATAAGTGTAGCTTCCGGAGGGCTCACACTACTTCTTTCCTGCTCTCTTGTTGTTCTTTCTTTCATGTCTTGGGCTTTGCTTGTGAAACAGGGGACTTTGCCTTTTTCTGTTTCTTTCTTTCTCAATTTGGTCTGAGGGCCAGTCTTGAGACTCAATTGATTATTGTACCTGCGAGGGTAAGACAACAACTCCCGATGCTATGCCTAAATAAGCTTATCTTGTTAGCAAAGATTAATTTATGTTAGCTTGTTTGCACGAGTCTGTCTGTTCTGGGAAATAAAATGCGATTATCAAGTTAAAGGTCGGCTTTGCTGTGTTTATTCATGAGGTTTTGGGATTGTTTCGGACAGGTATGTATAGTAGGGGTCCTCTCCCGTGAGGTGGAAAATGATATGGCGCAGCCTAGGCAAGTCTGGGACGCTCCCGAGAGTACAGATTGCAGCAGGTCCAGAGTGTATCACGCGTCCGAGACAAAGAAGCGCCAGAGGGGGCAGAGAGCCATCCCGGCTTGGTGAAGCCCCAGCTGACAAGGCAAAGCAATCTTGGAGGGAATCGAGTAAGAAGAGCCGGAGGGATACCTTAACCAAAGCCCCACTTGAGGATATTCCATGCGCTTCATCGCAGTGCAGTCATCTTGTAGCCACAGAGGCAATTCATCATTTCAAACCGTAGTCAATCGCCGCCGGACAAGACTCGGAAATGTTTACGCGCAGGGGCACATCTTTCGAATGATGGGAAATGAATCCCGACTCGTGTATGACACTCTCGCTTTGGGTTTGGCTCTTTTGAGAGAGTATAAGCATCACAAGGTGTGGAAAGTGTATGGAAGCCCCCGCCGACCGAAATGGTGTTTAGCTCTATCTTCCTATGATGTAGCAATAGAAGACTTTTCGAGACACTTGAAAACTTGTCTTATTCGTGGTGATCACAAAGCCGCTTAAAACCCTTTATTGATGTTCGGGTTACTCAACCACCAAAGCCGATATGAGCAAATATTTTTATCAATCCCGAGGAGAAAGCCCGCCGATATCGAGAATCGAAGGATAGACGGTGTATGGGCATGGTCCTTGAAGAGACCGGATTTTCTCGAGATTTGTTTGTGATTTCGACCGGACCAATTAAGGTTGCTCTACGTTCCTCCATAGGAGGAGCCTCAGTCGCCGTAGTTCGGCTCATCTCGAATGAAAAGAATGAACGTTGAAGTTCGAGAATGTGAGGACCTTCGAGAATTTTTGAGAGTTGAAAGAACGTGTCCTCTTAGAGTGTCGATGGGAGACACAGCATGCGAAGCCCCGGCCGGCACATTCACGGCAGATGTTTGCGGAGGAGAAATGAAGTATGCTCACATGCAACGTCAAATGAACGGACGGAATTTGCACAATCTTCAATTGATGGTCCTTTGAGCCGGATGGACTTGGCTCGCTTCAAGCAATAATCGTATTAGATCTCGACGATATTAGATCGAAATCGCTATCCAAAGAGTAATCCGCTGGGTTTCTGGATTTGGATCTGGTCTTCGGGTGATTTGGGATATCATGACCTTTTAAGATGAGAGGTCGGCTAGGCTTTTTCTTCTTGTCGGGCCGAACCTCTAAAGATGAGAGGTTGGCTCTTGGGTAGGTGTTTGGGATTTCTAAGGCGAGGGAATTCATGATTGCATCTTTGCTGCTTCTAAGAATGAGAGGTCGATCTTTTGGCTTTTGGTCAAGGTCGAAGGTAAGGGTAATGTCCTCTAAAATTGAGAGGACGGCTTGAGATCGGTTTGAGGTAGTGGTGAGGAGACATCCGTGCTGTCTCTTTATTCACTCTGAGACTCCTCCTGAGTAACGACCGAATCCTTTGACTTTGCTTTCTGAGAGTATCACTGGGGACTAGGCTCTCTTTCTTTTCTTCTTCTTCTTTTTTTTATTATTTTTTGTTCTTTTGTTTATAGTTTCCTCTTTTTTTTTTGGTCTCTCCCTTTTTTTCTTTTGAGAGGAGAATTTCAGCTAGTCCCCAGGATGGATCATTGCTTTCCATCGTTTTTGAGCTTGGACCAGGTCGATCTTCTTTTGCATCGCGGGAGCCTCAAGGATAGTCCCTCTTCTTCGGGTGATGGCTAAACGGGTTTCAACTAGGCCGACCTTGAAATGAAGGGATATTGTTTAGTGAGGGTAAGGTAATGGTTTTTCTAAGGGTGAGGGGTTTCAACCGCAGCACCTACCGGATAGTCTGAACGAGATAGAGTCTTCGTTTGCTTGTTAAGCTTACTTCGCGGAAGATCCATGCAAATTCATCGAGCAACGAGATAGCGAGGACGAAGGAAGAGTATGTGAGCATATGGGAATCGAGGTGGGAAATTGGTAAGCCCCACTTTGGGAAGGATATCAGTCGATTTTCTCGCTCCGATCAAATTAAACATTAGTCATTTCAAAGCGTTGGTCGGTGAGCAGCACAAGTGATCATTTGGAATAAGACCATTTCAATTGAGTGTAACGCAGGTGTTCTAGTAATGTCTCGAGTCTAGCAAGAAGAGAAACAAAGATTTTATCACTGCAAAGCAAAAAAATTGGTCCAACTTGGACTCGACAGACTCATGTCCGACAGTGGACATTCTAGACCCTACGAGGACTGATTGACTTCTTCAACATTGAGCATCGTTGCCATCGGTGCGGTGAGGACCCTTCTCGATCTCTTTGTCATTTACAAGTCGCCCTCCTTATCTTTAGCAATCTGAGCAAACAACCGGGCCTCCCGCTTGCGAGGAAAAATATCTTCAAGTGTAGCTCGCTTTCGATGGACGCACCATTTGCACTCTGCTGCTGACCCATGGGATATGCACTTCTAGATTCGTGGGCCATAGTCTTCTCTGCACCGAGCGTTTTGGATTCTGCATCATATGAACGACTGCTCGGGCACTTGAACTGCTTCCGCCTCAGGAATATGGACTACTGAGCGCCGGGAACGAGAGCGCACACCTAACTTGCCGTAGCCTTGCAAAGGTGAAGAGGTAAGAGCGTGTATAGACGGAGGGTAGAGAATCTTGAGGAGGTACGGGAGAGGGAAGAACGGGAAAGGAGACGGACTCGTGCAACACTTATTATTGTTCAAGTAGAAATCGGTGTTTTAAGTCCTAGAGACGGTTGGAAAAGGATAAGCCTTTATTCACGCAGTCTAGACCTCAGGGGAACCTATGGGCACATCATCCACAAATACACCAAATGCGTTGAGTCAAAATTGACAATAGGCGATAGTACCTAATCAAAACCGAAGCATTTATGGGCTGGACGAGCGGTCCCAATTCGGAAAAATTTGGGCAAAGATAACGGGTATTCCCGAAGAAATTCAAGGAAAAATCCGGCATGACCTCTCGTCGGTGCACGTTGACAAAGCGACATGATCTCTCGTTAGAACATGCCGTGGGAACGACATGTCCTTTCGTGAAACCATGTTGCATTGCCAACATGCCCACACGTGCTAGGTTTTGGGAAAGGTACGAAAGCTTATTAAAATTTTTGAAACAACTCATTTTAGTGTATTTGAAAAATGGCGTGTCGAAAACCAACCGTTTTGGGTGAAGTTTAAAAGTGTGGCGCCACCTATAATGCACTAGGGGTATTGGTTTGACATTAGGCGCTCAAGCGTAGGCAAATTTTATGGCCGTCCTCGATGCCGTCAATCGCACCCGAGGGTTCTAGATCTACGTGGTGTAGTGTGCGGGATGGCTATGTTCCTTTATTTATGAAAATGATTATATATATATATATATATATATATATATATATATATATATATATATATATATATATATATATTTTAAAAAAAAAAAAAAGAAAACAACACACACCCTCACACAGGATAAACAGGGAACAACAATCAATTGAGTCACGCTTGATTCAAGGGACTGCCCTCAAACCAGTCTTCTGATGTTCTGTTCAGTGGCCACCTTTTGTCGCGTGACACAGGACAACCAGAGACAAAAGGTGTCGCACGACCTAGATGGTCACTGAACCAGCAGCTCTTCAATCATCAAATCAGCCCCTGTTTTATCATAGCAAGAGCAACACAAAGAGAAGACTAATGCACAAAAAGTGACCACAAGCACAAAGGGCTCACAAGTTTCATAATCAACAAGATGTATGAACCACAAATGATTATCGAATAATGCACACAAAATGGATGTATTGGATGTTTTGACTAAATAAAAGCTTGACCCACTCAACACTTGAAAAACAGGTTTTCAAATGTTTCATCCCCAGCGGAGTCGCCACTGAATGTGCGCTCGCCCGAAAAAATAAAAAGGAGTCGCCACGCCGTTTTTAAGAGGAAACATTGAAAACCTTTATTTAGAGAGAAAAACATGGGTGAGGAGGTCAGGTTACATGTTGGGAAGAACCGAGAGTTCACCCAACACGCCTCGTCCGTAGACGAGTCTTTCAATCAAAAACATCCAAGTAAATCCAAAGTGTGTGCATACATTGATAATAAGCAAGATGTGGTAAAATACGTCTTATTGATTATGAAAAGAGGAAATACAAATTGTGAGCCCATTATTTAGGGAGGCCACATCCCTGAATACAAACAATCTTAAAACAAACATTACAAAAGAAAGAGGTCTCGCAGATAGGTCACTTATGTCGCGTGACACGTCGTACCGATGACCAAATATGTCGCGTGGACACAGGATCACATGGAGACGAAGGTGTCGCGTGACACAAATGGACCATCCGGGAAGACATACGTAATGAACACAGAATTGACAGAAAGCTATACGTATCTAATCAATTAGCTAGATTACGAACGAAATACATAAACAACATCAAATCGACCCGGGAGTGTGGATATGGGTAGATCCACACCCCTCGGGGGCTCAAACACCAAATTCAACCAAATCAATCAATATGAGCTCAATTACACAATTTATGTAAGTTAAACAGAGAGATTGTGATTGGGATTCGCAATTCGAGATAGCTAGGATCCGATTACCGAATCCAAACAAAATAGAACTATAAAATTGCAAGGAATTAAATGAGAGAGAGAGAGAGAGAGAGGGTTAGGGAATTGTTACCCTTGTTGATTCCACGAATTCTATATCTAGTCGATATAGAATCCTTCAATTCTTCGTTGTAGATCTCATGCCTCCGATCCAAGGGTTCCAATTGGTGTAGGTAGAGAATTGGGTTTGGATGAGAGGGATTAGTGGGTTGGAAGGTAGGAGAGAGAGAGAGGTTTTGTGCTTGGGACGCTCGTTACACTGCTATTTTGGCAGAGTAACAGTAGGCTAGAATTCGGATCCCATTTCAATAAGGGGGATGGTCTTATTTATAGGTGCAGGTTGGCCGCCTTAGTATGTCGCACAACCTTACGCGTCCACTTTCCATGCCTCAAGCGTCGCGTGACACAAGGTGGCTCAACCGCTTTGGCGCCAAAAACCGCTCGGAACATTAGGAAAATACCCAAAAGGTCCAACAGGTTTTATTCCCAAGGGGTCCTTTGGCATGAATAATGTACCAAAAGGTACTTCCTTCGCGGGAAACTCATGGAACGTTTCCGGAAGTCTCGGGATAGGCCGGGAATTTACCAAAACGCCCCTTAATGCAGTTTTATTATATTAAAATGCATCGAAAAGGTTGCAAATTGGATTGGCGTACTTACAATAGCACGTAAGTTTGAGTACGGGAAATGACTGAGGGAGGTTCTCAGATGTGATTTCAGGCACGACTAGAAGATGTCCAACTGTTCCTCTTCAGAAGGAGGGATAGCCATCTCACTAAGTTTCAGATTCCACCGCTTGTAGAAATCCCCGACATTCTCATCGGGACGCTGAACGGTTGTCTGCAAGTCAACTCTATTTGTTTCCCATTCCAAATTAGCTTTGTACTTCTCTGTAAAGGCACTGGTGATCTGATCCCATGTAGCCCTGGCCTCGGGTTTTAAGCGGAAGAACCATTTTAGAGCACTAGATTTCAAAGAGAGGTCAAGTAGTCGGCCATGCTTGATTGGTGCACCCTTTGGCCTTCATTGCCAAGGTATATGTGTCCAGATGAGTTTTCGGGCATGCAGTCCCATCAAACAGGTCCAGATTAGGCATTATAAACTTGTGGGGCAGGGGAACAATGGAGTCCGGGTCCGTAGGCCGGAAGGCAGATTTCTTAGCAGTCAATTCGGCAATCTGCGCTTTCATTTCCTTGTGTTGCTCCATGAACCATGCCAGGTTAGGGTCTTGTGGTAGAGCCATGGCGTTCAGACCAGTGACAGAGCTAGAGTGAGGAGCTACCACTGGCGGCAGACTGGTGGAGGGAATGGCCGATCCGGGGACATAGGTAAAAAACCTGTCCTTGGCCTGAATTACCCTGGGGAGCGTGAGTAGGAGCCTGGGCATAGGGATAGAACCTTGCGACTTGTTGACTTTCAACCGGCAGAGTGGGCAGAGGCAGGCCTGATGTAGCCAGGTAGCTTGGTTTTCCGAGTTGAGATTCATAGGTAGGCATAGGTGCGGGCTGTTGTCCCCGGTTGTTGAACTGTAGGCCAGGCTGTGGCGAGGGTGTGTAGCCGAGAGGGTATTGCAGTCCGAGGGATTCTGATGAAACTGGATTAGGGGCTTGGTGGCCCATTGGTCTCTAAGTGATAAATGGGTTTGTAGGAGCTGTGCTAGGAGCAAACCGAACCGGCATCATTCCGAGGAGGGGCTCGACTATTGTCCCGAACCAAACCGTGGTGGCATCCCAAACCGTTGCCGCGGTACTCGAACCGGCTGTTGTGAAGGTCCGGCTTGGTCGTTTCCGAACTGAGACGGGATCCCAATTTGCTGTGGCATTCCGAGATATCCCCAACCGTGAGAAGACATTCCGTACTGATTTTGTCCCCGCTGAGGAACTGCGAACTGGTTCTCCCCGTCAGACTGCATGGATCCAAAAGAGTCCGTAGCCGGGGAGCCGGGCCGACCCGAAGATCGAGGAGCATGGGTTCTGGTAGTAGTACCATAGGAGGTGGGTGGTGGCATCCAAGAGTAATTAGGGCGACTGAGAGTGGGATTGGGGTCCTCTTCTTCTTCCACGGTGAAGGTGCCATCGGGATTGAGACTGGCGGCCAAACCATGGCTCCCGATGGCTTCCATAAGGCTATTAATCTGTGCTTCTGTCGCAATCTCATCTCGTTCGCTAACCGATTCCACCGTTGTTCTGTTTGAGGGGTCCCGGGAGGCGGAGTGATGTTGTCCCCATCGTTACCGGCTGATGCAGACATTCTGAAACCCGGAGTCGGAACAAATGGTGAAGCTGACGATGCGCTTGACTCTTCCTAACTGATCAAACGGTGACTCGGCGCCCGAAACCAAGCTTTGTGAGGAGCTGCGGGGGGAAAGACACAAGGGTTCAGATATTTGGGAGTGAAGGAGGGTAGGTGTTTGGGCTTAGGGCTCATGCAACATGCAGTTATTTGTTCTTGTTTACTTAAAACGTATTTTATTAACCTAATCGGTTGGAAAAGATTGCTCTTCTTTTTCGCAAACTATTCTGATTCCTGGATCAGTAGGCCCCATCACTACGCCTGCGGACCCTCAACCTATAACCCCGAACAAGGGTTCCGTAGGGCAAGCAGGTCCCACCGACCGAAAAGAAAAACGACCTAAAGTCTGGCGGGTAATCTAGTCTTAACGAGCATTCGATGTAAATTACGGACAAAGCTGACGTCAAAGGTCAAGATTATGTCCGGAGGGCCCGACGAAAAGTCGGCATGGCTCGGACTGATAAATGTCCAAAATTGATCTTGACCCGTCGTTAGTTAGGCCGTAATTAGACATGGAATAATCATTAATCCTTGATGACTCAGTGTCATGTCGGGAGTCGGTGCATAAGTTGTGCCAGTCAAAGTCAAAGTCAAGGCGCCAGTCAATATCTGGTCAAAGTTCGCGGCAGAAAATCGGCATGACTTCGACTGATTAAGGGTCCCCGAAAGATATTGACTTGGTATGCCGACTGAGGCTTGACAGGAAAGGTGTATGCACAGACCGGGCATGACACGGACCAGACTAAAAACCAACCGGGTCTCGGACAAAGTGTGTCACGGATAAGTGCATGGTCGACACGAGGCTCCAAGGGATGTTTGGGTAGTCCCGTGCTCGCACCGAGAGGCGTAATAAGGCCAAACGGGCTGCTACTGGGATTTCTCCGGGTTAAGGACGTAGTGTGCAATGTAAGGCCAAGTGCGCGTAGTGTGCAAGCAGTCTATCTTCTTTTTTGAGTAAAATGGAAATTTTCACATGTGTCTTAAAGAGAATGATGCGTGCAAAAAATTTGAAAATGATTTTTTTTTTTTTTAATCTTTTTTTTTTTGAAAATTTTTTTGGATTTTTTTTTTGAATTTTTTTTTTGAAAGCAAATGAACACATAAGCACATAATTCAAACAATTCAAGGAAACGGGTCCAATAGTCAAAACTTTGACTTTTCCGGGACGGCCAAAACAACACGAAATGTGCAAAACCAACACACACACACAATACAAATGGTTTCAAATGCCGGGACGGAAGCTTGACCCACAAAAGCTTTTCTCTTTTTTTAAAAAAAAAAAAACAATGATACCGGTGCGTGGCTTTGTTAGACCATAATTTATCCCAAGCCCCGGGTTAGGGAGCGGTACAGAAAATTTAATGGTTTTCACCTATATACCAAATACCATTTTTTTTATTATTTATGTTTTATTTTTTAAAAAGATAAAGCCTAAGTTCCCCAGCGGAGTCGCCACTGTGATGAATGTGCCCACCGCGATTTTTGAAAATCAACCAAAACGGGAGTCGCCACGCCATTTTTATTTTAAGGGCCAAAACTTTGAAAAATGCCCGAAATTAGAGATTTGGGTTCGGAGGTCACGTTACACTCCGGAAAGAACGTTAGGGTTCACCCGGAATGCCTCGTAAAACGAGTCTTCCTAATTTGAAACCATTTGTATATGTGTGTGTGTATGTTTCTTTGATTAAAATAAATGCAAACTGAGAAAACTAAAAATTGAGAACTCTTTGTAAGACATTAAAAAAGTCCCATGATTTTTGGTATGATTTTAGGGTTGAGTTTTGGTGCTCAAAAGACTCCTTGAAGTTGAAAGTCAATTCTGCCAGAATGAAAAAGACAGTGGACACTTGATTTTAAAATGGATTTAAGAGTTTTAAAAATTCAGAATCTGGGGAAAGTCAGAGAATTAAAGTTGTTCAAACATCTTAAATAAGGTTACTGAAAAAGATTTTCATGATTGAAGATGATTTGAGGGACCAAAACCTCTGGAAATCACAGATGTGAAATCTGGATTTCCAGAGACTGCTAAACTGACTTTTGGAAAATAATTTGAAAAAGGGAGTTAGACTCACGTAAAAAATAAAGTAAAAATATGTCTGGAATCCTATGGATGTTGGCTACAAAAAGTATTTTTTAGTCAACACCAAATTCCAAGTTTTTCTGTATCCAAAAAATTAGACAATGAACAGAGGTCTTAGAGAAAGGCTACTGGACAGCAACATTCTCAAGAAAGAAAATGTGATTTTTAAGGGTTTTGCATTCATGCTTGTCCCCATTTCCTTAGGCTTTGATTAGTGATCACTAAACTTGTTTAGTGGTGATCTACTATATCAAGCCATCCTTAGGGTACATTAGGACTTGAAGCACTTCATTTGCTTGGGAAGGGGAGATTTAACTTGAAATAAAGATTTTATGTATGAAAATTGGTTTTTGGAAAACACTTTCAAGGAAGTAAGAAACAATTTGGAAAGAATATTGATCCTTATAGAAGATCATCCATGGAGATGAACTTTCATGGAGATCCTCTTGGATCTAAGGCAAGAACAAGTTACATTTTTGAAGTATGAGATGCATGCATGGATGAGGGAGGTTTAAGGTAAGGAGAAGAAGGGTTTACCAATGATGGTATCCTATCTTCCTTGGATTTGTGTTTGAGACTTGAATTTGAGAGTGTTTAGTGAGTGAGGTTTGGGAAAATGATTAAGAAAAAGGTGGCAATTCAAAGGAATTCACACTGTTTTCTACAATATTTTCGCCAAGGTGCTGTGTGAGTGAATTGTTCTTTTTTAAAAATGAGACTGAGAGGCTCTATTTATAGGCCTCTGGAAAATTCAAAAGCATCCGCGCGGACCTGATTGAAGGCGTGCACTGTTCATTAAATGCTGCTTCAGGCTTTGGACAAAGGGAATATATTTTTCAAATACTCAACCAGCTGTTATTTACAGCTTACTGGTTTCGGAATTTTACCTTTTGTAAGATTCTTTACCTTGCTTAACTCCAAATAGCAATCCCCAACTTACCCTTGCTTTGTTAGAAAAGTTAGGTTTTGTTAGAAAAGTTAAGGTTTAGGTTAAGAATGTGAAGGCTTTCGTTAGTTTTCTAACGGAAATACTAACAACTCAAATTGGAGCACTTACAGGAACACATTGATTGATCACACCACACACACCCAAGAGAAATCAGTTTTATTTGTGAACACATTTCTTGAAAACACTTGGTCAATCTTGTTGCACGATCCATTAGTGATCACTTTACTCTTGGCAGCCTTCAATCATAAGGCTTGCAACTTGCAATATCTTAGTATCATTAATAGTGCAATTTTCACAAATCCAAGTTTTGATCAAACTTGATAGAGGACGTAGCAGTTATTTAATAATGTGAACCTCTTCAAACAACCGTGTCCTTTTGTTTGTGTTTGTTCATTATATCTTGTCTTTGTAACCGGTTGAATTCTATTAACTGGTTACAACCTTTGACTCCTTTTTAACGGCTTGTTTGTCTTTTCTATTGGAATATATATTGCATGATATATTAACTTACTTTCTTTGAAAATACCTTTACTTAACCGATCACTTTGTGTGAGTAAAACCAGTAATATTTTATCCGCTGCGCAACTGATTTTCATCGGTTAGCTTGTGATAAGTTACTTGGACATTTTCTAAAGGTTTTGAAAAAGAAGTTTAAAGAAGATTTAATCAGACTATTCATCCCCCCCCCCTTTCTAGCCTGTTTTCCTACCAATTGAGCCTAACACACCACATACCCCATCCCCTCGTAAAAAAATTATTTATATTAAAATTAAATTTTACAATTCTATCCCCTCCCCCTCACCACCACCACCCACCCACCCCACTCACCACCCCGCCACCCCACCCCCCTCGGGTCAAAAAAAATTAATCATTTTAAATTTATTTTTAACAACTCCCACCCCACTCCACTCACCACCACCACCACCCACCCCCTGCCCCCCCCCCATCGGGTAAAAAAAATTAACTATTTAAAATTTATTTTTAAGAACTCCTCACCCAACTCACCACCACCACCCCTCGTGTCAAAAAAAAAATTATTTTAAATTTATTTTTAACAACTCCCCACTCCCACCACCACCTCAAGGTCAAAAAATATTTTTTTTATTCATTTTAAAATTATATTTTAACAACTCCCCCACTTTCAAGCAATTTTTTTATTCATATTAAAAATATTTTTTAACAACCCTCACCACCCCCACCAACCCATCTCCCACGGTCAAACTTTTTTTACTCATAATTAAATTAATTTATTTTTTAACAACTCCTCCACCCAACCCCACTCCCCTACTCTCGGCCACCCACCCTATCCCCCCCCCACTCTCGGCTACCCACCCTACCCCACACCTACCCCACCCCTACCCTATCACCACCCTAGCCTACCATTATCTTACCCTTTATATTTCTCCCACCACCCTATCCTACCCCTACCCTACCCTACCCTACCCCACACCCACCTCACCCCTACTAATCCCCACCTCCTACCCTACCACCCCACCTCCATCACCCTACCCCACCCTATCTCTTTCAACTTATCTCAAATTGTGTATCGAAAAATATTTTCATTAAACACATGAAAATATTTTTCGAAAAACATTTTTCTTAACAAACAGCCGAAAACATGTTTATCTCATTTTTCAAAAAACATTTTCATTTCCCTAAAAATATTTTACAGGAAATCATTTTTCGGAAGTCGTTTTGCGTGAAACAAACGGAGCCTTAATTATAAAAGAGCAAGGTTTGGTTGTCTCACTCATGTAATTTTTCACAATAATTAATAAAATTTAAAGAGTATCGTCCCTTTTTCTTTTATTACTTTCATTTGTTTAGTTTTTTTCTATCTTTTTTTATATAGCTTTTTGTGAAAAAAAATCAGTAATAAAAAAATTCTAAAATATTATTTACGAGTTAATAAAAAAAATGATAGTATGTTCCTCTTTTCTTTTATATACTTCCATTTGTTTAGTTTTTTTTTCTATCTTTTTTTATATTACTTTTTGAAGAAAAAAAATCAGTAATAAAAAAGTCTAAAATATTATTTTCTATTCGATAAAAAATAAAAATGAAATTAAAGGCTAGTCCATCCCTCTTTTATTTTATATACTTTTATTTGTTTAGTTTTTTCTATCATTTTTTATATTATTTTTTGTAAAAAAAATCAGTAATAAAAAAATTCTAAAATATTTTTTCCTAGTCAATAAAAAAATTAAAGGGTAGTCCGTCACTCTTTCTTTTATATACTTTCATTTGTTTAGTTTTTTCTATCTTTTTTATATAACTTTTTGCAAATATTTTCAGTAATAAAAAAATTCTAAAATAGTTTTTCTATTAATAAAAACCGTTGAACCGCCTGTTCGAAACCGGAATCGTGAACCGTAAGTTCACGGTTCGGTTCTAGCTTCCCCTTTCCCAAAATTAGAACCGGCGATTTCGAACCAAAATCGGAACCGTGTTTGGTCATCCCTAACGCGGAGCGGCAAGACTCTTGGTGATTATGTCTGCAAGTTGGTTCATGGAGGTGATGTGATGGAGCCGTAAGAAACCCTTCTAATGCAACTCGCGAACAAAGTGAAGATCTATCTCAATGTGACGTCTACGAGCATGGAAAACGCGATACTTGGACATATGCAAGGCAGAAATATTGTCACAATAAAGAATGGGAGGAGCCAAAGAAACGCCTAGTTCATGAAACAGGTAGGAAAACCATCGTATCTCTGCTGTAGTAGAGGCCAAGGCTCTATACTCAGCTTCACTGCTGAAGCAAGATACGGTGTATTGTTTCTTAGCCGTCCAAGCTATAAGATTTGGACCAAGAAAAACACACGCCCCAGTAAAACGACGGTCGTGTGGACTTCCGGACCAGTCTGCATCACAAAATGCAACAATTGAAGTGTCTGCCGATTTGCAGAAAGTGAGACCGAGTGAAATTGTTCCTTTAAGGAATCGAAAAATCCTTTTGATTGCTTAAAGATGGGAGGTGCGTGGAGAGTGCATATATTGGCAAACCTGATTCAACGCAAAGGATAGATCAGGATGTGTTAGGGTGACGTACTGTAATCCACCCACCATGCTTCGGTAGAGGGAAGGATCGGCTAGTGGGTCCCCTTTATGTACCGTACGGTGAAGACCGGGAGATAGTGGATTAGGTGCCGTTTTGCACAACAGCATGTTGAATTTATGTAGTAAATCGGAAGCATAACGAGGCTGATTTAATTGAAGTAGAGATGAGGTATAGGTAGTTTCAACTGGAAGAAAGAAACTAAGTGGTCCCGTTCTTCGACTATCAAATGTAGAGCATATGTTATCTAAGACCTTGTTAACTTCCGAGAAACTAGAACTGGTGACGACAATATCGTCAACGTAGACAAGAATAACCACAGTGACACCTAGATGATGATGAATGAACAAAGACGAATCAAAGCGACTGTTAAAAAAAATCCCAATGTAAGTAGATAATCATGCGATACCATTGAGGAAAGCGTTTTGAACATCAAGTTGTTCTAGAGGCTAGTCTCGTGAGTGAGCCAAAGAGAGAATAGTTCGGATAGTGGCTGGTTTGACGACTGGGCTAAAGATTTCCTCGTACTCAATGCCCTCCTGCTGAGTATAACTATGAGCAACTAGGCGAGCTTTGTAACACTCTACAGAACCATCAGTCTTTCGCTTAATCTTGTAGATCCATTTGGGCATGTGTAGATGGACCAGGTGCAATGGGCTGCAAGGCATGTGAGATAGAGATAGTAGGAGATTGGGCAGGCCCAGATGGCCCAAACTGAGGAGAGACTTATTGATCCAGTAAAATAGGGACTGGACTGAGTGAGTGATTGGGCCTAGGTGAGGCAGCAAGAGAATACCCATGTGAGATAGCCCGACGAACAGTGGCTGGTCCGAAAGAGAACTGTAGGCTGGACATGTCTGGTGGCCCATGTGGCGCGGCCGAGATAAAGTGCTCATCTGGGTTGGTATTGCTAGGCCGTGGTGGAGCACATGGTATTGCTGCTGGTGATGGGTTTGGAAGGAAGTGGACCAAAGGAATTGGATTGTGATGCTTGTGATGGTTGGCCCGGGCCAGGAAGAGAAGCTGCAAAATTCTTAACAATATAGAAACAGTGATTCTCATCAAACAAGATATGCCTTGAAATATATATTCTACCAGTGTGAGGATTATAACATCTGTACCCTTTGCGCATGGAGTCATAGCCCAAGAACACACACGGAGTGGACTTAAGCATTAACTTATGTTGATTATAAGGGACTAGATTTGGGAAACAAGTGCACCAAAACATTTTAAGGAAACGGTAATTCGTAGTACGTTGCCACAATTTTTCATACGGAGAAATATACTTTAATTGTTTCAAAGGCATCCTATTTATTAGAAAAATGGCAATTGTAAATGCTTCAAGCCAAAAGGACATAGGAACTTGAGATTTAGCAAGAAGGTAAAGTCCTATTTCTACAATATGTTTATGTTTGCGCTCGACTACCCCATTTTGTTGTGGTGTGTATGGACAGGATGTGTGATGCTCTATCCCATGTTTTTCTGAAAAAACTGGCCATTTGCCTATTTATGAATTCACCTCCCCCATCTGTTTGAATAGTCTTTATGGTATGCACAATGGAGATTTTAATAGATAACCGATTTTCAATAAGTACTTTAAAATTAGAAAAAATTGTAAAGATATCAGATTTGTGAGATAGGGGAAACAACCACACAAAACAGGAGAAATCATCCACAATAGATAAATAAAATTTAAATTCTGAAACAGAAGGGTTCGAAGAAGGATCCCAAACATCTAAATTAAAAAAATCTAAATATTTAGGAGAATTAAAAGATCTAGGTTCAAAGGAGAGATTGCACGCCTTGCCTTGAAGGCAAACATGACACATCTCTTTATTTTTAACGGAACCGCTAATCGGTAGCCGAGATTTATTGACTAAACAATCAAAAATCCGAGAAGAAGGGTGTCCTAAGCGGGAATGCCATGTAGAAGAAGAAACATGTTCCCCAATTAACGCCAATGAGTTTACGCAAGAACTGGAGGTGAAGGACAACGTGTAGAGATCTCCCGTATTACTGCCAGAAAGGATAGTCCTCATTGGTACGGTTGTTCTTCACACAAAACCCAAAATCAGTTAGTTCAAAGAAATAATTGTTATCAAGACAGAATTTTCGGATTCAAAGTAAAGAACGACTAATCTTAGGCACATGTAACACCGTAAACAGAACAAAAGAATGATTATTTGCTAAAAAACGAGTAGAACCAATGCTAGTAATAGGAATAGATTCACCGTTAGCTACCATGATGGAATCATTACCTGAATATGGAAAGTACTATTGCAGGACATCCGGAGAGGACTTCATGTGATTAGTCGCTCTGAAATCAAGGAAAAAAGACACAGGAGCCATGGGTGAATGACCGCTATAAGGAGATCCGCCATTCGGATAGAACTGTGCACTATAAGAAAAATTGCCCCGCTGATAACAAGTCGTAGCCTCGTATCCATGTTTCTTGCAAAGTTGACATGCCACATTATTCGATTCTTGGCTCATGAAAGGGTTAGGGGGAATATATGACACGATGGGGGTGGGTGCAGATGGCCGAGTTGATGGAAACATAGGGTTAGGTTGGAAGTGAGGAGGAAGCGGAAGGATGCCTCGTCCTTGATTACGGTTGTTTCATTTCTGGTTCTTTCGTCCCTCATTACGGTTTGAATTTGGTAAAAAGAGGAACCCTCCAAGATTGGTTGGAGTGTTTGGTCAAAGCCCCCATGGGTGTTGTTGGAAGATGCGACTGGAGGTAGGGAAGGGGTTGTATGCTTGTTTGGTTTAGAGGATGCTGCAAGGGCTGTTATGGCGGTTTGGATATGGTTTGAAAACTTCTTTTGAAGTGCCTCCTCTTGGAGTAGGAGATCCTTGAGTTAATCAAATTTTGTGGCACCTTTGGAGTTTTGGGTTGTAGGTATAGCCTAACCCACCTAGTATACGGGAACGAAGGGTTTGGTTGGAAATGGCTTCACCGGCTCGAGATAGGGAGTGAGACAAGGTTTTGGCTTTGAGAATATAATCTTAACTCGGCATCCCCGGAGTGAGAGAGAGATCATGAAGCTCTTCTTGGAGCTTTTGAATATGAATTGTAGAGGCAACCCCGAATTCTTTTGTTAGGAGATCCCAAGCTTCGGGGGCAGTTGAAAAAGGGTTGACGTGAGGTTGCACATCTGAGGTTACTGTAGCTTTGATCCGGCCGAGGACGAAGCGAAAGGTGTAGAAGAAGGCTTCGTATTATGGATTGACAGTTTTGCCGTCGGATAGGGTTTTGGGTGGTGGGGAATTGACAATTAGAACATAGTGAGAATATGGGTTAGGCAGTGCATCTCTAGCATTGAAAGGAAAAGTGAGCTCTAGTTTTGATAGTTTTCATTGGAGAGTCTGCAATGTCCCATATAAGATTACACATTGAACAGAGTTAGGAGGGGCCGTGCTTATTGTGAGAGTTAACAGCTTATCCAGGATCGGTAGCCATGGTGGTTTTATCGAAAACGGAAGAGTCACTACTAGAAACAGGGCATTTACCGACGGACTTTTACCGACGGACACAGTCCGTCGGTATTACCGACAGAAAAGAAACGTTTACCGACGGAAATTAATTTCATTTCGCCGGGAATTTTTTTTTTTAAATTTTCGTTTAGTCCGTCGGTAATGGAATTAATTCCGTCGGTAATGCCGACGGACTTTGTTCGTCGGTAATGCCGACGGATATTTCCGTCGGTAATTAGCCCTATAAATATAACCTTCTCCCCTTCTCAACCATTTACGCCTTCATTCAGTGAATAAACGCAAACAACGCCGATCCCTGCCGAACCCTACCTGGGACAACGCCGTCGCCGAGACTTCGCCATTCGCCGTCGTTCGCCATCGCAGGTTAGTAATCTCTCACTCGCTTTCTCTCTCTCTCTCTCACCCGCTTTCTCTCTCTCTCTCTGTCTCTCTCTCTCTCATTAGTCCGTCCCAGTCGTATAGTCCCGTCCTCGTATCGCCGTCGTCTCCTAGCACCGCCGCCGACTACTCCTTTTCAAGGAAGCAAAGGTAAGTCCATATTTTTGGTTTGATTTTATGAATTTTGGTTTGATTTTACACAATTTTGGTTTATTTTATGAATTTTTTTTATTAGTGATGCTCCATCAAAAATGTTATCATTAAAACTATTACAGATTCTAAATCTCCACTGTGATCAACATGGTTATTTAGAGGGGTAGAAATCAAATATGATAGTGCTGGCCTTGGTTCACTGTCTGCAAAATCATGCTCAATTTGTGCACTGTTCAAACTTATTTTCGGAATTGAACAGTTAAGTGATCGTCGACTAACAAAATTTAGAATTTTAAGAGGATAATTATAATTAAATTTTTCTGTTCAAATTCAAATTTTGACGATTGAAGATTTTGAATATGTCTATTTATACTCATAAAATGATTTTGAGAAGCTGTTGTAGTAGCAAACAATGTTCTAAGGTTTTGGTCTTCTTTAAGGCTTTGGAAAAAAACTAACAAAAATGAATAGGTTATGGCTGATAAGCTTCTCTTTTTGGATATGTATTTGTGCCCTCAACATACTTCTATTGAATTTTGTTTGGTGTTCTTTATGTTTTGATTGGTATTTGTAAGAACCCTAATTTGTTTTTGATTCTAATGTTCATGATTATTGATTGGTATTTGTGTGTATTTTCAAATATTTGAATATTTGATGCTTGATTGGTCCTCCGATTTAGGTTGTTTGCATTTTCTAACTAGTTTATCAAGCTGGGTTTTGGAAGTGGCTCTTCATTATACCTAATTGGTAGTTAATTAGGCTTTAAATAGATTGAGGTACAACTCTATTTAAAATATAAATAAGATGAGAGCCTTTTTCACCCACAGCTATCAAAATTCGTCTATCTTTGATCAAGAAAGATAGAGCAAACAAGTTCTTTACTGTTTGAGCAAATGATTTTCTGTTTAATAAGAGTTTTTACAGTTTCACTGTCCTCTTTCTCTATAAGGATCTCAAACATCACTTGAGATCCTTAGAGAGGAGGACAGTGAAACTGGAAAAAATTCTTATTAAACAGAAAATCCTTTGCTCAAACGGTAATGAACTTGTTTGCTCTGTCTTTCTTGGTCTAAGATGAGATAGGGTTTTGATAGTTGTGGATGAGAACGACTCTTATCTTGTTTATAAATGTTAATTTAATTCATCATTGTAAAATTATATATTTTACAACAAAGAATTAATATTTAAAATTATTCACAATATTAATAATTTAAAAAATATGATAGATGTGTGTGTTAATTCATTATTGTAAAATTATGCATTTTACGGTAATAAATAAAAATTAATGTTACGACGTGACGTTGTGACGGTTGAAACACAAAAGCTTAGAAACCCATTTAAGAATCTTTAACTTATCATGTTGAGGTCAACATGTAGTCATCGATTCTTAAATTGTCCGTGTGGACAGTCTTGAAATGCACGATTATATGATTTTGTAAATATCATCATTGTCTATTAAAATTGCTTGAATAGTCGATAGTTGATATATTTCGGTTGCATTAATCCTATTGTTCTCTGAGTGTATACTAGACATATATGGTTGATTACACACTGTCGATTCTAATCGATAGTGTTTGATTGACCTAGTCTACGTCGTGCACTTGGAGACCATGGGGTTATGCTGCCGAAATTTCTTGATTTTTGATTATAAAGCAAGTAGACAAGGTGATATTTGCAATTCATACGTGTATTTCGGGATGGGATAGAAGCCAACCCAATTCTAAATCTAATGGACATGAATTGTCCTTTCATCATTGGGAATGATATACTTTACAACAAAGAATTAAATATTAATATTTAAAATTATTCAAAATATTAATAATTAAAAAAATGTGATAGATGTGTGCGATAGAAGCCAACCCCAATTCTAAACCTAAAGAAACATGTCTTGTTGCTTTTAAGTTTGTAATCCAAATTTAGGAAATTGTAATGCGTTACTTATATCTAAACTGTTAATACATTATGAAATGCAGGAGTTAATTATGTCTGGAGAAGATTGTAGTTGGATGGATGATCGTAGTAATCCAGGTAGAAGGGGTGTCAGACCTCAATTCTTAGAAGGTTTAGAACATTTCATGGAGTTTGCTAGAGTGCATCCCCTGTGCATGCGTGGTGATAAGATTAGGTGTCCTTGTAAAAAGTGTAAGAATAGAAAATATCTGAGTGTTGGATGGGTAAAGAAACATGTTTTAGAGGCAGGGTTTGTTGATGGTTACAAGGTATGGGTAGCGCACGGGGAGCGTTATGTGGTTGAAACAAGTGTTCGCAATCATCCTACTATTTCAAGTGGTCCGCCAAGGGAACCTGAACATTTGATTGATGAAGAGGAGCCGTCTGTCGGTTTGGATGATATGGTTCGAAATGTGGCTGGCCCAGAGTTTGATTGGAACCCTAATCCAACAGAGGCACCAAATCCCGTTGCAAAGAAGTTTATGGATTTAATGGACTCTGCAAATGAGAAAATTCATCCTGGTGCAAAGGCTACAGTGTTAGAGCAAGTGACTGAGCTTCTAACTATCAAGGCTGATACAAATATGAGCCAGCATACTTACGATCGTATAATGTCATGGGGACAACGGATGCTACCCGAAGAAAATAATATGGTTCACAATTTTTATGAGACGAAAAAGTTGGTGGGGTAGATCGGTCTTGGGTATGTTAAAATTGATGCTTGCAAGAATCAGTGCATGCTTTTTATAAAGAAAATGAGGGCCTCGATTCATGTTCAATATGTGGACTTAGTAGGTATAAGCCACAACGTCGTGGTAGTGCCAAGCACAAGAAAAATGTGCCTCGGGCGCAGTTACGTTATATGCCGCTAATTCCCAGGTTGCAATGAATTTACGCATTGAAAGAAAGCTCAGAAGCCATGCGTTGGCACAAAGAGTGTCCTCGTGAAGAGGGTGTGATGACTCATCCTTCTGACGGTGAAGCATGGAAACATTTTGATGCCACTTACCCTGATTTTGCTGCGGATCCTAGAAACATAAGGTGGGGATATGTACGAGATGGGTTTTCTCCATTTGGACCGGGGGCAAAATCTTATTCATGTTGGCTGTTATAGTCACGGTATATAATCTTCCCCGTGGTTATGTATGGTGATCCTTATATGTATTTGAGTTTGTTCATTCTCGGGCCTTCGAATCCAGGCAAAAACATTGATGTGTATCTTCGACCTCTATTGGATGAACTCAAACAGCTGTGGAACGATGGTGTCCAGACATGGGATGCATTCAAGTTGCAAAATTTTAACATGAGGGCTGTAGTGATGTGGACAATTAATGACTTTCCTGCTTATGGTATGATGTCGGGATGGAGCACACATGGGAGATTGGTCTGTCTGTATTGTATGGAAAATACAGATGCATTCACACTTCAGCATTACAAGAAGAAGTGTTGGTTTGATTGCCACAGACGGTTTCTTCCTAGTGACCATCCATTTCGTAAACAGAGGAATGCTTTCACCAAAAATAGAGTTGAGCATCGGGGCCCCCCTCCTCGTCTGAGTGGCGAGGATATTTTTGAGCAGGTGTCTGAGGTGTCTGATGTCGGGTGGGGAAAGATGTTTTCAAAGGATAGACCAGACGGATTTGGTAAAGACCATAACTGGATTAAAAAGATTATATTTGGGGAGTTACCTTATTGGAAGACGAACTTGATAAGACATAACCTTGATGTCATGCATATTGAAAAAAATGTGTTTGACAATATTTTCAATACAGTGATGGGTTTTAAGGCCTCAACGAAGGACACAGACAAGGGTCGGCTAGACCTTGAAGCGATTTGTAGTCGTAAAGATCTCAACATTATTAAAGTTAATGGAAAAGATTTCAAACCAGCTGCTCCCTTTGTTTTGTCAGGAGAGGATAAGCAACGTGTTCTGCAGTGGTTGAAAGATTTGAAACTTCCTGATGGGTATGCATCTAATATTGGCAACTGTGTGAATGTGGAAGAAGGGACGGTATATGGGTTGAAAAGTCATGATTGTCACGTATTATTGGATAGGTTGCTACCCATTGCATTTAGAGACATTCTCCCTAATGAAATATGGGTTGCCCTAATAGAATTGAGTAAATTCTTCAGAGCATTGACTTCCAACACTCTTCGTGTTGAGGATATGAAAAGACTCGAAGAGAGCATTGTGGTGACAATATGCAAGCTTGAAAAGATATTTCCGCCATCTTTCTTTGATTCAATGGAGCATTTACCAATTCACCTAGCTTATGAAGCTAGAGTTGGAGGACCTGTTCAGTATAGATGGATGTATCCATTTGAACGATTTTTAGGGAGTTTGAAAAAGAAAATGAGCAATAGAGCAAAAGTTGAGGCATCTATGTCTGAATCAGTGATTGTCGATGAAATTGTGTCGTTTGTTTCAACATATTTTCATCCAGACATTGAGACAAGGTTCAATAAAGTGGGACGCAATTATGATGGGGGAGTCACTGATCCTGATGGAAAAATTTTAGTTTTTTCTTCTCCTGGTCGATTCCTTGGCAATAGAAAGTGCACGCGCATGCTAAGCAGAAAAGAATTAGAAGCGGCTAAACTCTATATTCTCCTTAACTGTGTTGAGGTCGAGGACTACTTGAAGTAAGCATTCTTCATTTGTTATTAAGTAATGTTAATCCTAATAACTTTAATACGAACTAAGCAACTTTATGTTCTCCTTGAATGCAGTATGTTCGAAGAACAGGCTGGAGACATTGTGCCTGAATTGATTTCAATAAGGACAGACAACGAATTTCCCTCCTGGTTTAATAATTATGTAAATGCCAATTCATTAATTCAATGTTTTTAATAGAATTTGAAGTATGAGTTTTTTACTATCTATGTGTTTTTATTTAGATTTTGAACAACCGTGGAGATGCAAAAGCTACGAGATTACAAGCATTAGCACACGGTCCGTCCTTAAGAGTGAATGTATATAAGGGATATTTTGCCAATGGCTACGTATTCCACACCAAAGAATATGGCCAAACGAAATCAAATTGGAATAGCGGGGTCAATCTCAAGGGAAATCTCGATTATTATGGCGTATTGAAAGAAGTTATTGAATTGGAGTACTTGCTTGGAAATTCTGTAGTTCTTTTCAATTGTGAGTGGCGGGACGCTGAGCGAGGCATTACAAAACATGGCACTTTTGATCTCTTTGACTTAAAGTATTCTTCTAGGCATAATGGTGATGATGTGTTCATTCTTGCATCTCAAGCACAACAGGTGTATATGACCCCCTACCCCCATCGACGAAGAGAGTCTAGCGGATGGTGGGCCGTATGGAAAACCAAAGCAAGAAGCACTTTTGATATACCATTGCATGCAAAAACGTCTACTTCAAATATTGATTCATCATTAAATGATTGTTATCAGGAAGAGGAAATGCCTATACCTCCGATTATTTCCTTGAATGATAATGTCGAGGATGAAGCATTAATGGCCGAAAACACCCGTCCACTAGGGGAGGAAGTCACTTTCAATGAAATCGATGATGACAATGTGGAGGATGAGGAAGGAGAAGGGTATATATCTGGGTCCGATGATGAAGATGGGGAACACTAAAAGAAAGTAGGGTATTTACGGCAGTCATTTACGGCGGCTGATACGCGTCCGCCGTATATAGATATATATACGGCGGTATACACAACCGCCGTATATATTTATTATATACGGCGGCTTAAACCGCCGTAAATATGTTACGTACGTACATTTGGCATATACGTATATGAGATTGAAGTTATATACGGCGGTATATTATTAACCGCCGTAAATAGTTACTTATTTCGGCGGTTGTATACGCGTCCGCCGTAAATGTCAATAAATACCGGGAAGCCCAAATTTCCCACACTCATTTCGCGCTTTCTCTCCCTGTCTCTCTCTCTTTCTCTCCTCTACCTAGGGCACAAAGCCGACGCCGGTGACCACATTTTTTCCTACTGCCGCCGGTGAAGAATGAATCAGCAGGTATCGCCTTTTAATTTTTGGTTTTAATTTGTTGTTCTTGGTGTGGTGGATTATTGAAAATCTTTTCGATTTCTCTCTCTCTCTCTCTCCTCCATCCAGGGCAATTGACGCTGATTGTACACTGATTTCTTCGATCAACAACAATCAGGTATACATTTCTTCCCCCTTTTCTGATTTACTTTTAATTTCTAGGTTTTTTTGTTCTTTGCTGTTGCTGTTGCTATTGTTGTTGTTGGTGGTGGTGTTGCTGTTACTGTTGTTGTTGTTGTTGTTGTTGTTGATTGTATTTGAAGCAAATTGCTAGTTTACATAGTAAATTTACCTCAAAAGTCATGAAAATCCATTAACCAGCATCTGTGGATAAATACAGAGAATTACAGTGGCATGCTCCCCCCCTCCCCAACAAAACACAGCTGGGGAGCGAGCTTAAATGCTTTACACATCACTAAACTACAAGGTTCAGCGTATAGGTTTTAATTGTTTTGATCATTCGCAGGAAAAATATGTTTTGTTATTTGTTTGATTATTAGACTGGTAACAAATTTGCACATAGAGAGAAACAGTAGGTAGTAGATGATACCCCGTTGTGGTGCTTTGAAGCTCCTTACAGATCGATGTGATTCGTCTTCACTGACCCCACAGCAAATTATATTGTCTGGACATGAAGCCATTGTCAAGCTTTAGTTGACAGATATATGGATCTTGTTTTCCATCTCTTTTGGATCATTTTGGTTAGAACTGATTTGTCGCCAAGTAGGAAACGTCTGGTTGCCCATGTTTGACTGAAGTTATATACTCCTTTTGTCCAAAAGAATAGTCTAATTTGAGAAGTAAAACACGTTTTCCCCCAATAATTTACACTAGATAAAATATGCTACTGAGTGAGATCTCTCATTCTCAACTCCATATGTTTTCTCATCTGTCCTCCTCGATCTGTAAACCTAAATAATGAACCAAATTTAGTACCAAGAAACAAGGGAGTAAATACCTGAAGGGAAAATTACCGCTGTGCATCAATTCTTTTGCACATCAACCTAGTTCCTTAAATTAGCTTCTCAATTAGGGGGGGGGGGCTTATGAGAGAGAACGAATGAATGTTGTCATGGGGTTATACTATATCATGGGCCCAAGCTCGACTAATAGGCTAGGCTTCAACAATGTATATTATCTATATCGAACCAAAAGTTGTACATATTTAGACTATGTTTGTTTATGAGTTTATTTTTATTCTAAAATTTTTGTCTCTCGGTCTTATATATAGGTTGTATTTTAACGTTAAAAATATCAAGTCAAGTCATATATGGACAAAAGTTGGATTGATTTGGGTAATCGAATTTTAAATGAGTATATGTCTGGGGTTGACAACTTTCTCAATTTTGCATTCTCAAAAAAGTATGTTAGTGTTAAAGAAATATATTATCCTTGTAAAAAATGCGCAAATCGTTACCAAAAAGACCGTGCAATCGTGAGATCACATTGTATTGAAGTGGGATTTCAAAAAGATTACAAGAATTGGATTAGGCACGGGGAAGAGTACATTTCGGCGTATAAGAATGATAATAATGATAGGACAACTGAAGATGGCATTGAAATTGAATTGGGCGTGCAAGATTGTATGAGGCGAATGGTACATGAAGGGATGGGTATGCCGGATAGTAACCAGCCAGGAATTGAAGAAATCGTACAATCAGATGCATTCACCGCAAAGTTTCTTAGACTTTTGAGAGATGCTGATCAAGCCTTGTGGGAAGGGTGTGATAACTTTACAGTACTCTCATTTATTGTAGAACTTATGTACTGGAAGGCTAATTATCGAGTGGCCGATAAGGGATTTACTTCTTTATTAAAAAAATTCATTAGGGCATTGCCTCAGTCAGCGAAAGTGCCAAGTTCCTATCGTGAGGCGTACAAGATGACTGCGGATTTGGGTTTTAGTTATAAAACGTAGGACGCGTGCATTAATCATTGTATGTTGTTTCGAAATGAAACTGAAAAAACTTACTAAATGTGAAATTTGTGGAGCCTCTAGATAAAAGCAACAAGAAGAAGGGGGTAGCGGTGAAGGTGCAAAAACAAGTGGCAAGAATAAACTTCCCAAGCAGGTAGCGATGAAGAAAGTATGGTATTTTCCCTTAAAGCCAAGGTTGCAAAGGTTGTATTGGTCATCTAAGACCGCAACACTCATGAGATGGCATGCCGAGAAAAGAATAGACGATGGTGTGCTGAGGCATCCTGCAGACTCTCGTGCGTGGAAGGAATTCGATGAACGTTATCCATTATTTTCAAGTGAAATTTGGAATGTTAGATTGGGATTAGCATCTGACGGATTTAATCCTTTCAGAACAATGACTATATCTCACAGTACTTGGTCGGTTGTGCTTATGCCATACAATCTTCCACCTTGGTTATGCATGAAACAGCCATATTTCTTCTTGTCGGTGCTTACTCAAGGCCCAAAAGGGCCAGGCAACAAGCTAGATGTGTATCTCCAACCGTTAATTGATGAGTTGAAGGAATTGTGGGAAGATGGTATATCAACTTATGATGCATCAAGGAACGAGTTGTTTACTTTACGAGCTTCACTATTATGGATAATAAATGACTTTCCTGCATATGTAATGTTGTCTGGATGGAGTACTAAAGGTGAATATGCTTGCCCTTGTTGCAATGTGAGACCTCAAGCACGATGGTTGGATCATGGTGGCAAGTATTGTTATATTGGTCATCGATGCTTCTTGCCTAGGAGTCATGCTTTTCGTAAGGATAAAAGCTCTTTTGATGGTACTCATGAAGTGAGAGATAAGCCCAAGTTATTGTTTGGAACAAAATTGCTTAAACAAGTTGAAAATATGGAAACAGAGTATAAAATAGAAGATGTTATTAAAAAGAGGAAAAGAGAAGAGGGTGAGAAGCAACAAGCCAAGTTGGAGAAAAGAAAGGTTCCTAAGTTGTGTCACAATTGGAAAAAGAGGAGTATCTTCTTTGAGTTACCATATTGGGCAAATAATCATGTTCGTCATAATCTTGATGTTATGCACATTGAAAAAAATGTGTGTGATAATGTGCTACATACTTTGTTAGGTACTGCAGGGAAATCAAAAGATAATGATAAAACAAGAAAAGAAAAGACCTAAAAGAGATGAACATTCGGAAACCATTGCATCTACAAAAGCTTCCATCTGGCAAAGAAATTATGCCTCCGGCTCAGTTCACAATGAGTAAGAAGCATAAAGATACATTCTTGAAAGTTCTAAAGGGAGTCAAAGTCCCTGATGGCTACTCGTCAAACATATCTCGTTGTGTACATCTAGAGGAAAGAGCTATTTGGGGTCTTAAGAGCCATGATAGTCATATTTTGCTCCAACAACTACTCCCTTTAGCTGTTCGAAAAGCGTTGCCTACTTCTGTTGTAAAAGCCATCATTGAGTTGGCAAATTTCTTTACGCAATTATCCTCAAAGGTGAATACACTTGCTGATCTCGAAAAGATACAAGATCGGATGGTTGTCACACTATGCGCTCTCGAGAAAATATTCTCACCATCTTTCTTTGATGTTATGGAGCACTTGTCGGTGCATTTAGCCGAGGAGGCCTTGCTAGCAGGCCCAATACAATTTCGTTGGATGTATCCGATAGAGAGGTACATCCATATTAAATTTACTTTGAAAAAAGTTAAATTCCTTTTTATATCTGCTTTAGCATAAGTAAATGTTTTTGTAGGTTTCTACTTACATTAAAATTATATGTTCGAAATCGAGCCCATCCCGAGGCCTCCATAGCTAAGGCAATTGTGGCTGAAGAATGCATGACTTTTTGTACGCAATATTTGGATGACATTGAGACAAAGTCCAATCGTCCTAGAAGAAATGATGATGAAGGTGAAGAGTTAGGCCGCTTTGTAGGAAAAGAAGAGGTAATTACCCTTGATTACATCACACGAGTACAAGCGCGTAGATATGTGCTTTTCAATACTGAAGAATGCATGACTTTTTGACATATATTCAAATGATGATAAACAAGTTTCAGATTCGATTCCACAATTGGTACCATTTTGCTCACAAAATCTGGATGAAAATGTTGCTAACGAAGAAGCATCGTGGGTGCGAGAGGGAGTTGATGGGGTCGAGATTGAAACTACTAATATCAATGATGTTGATGTTGATATGACCGATAATGATGATGTTGATATGGTCGATAATGATGATGATTAGTTTGAGTAGTATTTGTTTAGATCTTATTTGCTTACTATTTACTAAGACAATGTTATTACTTAAGTTTCATGTTTCAATCAAACTTGTTATTTTTGTATGGTTGAATATTAATATTGTTACTTCTATATAATATGTATTTGTTTAGATCTTATTTGCTTACTATTTACTAAGACAATGTTATTACTAAAATTTGTGTCTCTCCGTCTTATATATAGGTGGTTTTTGTGTTGAAAATATGCCTCCTAAGGAGAGAGACGTTAGAGGGGGTAGCAACAAGAGGGGTAGACAAAACCCGCCGCCCGTAGTCCCAAATGATCCCACTTCCCCTAATGCATCATTGACGCCGTTTATGGGATTGACCCAATTGACCGCCGCTCAAAAGAAAAAATGGTGGAATTTGGAGGGTAGGAAATTTCAAGTCACCACTTTCCTTCATTTGCCGGTGTTGAGGGATTTGGGTTTAGAGATGTTAGTAACAGAATTGATGATGCAAGCCGGGTTAGGTAATTTCCTGGGGAAGACTCCATCTACGTATTTGAGATATTCACTTGAGTTCCTTTCAACTTTGGAGGTAGGCAAGGGGTCACAAGAAAATTATATTCGGTTTCATCTGGATGATGAAGCCTATCGAGTGACTTATGATGAGTTGAGGGAAATCTTTGGGGTTGATCAGCCGAGAGGAAACTGGGTGGAGGCTGATGGGGGGACTTGTTTTTTCTTTTCGGAGCTCACAGGATTGCCCTGCAAAAAAAATACCTTAGGGCTTCCTCTCTTTCTCACCCGGCTTGGAAATTATTTTACAGAGGTCTATCTATGTCTTGGTTGGCAAACGGAGAGCCCGCTCAATTGAATGTGGATATGGTAAACCTTTTGCGAACAGGGTTGAGGAGTTTTCAGGTGATTCCTGATTGGGTTGATATTTTTGTTCGGAGATGTAAGGCATTTGCCCTTACCAAAAATGGAAACATATCAATAGGGGGGATGATCACATTGATTGCTCAAGCTTGTGTGGGTGAACCAAAACTCGAGGCGATGAGATTGATGGGGGGCACGAGTTTTTATTACGAAAGACCGGCTAGTGCGGTATGACAAGTTTGTGAGGGACCGGAGGGCGACGGACAACAGGTCTTTATTGTTTGAATATGGTACTCCCGGGAGAACGGTGCATTTGCGGGGGTAGGGGCCACGTTTCCGAGTGGTGAACAGGCCGAGCATTGGCGTATGCCCGGTGTTGATGATCAAATGGATCCCGTTGATGAGGAGGATGATGAGGAGCGGGAAGAGGAGGATCGGGAGAGACGGGGTGGTCGGGGAGGAGAGAAGAACCAGAGCTAGCGGGGTTCTTTTGATCAATGGGATACCATGAGGGCATTTTTGGAGGAGCAGGAGCGATCAAGGATCGCTCGGGAGCAGAGCCGACATGCTTTAGAAGATGCTAGATGGGGGGAGGTTATCGCTCGGGAACAGAGTTGACAGACTTTAGAGGATGCTAGATGGGGGGAGGTGCAGGATCGTTTTGAGGGGTTGGAAGATGAAACTGCCATTTTGGGAGCCCGGTATACGCAGCTGGAGGCTTGGGCGATGCAGACAGAGCCCCGGAGTTACGAGCCAGTTTCAGAGGATTATTTGACTATGATGCATTCGAGAGCCACTGCTCGTGCACAGAGGCGTTCTTCCGTCAGACCTACTATCAGGGACAAACCTCCGGCTCTCATCAGTGATGTTATTATTGTGATGTTATTATTAATATTTCATGTTTCAATCAAACTTGTTATTTTGTATGGTTGAATATTAATATTGTTAATTGTAATATGTATTTGTTTAGATCTTATTTGCTTACTATTACTAATACAATGTTATTACTTATTGAATATTAATATTGTTAATTGTAATATGTATTTGTTCTGCTTCTTTTGATCAAACTCTTATTTCCTACAGGATCTTGTTGCAGCAGCTCTCTTACTTTCCACCTCTGTCATCTGCTTCTCTAGGTACTCCTTTGATGCCTGTAGAAATTTGAATATATTAAATGAATATCCAAATTTTACTTTGGGATGTCCTCGCCCTGCTTCCCCACCGATTTGGTACCCGCGGGAGCCCCAGCCCCCCCCCTACTATTTTATACTTTTTCTGTATCAAGCAAGGCTTGCCCTATAGTGTTGTTGTTGTTGTTGTTGTTGTTGTTGTTGTTTTTGTTCCCCCTGCCCCGCTTTCCCACCGATTTGGTACCCGCGGGAGCCCCAGCCCCCCCCCCCATACTATTTTATACTTTTTCTGTATCAAGCAAGGCTTGCCCTATAGTGTTGTTGTTGTTGTTGTTGTTGTTGTTGTTGTTGTTGTTGTTGTTGTTCCCCCTGCCCCGCTTCCCCACCGATGGAGGTTTTCACAATTTATTTTTTAGTTTCTGAGAAGGATTTCTTTATTCATTTATGGAGGCTAGACTTCTATCACCTTCACAAACCCAATCTGCATGCCAAGAGATATTTGTTTACATTACATGAATCCAAGACCATATGTGTCTGTGTGTGGGAATATATTACTCCCTGCGTCCCAAAATGGCTGTCACTTTCGGGCAAAATATTTGGTCCAAATTTATTGTTGCTTTTGGGTTAAATGTAACGACCCCGAATTTCCATAATTTAAATAATCCATAAACATGAATAATAAATATCCCAAAACGGATCCACAAAGGTAACTTAGTTCAAACCATTACATCAGTGCGGAATATTCAAATGTAACGGCTAAGTACAACTACTAGAACTAATAAAATTCTGAAATTCGGAATCATTAAATAACTAATTTATTCTACTTAAATGCTTCGCCTCTTCCTGGTTTCAGTTCTCCTTCTTCTCTATTCCGATCCTGGGGAAAAAGAAATGAAGGAATGAGCGAACAATGCCCAGTAAGTTCATGCGTGGTCCCTTCGGTTCAATGAAGAGACAACCGGAATGAACGGATCCAAAGAAGTATATTCAAGGATAGGTTAAAAAATCAAACATGTATATATATATATATATATATATATATATATATATATATATATATATATATATATATATATATATATATATATATAGTAGGCAAGGAAAGTGTGGCAACTACACATTTAGTTATACTTTTAACACTTCCGTCAATTCCATAGGATATACCCTACATTGAGTACTCCCAACATTTTCATCACTTCCGTCAATTCCATAGGATATACCCTACATTGAGTACTCCCAATATCGATCACCTACATTGATGTCGACTGTGCATAAAATATAGACCAGTATGTAACACATATCATACCAGTCCAATATCAATTCATATAACCTTGACATGCATGTACATTCATACAAGTCATCATCCATTCACAGGTAACATGCATCATTTCATGTTATCTAATAATACTTGACAAGCATGCATCATTTCATACATGTCATAATATATGGTGCATTCGTAGGTACATGAACACACATAGCAATTTCCAATACTTGAGATATTCCATGAACAAGATCACATCATAGAATAAGGAATTTCCAATGACGATACATTTCGCAAGGATATTTTAGAAAAGTACTATCAGCCACAGATAGCATTCATGTTTTGAAAAGACTCGATGGAGTTTCCAACGAATAGATACACAAAGTGTTTAGGAACGTAATTCCTTACCTTAGCTTTGCTTTCCGTCCTTAAGCAACGCCTTTACGCGAAATCTACAATCACGTAATAACATAACTTAGGCACAAGTAATCGTTTATTACTTCTTATGTACCTATACTTCCTTTCTTTAGTTAACCTATGAGTTACTCTTAGACTCACCTTAACTGGTTAACTAACTTTCTATTTTTAGGAACTTTCCTAATTTAGCAGTTTTTTAATTTAGAAACTTTCTTCTTATAAATCTTTCCTCAAGAGGACACTTAGTTTCATTCCTTTCAATGGAAGTCTAATTCCTTGATAGCTTCCTAATTACGGTCCCTCTTCTCTTTTTGGGTAACCTTCTTTAATTAGAAAGTTTCCTTCTTTGGAAGCTTTCAATTTCGAATCCTACTATTCTAGGAATCTAAGTCTTTTAGTATTCTTTTTTTTTTTAATACTAAAGTGTTATTTTTCTTCTTTCTCTTTTTACATACTTCTTTAAAGTCTTTGGACTTCCCCTAAATTTCAAAAGGTTCCTTTAGGTTTCCTTAATTTCAACAAAGTCCTTTAACTTTCCAAATTTTTACAAAATAGTCCCTCAACTTTTGAAAAATTATAAAACAGTCCCTCAACTTTTGAAAAATTACAAAATAGTCCCTCAACTTTTGAAAAATTACAAAACAGTCCCTCATCTTCTGAAAAATTACAAAACAGTCCCTAAGAAACTTTGAACTTTTCAGTTTAGTCCCTTAGTTAACTGTTCAGTGAATAACTTAACTGGAAATCAGAATTTAATCCCTTCAGCTTTGTAAACATTTCAGTTTGGTCCCTTTTCAGTTTAAAAACTAACTGTTTTTATACAAAATCAACTAAAAGTCTAACACCTAAATGGAGACAACCCCAAATCCACCTTAGATCAATTCGGCCGAACCCTAGGTGGTTTCAAAAACATTATTTTTGTTCCTCTTTTTATTTTTCAACATTAAACATCTCATTTAATTTACATATTCTTTAATCAAACCCTTTTTATCATATTAATTGTGTTAGATTTAAATCCAAGACAAGATGAACTAGGGTTATGATTACTTCATTATAACCTTCAATTCCTCATTATTCAAACCCTTAATTTATTCATTAACTCTAAGATTAAACCATTAAAATCTAAGAATGACCAACCCTAGAATTAAAATAGTTTTAGAATTTCAAAAATTCATATCTAATTCAATTTAATTCCGAATTGAATGAAATAAAAACTAGGGTTTAGGGTATCATCTTACCTTGATTTTGATGAAGAAATATTGGCCAAAGAAGACCAAAATCCGGCTGTCACCCCTCCTCCAACTGACCGGCCGCCGCCCCCTCCTCTAGGGTTTTTTAATTTTTTTTTTTTCTTTTTCTTTGATAAATGAAGGATTGTGGAAAAATAATGAGGAGGTTTATTATTTATAGCTAGGCTTTTAACCTCCTTGGGCCCCTTTAACCTCCTAAGCCCACAACTTAGCCCACTTGATTTAAATCATTGATTTGGTCCATTCAATTAAATCTAAGTCCAAACTAAATAATGAGTATTATTTTATTTATTATTCTAATTAAAATAATACTAAAAAAAAATTCAAAATTTTCGGGTCTTTACATTCTTACCCCCTTAAAAGAGTTTGGTCCTCCAAACTAAACGTACCTTAATTTTCGAAGAGATCGGGATACATTTCCCGCATTTCACTTTCGAGCTCCCATGTCACCTCGCGTTCCGCGTGGTTGCTCCATTGCACCTTCACGTACGGGATAACTCGTCTTCGCAGATTCTGGTCCTTCCAATCCACAATCTTAATTGGTTTCTCGTCGTAACTCAAGTCCGTTCGAAGCCTTAGCTGCTTGTATTCAATTACGTGACTTGCATTCGCCATATACTTTCTTAGAATTGATACATGAAATACATTGTGCACCCCAGCGAGTACAGGTGGTAGAGCTAATCGATATGCTACCTTTCCAACCTTATCCAAAATTTCAAACGGTCCTACGTACCTTGGACTCAAATTTCCTTTTATACCAAATCTCATGACACCTTTGGTTGGTGAGAACTTCAAAAACACATGATCTCCCACTTGAAATTCTAAATTGCGTCGTTGGTTGTCTGCGTACGATTTCTGCCTACTTTGTGTCGTTAACAACCATTTACGAATCTGTTGTACCTTGTCCGCAGTTACTTGGACTAGTTCTGGTCTTGTCAATTTCCGTTCACCTACTTCATCCCAACAAGTAGGCGATCTACACTTTCGCCCATAAGGTGCCTCATATGGAGCCATTCCAATACTCGCATGAAAACTATTGTTGTATGCGAACTCCACTAGAGATAAGTGTTCGTCCCAAGTGCCTTGCCAATCCAACGACGTAGCCCTTAGCATGTCTTCCAAAGTTTGAATTGTCCTCTCCGACTGCCCATCCGTCTGTGGATGAAAAGCTGTACTCATTGTCAACTCCATCCCCAATGCTTGTTGTAAACTCTTCCAGAATTTCGACGTAAACCTTGCGTCCCTGTCTGACACTATCGAAACTGGAATCCCATGCAGTCGTACAATCTCGTCAATATACAATTTAGCCAACTTCTCTAATGAATCTGTCACTTTGATTGCTAAGAAGTGAGCCGACTTGGTCAATCGATCCGTTATGACCCATATAGCGTTCATTCCTCTTAGTGTCTTTGGCAATCCAACTACCAAATCCATTGCAATATGTTCCCACTTCTATTCTGAGATGGGTAATGACTGTAGCAGTCCCGCAGGCTTCTGATGTTCACTCTTCACTTGTTGACACACCAAACATTTTGCCACGAATTCTGCCACGTCGCTTTTCATACCGTTCCACCAAAATGATTCCTTCAGGTCTCGATACCTCTTCGTACTTCCCGGATGTACGAAGAATTTCGAACAATGAGCCTCCCTTAAGATTTCCCTTTTTCTTGGTACCCATATCCTTGACTGATACCTTAAGATCCCATCTTCGCCTATCCGAAGATCTTTGCCTTATCCTTTGCCCTACCAGAGTATCTCCCTTATCGTCTACGCCTTGAGCCTCTTTGACTCTCTCCAAAAGTGTAGGTTGAACAATTAACTGACTAGATATCCTCTAACTCGCACTGCTAAGTTTGAAACCTCAATGTTATTCCATGCACTTACCCCCTTAGAATTCAACTCCACTAAGGTTCCATGGTTTTTCCTACTTAATGCATCTGCCACCTTATTGGCTTTTCCAGGATGATACAATATCGTACAATCGTAATCCTTCAGTAACTTTAACCACCTTCTCTGTCTCATATTTAATTCCTTCTGAGTGAATATATACTTCAAACTTTTGTGATCAGTGTATATCTGACACGTCACACCATACAATTAATGTCTCCAGATCTTTAATGCAACCACCACTGTTGCTAACCCCAAATCATGAGTTGGGTACTTCTTCTCACGATTTTTTTTCCTTGACACGTAGGCTATAACCTTATCATTCTGCATCAACCCACAACCTAATCCTTTATGCGAAGCGTCACTCTGAATTATAGATCAGTCTGATCTAGATGGTAACGTAAAAACTGGTGTAGACACTAATCTTTGATTTAGTTCCTGAAAATTCTTTTCACATTCTTCTGACCAAACGAACCTTGCTCCTTTCTGCGTTAATCTAATTAACGGTCCTGACAACTTAGAGAATCCTTCCAACGAATCTCCTATAGTAACCAGCCAATTCCAAGAAATTTCTTATCTTACTAACTGTGGTTGATCTTTCCCATTCACTATAGCTTCTAGTTTTGTTGGATCCACTGCAACTTCATCCTTAGATACCACATGTCCTAAGAATGCCACTTTCTCTAGCCAAAATTCGTACTTCTTGAATTTAGCATACAATTGTTGTTCTTTCAGAATTTGCAGCACTAACCTCACGTGCTCTTCATGCTCCCCCTTAGTCTCTAAATATACCAAAACATCCTCAATGAATACAATCACACATTTATCCAAGAACTTCTGAAATTATCCTATTCATCAGTTCCATGAATGCTGTCGGCGCATTAGTCAATCCGAACGGCATAACCAAAACTTGTAGTGACCGTACCTTGTCCTAAAGGCCGTTTGCAATATCTTATTTCTTTACTCTTAACTGATGGTAACCAGTCCTCAAATTTATCTTCGAGAAGTAACATGCTCCCCGATGTTGGTCAAATAAGTCATCTATCCTAGGTAACGGTACTGGTTCCTTACCGTCACATGATTCCATTCTCGATAGTCGATGCACATCCTCATCGATCCATCTTTCTTTTTCACAAATAGTACCGGTGCACTTTACGGTGAAACACTCGACCATATCAATCCTTTATCCAATATCATTTGGGCTTTCATCACCGAAATAAAGCTTAATTGGGTTCTAGGATTCGATTCTTGGTAATTAAAACTCTTCTCCAGATGGTAATCTGAAGTAAACTTCTTTCTTAACGCAGTCTATCTTGGCATGGTAAGCAGCTAACCAATCTATCCCCAAGATGATATCAATTTCATTCATTTCTAACTCGGTAAGATCAACCTTGAGTTCTCTTTCTCCTATTTTCAAAAGACAACACTTATATGCATATGAAATAGGAATTGACTCTCTCGTCGGAGTATCTATGACCAGAGGTAATTCTAATGCCTCAGGTTCCAAAGTTCAATTTCTTTACCAAACAAGTACTAATAATTGAATGCGTAGCACCAGAATCAAATAATGCATACACATTACTAGCATAGAGTTGAATTGTATCTTCAACAAAATCATTGGTGGCTCTTGCGTCCTTGACCATCATGGTAACGCTCGTCCATAACCACTACCAGTTCTTTTATCAGCTTTTCTCCTTGAGCAATTCCAGCTTCCTTTGGTTCTGGGTATTTCCACTACGGATGTCCCATCTTTGTCACAATTGTAACATTTCTTTCCCTTATACCAGCATTCATCAGTCTTGTGCTTCCCCTCGCACACTTGACATTTCTCAGTAGCTCCTCGCCCTTGGGCATCAATTTTGTTCCCATCCTTGCGATTATCGGAATTCTTATTCTGGTACTTGCTTGCAGTACCTTCTTTCCACGGTTCTTATCCGTAGCTTTCCTTTTGTTACCGGTCTCATCTTGGTCCCAGTTTCCAGTTTCCAGTGGCACTTTTCGGTCCACTAGCGTTTTTAATAAGTAATAATAACTATAATATTTAGTTTAACTAACTCACTACATATACATACGTAGCTGTCTGGCTAGTTAATACTTTATGGTTCTGCCTCAAAAGACTGACTTTGGTTCTATATTTCCGTCTCAACAGACGATAATTAAATTTTATTTTATTTTTTTTCGTCTCAACAGACTATAATTAACTTTCTTATCTCCGTCTCAACAGACTAGATTTTAACTTTTGAAGATTTTCTGTTTCTAAAACACTTTAATAGTTCTTCTTGTTAACCTACGAGTTATTCTTGACTCCTTGGTTTGGTTAACTAAGCTTTCTATTTTAGGAAACTTTTCTAAAATAGTAACTTTCATACTTTCTACTTTATACTTTCTATTTTAGGTACTTTCCTAAAATAGGAACTTCTATACTTTCTATTTTACACTTTCTATTTTAGGTACTTTCCTAAAATAGGAGCTTCTATACTTTCTGTTTTAGGCACTCTCCTAAAAATAGTAATTTCTACACTTTCTATTTTAGGTACTTTCCTAAAATAGTAATTTCTATATTTTCTACTTTAGGTACTTTCCTAAAATAGTAATTTTCTAATTTTAGTATCTTCCTAAATTTAGTAACCTTCCCCCCTTTGGGACATTTAAGGAAAATCTGACTTCTTATAGGTTTGTTACTTGGATACTTACCTCATTAAGTCCATCTCAAAAGATTTTAACCTTTTCCTTTTAATCATCGTTTCATTAGATCCTTGGTCGTTTCAATAGACCACTTATCAATTACCGGTCGTTTCACTAGACCCAATACTTAATTACACTCGACCGTTTCAATAGGCCGTTCATCTTTTCACATTGGTCGTTTCAGCAAACCAATCATTGCTCTCACTTGGCCATTTCAATCAGCCAAATACTTTTCACACATGGTCTTTTCACTCGACCAACTTTCTCGTTCTAGGTTAGCACACACGCTTAACACTTAAGAACAAAACCCGAGCAATTCCTCAAAATACTCAAATATTATCATTGCATTAGACTCTTTAAATCAAACAAAATATCTGGAGTTCGTTTAGAACTAACTACTCATTTTCTCTACTCATAAGCAGCTCAACGTCCCATTTTTCAATCGTGAAACAGCACCTTCCTAGGTCTTCCCCTAGGTCTTCCACTAGGTACCTTTGGTGTCTTTTTAGAACCTCTTGGTCTTCCTATAGACCTTCTTACTGACTCTAACTCTTGATCATCATCTTCAATTTCAATTGGAGTAGCTTCACTACTCCCAATCTCTTCAGCTTGTACCTAGAGTATCTCTACCTTAGGAACATCATCCTCTATTACCTCGATAACTGCCTCGTCTTTCTCTATAGGTACCTTTGACTCTTCTAGGTCATAGTACCAGCCAAAACTCAAAGTATATCTCCTGATCATCTCCTAGAATCAAGACAGATCATCATTAGTATATCTTCAATACATAATATTTATATACTTAAAGTAAATATGCTTTAATCTTCCAAAGCAACGAGTAAGTTATTCCTTTAACTTTTCCACTAGTCTACTTAACTCTATAATTGCAACTTAGAGCTAACTTTCAACTCTGGGGTCCATTCCTCGAAAGTCAATTCCATCAACTCCCAGGTACTTAGATCTAACACTTCCCATGAGACCTAAAACCGGAGCTCTGATACCAACTGTAACGACCCCGAATTTCCATAATTTAAATAATCCATAAACATGAATAATAAATATCCCAAAACGGATCCACAAAGGTAACTTAGTTCAAACCATTACATCAGTGCGGAATATTCAAATGTAACGGCTAAGTACAACTACTAGAACTAATAAAATTCTGAAATTCGGAATCATTAAATAACTAATTTATTCTACTTAAATGCTTCGCCTCTTCCTGGTTTCAGTTCTCCTTCTTCTCTATTCCGATCCTGGGGAAAAAGAAATGAAGGAATGAGCGAACAATGCCCAGTAAGTTCATGCGTGGTCCCTTCGGTTCAATGAAGAGACAACCGGAATGAACGTATCCAAAGAAGTATATTCAAGGATAGGTTAAAAAATCAAACATGTATATATATATATATAGTAGGCAAGGAAAGTGTGGCAACTACACATTTAGTTATACTTTTAACACTTCCGTCAATTCCATAGGATATACCCTACATTGAGTACTCCCAACATTTTCATCACTTCCGTCAATTCCATAGGATATACCCTACATTGAGTACTCCCAATATCGATCACCTACATTGATGTCGACTGTGCATAAAATATAGACCAGTATGTAACACATATCATACCAGTCCAATATCAATTCATATAACCTTGACATGCATGTACATTCATACAAGTCATCATCCATTCACAGGTAACATGCATCATTTCATGTTATCTAATAATACTTGACAAGCATGCATCATTTCATACATGTCATAATATATGGTGCATTCGTAGGTACATGAACACACATAGAAATTTTTAATACTTGAGATATTCCATGAACAAGATCACATCATAGAATAAGGAATTTCCAATGACGATACATTTCGCAAGGATATTTTAGAAAAGTACTATCAGCCACAGATAGCATTCATGTTTTGAAAAGACTCGATGGAGTTTCCAACGAATAGATACACAAAGTGTTTAGGAACGTAATTCCTTACCTTAGCTTTGCTTTCCGTCCTTAAGCAACGCCTTTACGCGAAATCTACAATCACGTAATAACATAACTTAGGCACAAGTAATCGTTTATTACTTCTTATGTACCTATACTTCCTTTCTTTAGTTAACCTATGAGTTACTCTTAGACTCACCTTAACTGGTTAACTAACTTTCTATTTTTAGGAACTTTCCTAATTTATCAGTTTCTTAATTTAGAAACTTTCTTCTTATAAATCTTTCCTCAAGAGGACACTTAGTTTCATTCCTTTCAATGGAAGTCTAATTCCTTGATAGCTTCCTAATTACGGTCCCTCTTCTCTTTTTGGGTAACCTTCTTTAATTAGAAAGTTTCCTCCTTTGGAAGCTTTCAATTTCGAATCCTACTATTCTAGGAATCTAAGTCTTTTAGTATTCTTTTTTTTTTTAATACTAAAGTGTTATTTTTCTTCTTTCTCTTTTTACATACTTCTTTAAAGTCTTTGGACTTCCCCTAAATTTCAAAAGGTTCCTTTAGGTTTCCTTAATTTCAACAAAGTCCTTTAACTTTCCAAATTTTTACAAAATAGTCCCTCAACTTTTGAAAAATTACAAAATAGTCCCTCAACTTTTGAAAAATTACAAAACAGTCCCTCAACTTTTGAAAAATTACAAAACAGTCCCTCAACTTTTGAAAAATTACAAAACAGTCCCTAAGAAACTTTGGACTTTTCAGTTTAGTCCCTTAGTTAACTGTTCAGTGAATAACTTAACTGGAAATCAGAATTTAATCCCTTCAGCTTTGTAAACATTTCAGTTTGGTCCCTTTTCAGTTTAAAACTAATTGTTTTTATACAAAATCAACTAAAAGTCTAACACATAAATGGAGACAACCTCAAATCCACCTTAGACCCATTCGGCCGAACCCTAGGTGGTTTCAAAAACATTATTTTTGTTCCTCTTTTTATTTTTCAACATTAAACATCTCATTTAATTTACATATTCTTTAATCAAACTCTTTTTATCATATTAATTGTGTTAGATTTAAATCCAAGACAAGATGAACTAGGGTTATGATTACTTCATTATAACCTTCAATTCCTCATTATTCAAACCCTTAATTTATTCATTAACTCTAAGATTAAACCATTAAAATCTAAGAATGACCAACCCTAGAATTAAAATAGTTTTAGAATTTCAAAAATTCATATCTAATTCAATTTAATTTCGAATTGAATGAAATAAAAACTAGGGTTTAGGGTATCATCTTACCTTGATTTTGATGAAGAAATATTGGCCAAAGAAGACCAAAATCCGGCTGTCACCCCTCCTCCAACTGACCGGCCGCCGCCCCCTCCTCTAGGGTTTTTTAATTTTTTTTTTCTTTTTCTTTGATAAATGAAGGATTGTGGAAAAATAATGAGGAGGTTTATTATTTATAGCTAGGCTTTTAACCTCCTTGGGCCCCTTTAACCTCCTAAGCCCACAACTTAGCCCACTTGATTTAAATCATTGATTTGGTCCATTCAATTAAATCTAAGTCCAAACTAAATAATGAGTATTATTTTATTTATTATTCTAATTAAAATAATACTAAAAAAAAAAATTCAAAATTTTCGGGTCTTTACATTAAAAGCATTCAAATTTTACTTTTACCCTTACATTGGACTTGTTTCATTTTATTACTCCATCCTTCAATGGAAGTCCACAAAATATTCAAACTTGATTTTGTTTTGAGAAAATTTGAATTTCTTTTGGACACAAAATATATGGTTTTAATATTAGCATTTGTCTTCACTAAACATAGGTCAAAGTCTCTGTCTTAACATGTTAGCTTGAATTTGTTAATTTTGGAGAAGCAAAAAATAAAATAAAATTAAATTAAAGGCCAATACCAAGCAAACCACATTACATTATAAGTTTCTTTCTCCGTGGAATATACAAGAGTTGTGTAGGTGAATTCTTAAGTAGCCTATGAAAAAGGCGAAATATAGAAAAAGAAAAAAAAAATAGCCCAACTCATTTAAGGCCTAAAATAATATAAGTTAAAAAATATATAAATAAAAAGAAATACGTTACGCTCTACAGTTTTCTTTTATGGACACCTTGAATTCCTTCCAGGACCTCCATAATATATATAATTTCCCCAAACATTGTTTTTACCAGCCTTTATATCATAACAATTTGGATGATCAGCCAAGAGATGAAGATTTGATAGAGGTAGTAAGTTATTATCCCAGTCAACTACTTGCAAATTTCTGAAGTAAGAAGCTTTCCCAAAGCCTTCATCTGCAAAATGCCCACTACCCATCTGTGTTGATGTGTGATATCCCGTTGATCTTGAGTTCACTATCTCTCCTCCAAATTGTATCATACTTGCATGTCTCTGTAAGTGGCTGAACAAGAATGATGGCCAATTCATTTTGGGATGGAGGGAGTACTTGTTTTATTGAGTGAAATAATGTAGGGGAGAGCGACAAATAATAAGGGAAAATTTGGCACTTTTTTCATTAAGATGTAGTAATAATTGCATTTCTTTAACATATGTAAAGTCCACATTTCTTTAACATATGTAAAGTCCAAAAGCGACAGCCATTTTGAACCGGAAGGGAGTAGTACTCTACTAATTGTAGAATTTTTCCTTAACAGGCACTGAAGCTATGTTTGCTAATCTTGGCACTTGTTTTTTTTTTTTTCAATTTTTTGATGATTCGTTGGAAATGTTAGACACTTGATAATGTTCATAACATGTTAGAGTACTTGCATACTCAGTTTCAAGGTCTAATTTCATGTTTAAATCATGTTTTGAAGCTTGTTTCCATGATCTATGTCTGCTGTCCAGTAGATTCTGTTGCTGACCACTTTGTCTTTCCATGCAATAAACATGAACTACACTTGATTTCTGGGTTTGAGTTATAGAACGAAATTTGTTCTTAACATGATAAGGAAAATACTCATGCCTTTTAAATAATTTTGTTACCTCAGGAAAGACCTTTTTCCATTTTTTTTATTCAAGTGCATGCTCTCAGAATTGAAGCTGTCCTATTTCTGACATTAGATGTCAGAGGTGTTTTGAAAGATTTAAACTTGTTTTCTAGACTTCAAACTTCCCAGGATTCATATTTGATGTGTGGTATTCAACTTTCATGTTTTGAGTTTTCCAGGATTTGCATGTCTTCATAATGTAAATTTCGAATCAAAATGAGATGTGCTCTGTTTTCCTGTTCTGGGCAGATTTGACTTCTGTGTTCATGGCATGATTTCAGCTTCATAAATTAATCCATAAATCCTACAAATATTCATATATGTTCTCTAACATGTTGGGAGTCAATCCCAAGTTTTGTTTCTGGATTTGGATTAGTTTTGGACAGGTACATTAACATGAGAATCTGCAGCAGTCCCTAAAAAAGATTGTGTTCTCTAACATGTTGGGAGTCAATCCCAAGTGTTGTTGTTGTTGTTTATACGTCTTATATAAGATACATAAGACCTATAATAAATTTATAGGTCTTATACATATATTATAAGACTGTTTTTTTTTTGTCCTTTACTTGGTTTATCTAATTTTTGTGCTAGAATTGAATTGTCATATGACAGATATGCCGCCAAGGAAAAATTTAATAACAGGTCAGGGCTCGAACCATAAACGAAGAGGGCTGGCAAAACCAACCAGCAAATGGGGTAAAGAGAGATTGAATATAATATGGAATCAATATGGTCAACCAGTTGGTGGGGAAATGGCAAAACTAGCTACTCAGCTAGGACATTTTGCTAGAAATGGAGAACATTTCTCATTAACTAAAGAGCGGCCTCAGATGGACCATGAGTTCATAGATGCAGTATGGAATGACGTTCTGGTAAGTTGTAATCCATATTTCTTACATAAATCTCTAGTACGTAGTCAAAAGTCTTATGATTCTCTAACAATTGTTTTTTTTTTCTTTGTTGAATTGTGTATATAGGATAATACAAATGCGCCTCCGGAGTATTACCCAGTTATGAATCTTTCTCTCAATAAAGCGTGGCGTGACTGGAAATACCAGGTGAGACAAGCATATAATAAGTATTACTCAGTTATGAATATTACTCAGTTATGACTTTGTTATGAATATTACTCAGTTATGACTTTGTAATATGAAAATGTCAGTTGAAAGCGTTTAATAAGATGTATGAATCCGACCGGGACACATTGGCTCACCCACCCCGTGGGTGCGTTGCGAGTCAATGGGCTGAACTTGTTGCGATGTGGGGCACAAACAAGTCTCGGGTATATTTCAAATTAATCTCAATCTATTATCGTGAATGTCTTATATAAGTAGTCAAATTAATACTAATATTATCTTCTTTTTTTTTCCAGGAAATATCAGAAACAAATAAAGCGAATCGAGAAAAGCAAGCGTGCCTGAACCGGACCGGAAAAAAGTCCCATCCCAAAGTCATAAAAGAGGTTTGTCATCGTTCAATTTAGTTCTCAGTTGTCAATTAATGTTTCTTTTTGTATCGTATATAAATATATATTTTTTTGTCAAATGATTCTATTATAAATTGTAGAGAGACGACGAGGGTTTACCAACTGATCGCGTAAGCTTGTTCATAGCTACGCGCACGGGCAAAACACCTGCAGATCAAGAAACCTCTCAAATGATTGTAAGTTAAAGTTTCAACCTTTTCTGTTTCAGTTTTGTTATTCTATAGAATACTTTTTTTATTTCTAACTTCATTTTCATAATATTAATTAAAGTTAAAACATTTATATTGAACATGTTGTTTTTGTTACAGCAAACGCTTAATGATGCAATTGATGAGCTGCCAGAGGAGCAACAAAACTCTCCCAGGGCGCGCGAAAAGATTTTTACAGGTATGATGGGCACTGATGACCACGGGAGAGTGCGATGTATGGGAGGCGGTGTTAACAAAACTAAGGTGTTTGGTAAATCCCCAACTTCTCAGACAGCTGTATTGGAGGCGGTGGCATCCGTCAGAGCAGATTTTGAAAGGCAACTTCAGGAGGAACGCCGATAAAATGAGGAGCAACGCCTTTCGTTACAACAACAAATTGATGATTTGAAACGTTTTTTTATGGAACGTGGAAAAGACGGTAATCAATAGGTGGTCCTATATTTCTCAAAGTTGTGAATTTTAGACATTGATTGAATTTTGGATACATTCAACAACTAACTTTTTTGTATAATGGTTATTATGTTTGGATACATTCAACATTAATTTTGTGTTAATATGTAGATTGTAAATATTGATTGCAACATTGATTGCATTTGTGTATTTTTGGTTATATACAGGTTGCATTTGTGTGTGTACAGGTTGAATTTGGTTTTTGTGAATGTATTTTTGGGGAAAGTGAATTATACAGGGCTGGAGGAAAAAAAATTAGGCTTATTTACGGCGGAACCCTTCATCCGCCGTAAATAAAGGCCTAGACGACTCGTGCCAAAAAGTGGGACGAGGGAACCTGGAGGGGGTGCAAATGGGACGACTCGTGCCTTGGTGGATGACTCGTCCCTAATATGTCATTTACGACGGTGAGCACATCCGCCGTATAAACTGGGCATGGACGACTCGTCCCCAATGGGGGGACGAGGGAACCTGGTGGGGGTGCAATTGGGACGACTCGTTACGGAGCGGACGACTCGTCTCTTATTTACGGCGGTTACACCTACAGCCGTATAAAGATTACTCAAATAAGCCATAATATACGTATGTATTTCATTTATATACGGCGGCGGAAAATCCGCCGTATATAGTATTTACGGCGGGATATCCGCCGTATATAGTATTTACGGCGATGTTTTATACGGCTGACTATTTACGGCGGCTAGTCCGCCGTATATACTATTTACGACGGGGCGCGTTTTATATACGGCGGATTTTAACCGCCGTATATAAGCCTCTTTCTTGTAGTGGAAGAAGACGACGACGAGGAAACTAGTGAAGAAGAAATTGAATTTTGTAGTGATAGTGATCAAGATTGTAGTGAATGAATCAGTTTAGTTTTAATTCAGATAATGTTTTGTATATAATGTTTACATTTTATATCACTTATCACTGTAATATTATATCTATCTCATGATTTTCAATTTTACTTGGTTACTCTTTACATGCTATGTAATATTACATCTATCTCATGATTTGGACAATAAATGCTTCCTACTATTTAAATGCAAACTGCAAACATCTTACTCCATAATTTACTTGGACATGTAGTCATTAATTTGAATGCTTCCTACTATTTAAATTTTGTTCTACTTGATAATATTTTCTGTCTACATATATAATATACTAGTTTAGATATGTCGGGTCGAGATGGCAATCGTTCAAAGAGAGGGAAGGTTGCGGGTTTTGTCCATCGTCTTGTTTCACCAAGGACGGGAGGGAGGGGCTCTACTTCTGGTTCTGGACGTAGTGAACCATCCGGGCGGGTTAATTTGGACGCAATTATTAATGAGGAAGGAAAAATGGAAATATCTATCTCTCCCAGTGGCCAGTAAGTATTATTTAATTGTAAATGTCATATATATAATGTTTACATTTTATTATTGTCTTTTTATTTGTATATATATTGATATATTGTTTTTTAATTAATATCTTGATAGGTTTATACATGCATGGTGGTGGTAGCGGTAGCAACAGCGGCAGCGCTCGTGGTTGTTAAACATGAATTTTCATTGACATGTAATTAAACAAACAAACAAACATATGTAGTTTCTCTTTTCCTTTCCTCTTTTTCCCGGCCTTTTCCCCTTTCCCTTTCCTCGGCCGTTTTCCCTTCCCTTTTTCCCTTTCCCCGTTTCCCCTTTCCCCTTTCCCTTTCCCCCTTTCCCCGGTCGTTTCCCCTTTCCCCTTTCCCGGTCGTTTCCCCTTTCCCCTTCCCCTGTCGCTTGATTTGGACAAACATATGTATTTTATTTGATGTACAAGCGAAACAGGTTGTTTGTGTGTGTTTGTAGTTTTTAATTGTATTTGTTTAAAACAGGTTGTTTGAACATGTTTACAGCCTTTTACATGTGATTTAATAATAAAACAGAATTTTTTTAAAAAAATCTGGACAGATTACCGACGGAAATTTCCGTCGGTAAATTAATAAAAAAATAAATAAAACTAATTTCCGGCGGAAATATCCGTCGGAAAATAATTAAAAAATTAAAAAAATAAAACTCATTACCGACGGATATGTCCGTCGGTTTAGGGTTTAGATTTCCGACGGACATATCCGCCGGTAAATTTTATGGTTTCCGACGGTTATAACCGTCGGTAATGGGTTTTATTTATTTATTTTTTTAATATTTACCGACGGATATTTTCGTCGGTAACCTCCGGCAATGGCTCCGATTAACCGGCCGGCGTAACTCATTTCCGACGGACGTTTTCCGGCGGAATTTTGGATTTTCCGGCGGACAATCCGCCGAAAATATCGGCGGAATTTGTCCGTCGGTATTACCAACCAATTATTTCCGACGGAACCCGACGAACGAATTCCGTCGATAATATCCATTTACCGACGGATATGTGGAATTACCGACGAAAATTTCCGTCGGTAAAAGACTTGTTTCTAGTAGTGAGTCACCACCCATGCCCATGGCTATTGTGATTGCTCTGATACCATATATGAACTAAACACATGCAAGGAAAAACAAAGACGAAGAAGAGGAGAGGGACAGATAAAGAAAAGATACACACGCTGAAAGAAAGAAAATAAGACGGTAGAAAGGAAAAGGAAGAAAACCCAACTTAGGAGTCTCTTGATCATTGACTTGTTTAAATAGGACATTTACATTGAGCTATTATAGGGAAATAGATAAACACTTGACCTATTCTAATATTCTATCACTGCTTAATTATAAGGGCTAATGTATATAAATATTAGAGGAAAATATACAATATTGTTACAACAACTTTTAGTCAACTTTGGAATATTTTCGTGTGGACCTTGGACTTTAATATTCTCGCTTTCAACAACCGCACTTTGATCGTAATTTTGTAAGTGTTTTGATGCCAAGAAGAAGAATGACCTTTGTTTACTCTGGCAATTTCGACCCGTTACCCACTAACCCGCATAATCCATCTCACTAATTACCCGACTCAATCCAACCCGTTTAAGTTAGCTGATTGTGATTGAAACTGGCACAGACGGATCTACTCTTTAGGGTGTGGGGCAACTAATCCCCCTGACTTTCCCTGACTTTCATGATAATTCTTGTTTAGCCTTAAACATACTTGAGTATTTCTAAGTGACCCCTTGACCCCTCTCAATGTTTGTAATTTACCCCCTCAAAAACTTAGATTCTTATTTTATACTCCTATTCCTTTCATTTGTTTCAAAATGAATTTTCAATTTTCATTTAATAGCTACTTTGAAAAGGTTAAATTTAGTAGAAAAATGTAATAAATATTATTTATATTCACTTTCAAACTTCTTTTAGTTTTGCTAATATAAAGAATGTCATTCACTTGGGACAAAATGGGTTATTAATTTGGGACGAAAAAAGTAGTTATAAAATTTATTACTCTTGTTATGACATTATATAAAGATCAAGAAAAAATAAATTAATAAATTAGTCCCTTTTTTTACTAACCAATTTGATTGAACTTTGATTAAAAATCTAGATTTTTTTTTATCAAAATGAAATTAATTATAAATATGTTGAATTGATAAAAGAAAAAAATATTTGAGTGACGTAATGACAACCATTAATAAAAAATAGTTTCGGCTATTAATCTATTCAAATACCATTATACATACAATAGTGTGAGATTTTTTGGTTGATTTAAACAAATGAATATGAGAAAATAGGTTTATATTGTTCATGCTGAATTTTGTATTTTTTTGTGATATGGTTTTGGTATTTGGATATACCAAAATTTGACCAAACAAACCCCCCCCCCCCCCAACCCAACCCACATAAAATCCTAGATCCGCCATTAGAAACTAGTCCCCCGTCAACCCGTTGCAACCCGCATAAATAGCCAAAATTAATGAATCTAAGGCATCCGGACGGGAAAAATAAACGGGTCGACCCGTCTCAACCCACCAACCCGATTCATTTGATCAGTTAATCTAAACAGGTTATAGCCAGTGTTCTAAAAGACCCCGCCTAAGGGCGCCTAGGCCCCGCCTAGGCGCTAGTCCCCTCTCCAACGCCTAGTTCTAAGCCCCGCCTAGGTCCCGACTAATCCCGACTAGTCCCCGCCTAGACGCTAGGCCCGGCTCCGCCGCCTAGCATCCGCCTAGCGCTTTTTAGAACCTTGGTTATAGCAGGTTGAACTGTTTCAACCCGCCACAACCCAACCCAACCCGCACAATTTCCGGGCCTAGTTCACTCAACCTGAATTTGAGCGTTTTCATAAATAAAAAAATTTTAAAAAAGGAAAATTTCCAGGCACGAAGAAATGAAAAACTAACACATTACAGAAGCTTGAAAACCACTCAACAGTATTTACAAAACCTAAGATTCAAACTGCAATATAAGAAAATGCTGCAATCTGGATTTGGCAGGACAAACATACTTTTTCTCAAAATAACACCTTTTGAAAAAGTATATCCCAAAAATGTGGCACTTTAAAAAATACTGTTCAAAATAACCAAGTTTGAAAGAAATGCGGTTAAACGATTTCTAAATTTCATTAATAAAAAAACACAGCTGCCAAGTGCGTTTCTTCAAATAAACACGCTTGACATCTGCGATTTTAACTTGAGAAAGCCTTAAAAGCGCGGTTACTAACTGCGTTTTTGTACAAACTTGATTATTTTGGGCAATATTTTTTAAAGTATGACATTTTAGGAAATACTTTTCCAAAATGTGTTATATTGAGAAAAAAATCGGACAAACATACCACACACACTAGTTCAAGAACCCTTATCTTCCTCTCCGTGCATTTTAGTATAAGCGCGGTGCTTTCTTTCCCTCCCGTAAATAACCCAGAAAACGAGAGACAACATTACTGCTGAAGCAACCATCACCAGTCCTATATATATCCATCCACTGTACCTTCGAAGACCAGGGCAATGATCTTTATGTATGTCCGTGAATGTCTGTCTCACAAATGTGCAGTCTTGGAGCTCAACAAGGAAAGGGCCGTAATGGTACAACCCGAAGCTGACATTTACACCAGCAGCCATTTGGTTGTAGAATGTTGGAGTTAAACGACCTGTTGTGGTACAAATTCCACTGGATGTAACTTGGCATACATAACCGCTCCACACCTATTCCATTTAGAATAGAGTAAATAGACATTCGGCAAATGCTTGGTATATACAACCCCCACCCCCACCCCCACCCCCAATAAAAAATTAAAAAAAAATACTCCCTCCGCCCCAATATGGATGAACAAAAAAAAATTACTCTTGATCAAAAGCAAATTTGAAATATTTTAGTCATTCATTTTGGGACAGAGGTAGTAAATAAATAAATAGTCACATTTGAGAAGTCAAACTTTTTAAGGATCATGCTTTACTTGCTTGTCCTTCTTCAGCATGCAATGATATTATTGCATTTTCAGAAATAAGACTATTTTTTGGGATGGTTTCAATGCCTAGCCCTAAGGTATGGATAAGTCTCACAAGGGGCAGTGAGGTTTGGTTTCGTCTCACTTTCCCCCGGTTGTCAATTTTGTGCAAGATAAAGGACTATTTTAACCCTAAATCTTTAATATAATTTGGACTTTGCATTGAGGAATAAAATAGTCATTTAGTGGGCAAAATAGGCATTTAACTTGCACAAAATTGACAATAGGGGGAAAGTGGAACGAAACCAAACCTGGGGGTGTAATGAGACTTATCCGAACCTCAGGAGTGGGCAGTGGAATTAGCCCTCTTTTTTGGGACAAGCCAAAAAGAGAAAATGGACTATTTTTTACTTTATCAGGACGGAGGGAATATAAACACAAGATTTTGATCATTTGATGATTAAACCTACGTAAATTACCTGTGTTGCATTGTCTAGAGCCACTTCACCAGGGTCACAACTACGATTGGTTAAGTCGGGATTGAATGGATTGCAGAGGATAGGCAATAATGGACCGGATTGATTGAAGTAAAGAGGCACAAATCTTGGGGAGAAGTTGATGTTGGAGACGTTGGTGATGACCTGGTTGATGACATTGACAAGTTGAGATGTAACTTCTTTGCTCTTGGCCAAGGTTTCTTGTGCAGTGGCATTGTCCACACAAGGAAGGATGTCATCCAAAGCTGTATGGGCAGCCGGATTCTCAACCCACTGATTCATTGAAACGCATGTGTCTGCAGTCACACTAACATAACAACAGCAACAACAAAGCCTTACTCGTAAAATGATTTTGGGTCAATTTAAGAAAAAACTGGGAAGAAATTTTGGAAAGGAAAAGTACAAAAAAATATTAATGTAAATAAAAAAAATCAAAACCCATCATCAACATGAAGTCCCACTAACATAACCAACAAAGAAATCTTAGGCTAGCACAAAAAAATAATCACATCGTCAGAAGCAAAAAATCATTAGGCTAACTAAACAAGTTGAGATAAAAGTAAATTGAGGCTTGATTGAAATATGCAGCAGAAGGCATTTTACAGATGACTACAAGACAGACTGGTGCTAAAATCATTGGACGGATCCTCAGATAATGAGTTCCACATGAACAATATTGAAGTGCGAAAGACAAATTGAGCAATCAAAAACGTATTGGCCTAGTTCCATTTCCTAGTTGGCATATGAGACAAACTTAAAGTTAGGAGCATCACCAGATGGCTGGCAACCCAAACCGAAACTTAAATTATTTCACACGCAAGAATTCCCCCCATCAAGTTATTGAGTTGTCTCATATCTGTGGCACCCCTAAAAGAACTTTGACAGATATTGGTAGAGGCCAAGTAATTATCCTCCCTGTCTCCTTCACTCACCAACTTTATAGTCAGATAAAAATAATACAAACTTGGGTATTAGTTCTCCAATTTGTATACTACATTAGAATAATTCACAATACTCCCTCAGTCCTAGAAGAGTCGCCTTTTCCTTTTTCAGGACATCCCAAAAAAAAGAGTCACATTCTACAAAATAACAAATGAATTTAGTCTAATGTCATGAAGGTGCAAATAAGTAAAGCTTCATTCTTAATTACTCCGTATTACAGTACTACAGTTCTAAGGTGGCTTTCTTTTCGAGGCGGAGGTAGTAGCTAAAAGAACTAGGCTTTTAACTAGTGTAAATTGGCTTTCAATTGGCATAAAAAAAAAAATCATTTGCAAACACAAACACTAAAGTGGATAGAACAAAAACATAAGAATAAAATGAAATTAAACAAATTATCTTACTTGTGGAGAACAAGAAAGATGCCACACAATATGAATGTTCCCGTCACAAGAATCCACCCAATTATCACCAAGCTGCAATAACATGATTTAAAGTTAAGGCAATTCTAAAGAAAGATGACTTTACCTGTTATGCCAAAACCAGTATCTTACTCACGTGTAAACAAAAAACTGCATGCCGAAGATTGAAAAAACTGGAAAAACAAAGCTAGCATTAGTAAACAACATCACTAACAAAAATATCAATGGCAGTATAATTTTGAAATTGTAAAAGAAATCAAACGGACTTACTGAATCCAAGAAACGTCAATAGAAGCATGACAGCCGATAATATGATAAGAGCCAATCTCCTACACGAAAATGAAATCATCAAAATTTTGCTGCCATTTTTAGCTGGAATCTGCTGAAATATGAAAAAGAACTATGTAAATCAATTATTTACACATGATCTAGGACCCTGTGAATGTCATCAGAATTTTGTTCTGCTCTTTCTGAAAGGTTGGTAGATGAAGAGTTGATCCTGGTCTGTATTCGGTCAATGTCCGTCTGAACATCAGCAGGCAGAAATACTTGATCAACTCCAATAAGCTTCGCAGCAGAAAGATATTCCGACACATTTCTAAGTTTCTCGGCAGTTGTATTCGCCTGATCTACTACGTAATCTAATGTGCTAGTTGTACTACCATGAAACTTCCCTTGACCAGTATACAAAACAATACATCCAACACTGAAAAAAGCAAGTTACAACATTAGTTTGATTGAAAGAGTGAGAGAGAGAGGGAGAGTAATGACCAGAGTCTGAAAGCCCGGTCCGCTCGGGTGCACCACGCACTGGCCCACTAAGCAGTTGGGTCAACTAGTCCCACCCAAAAATTCATGGATGACGTTGGTGTCCAACAGTGGCGGAGCCAGGAATTTTTTGAAAGGGGCAAAATTATTTTCACAAAAATTACACTAGCTGATGGGGGCAAAAATTATTTATAATGTATTTTTTCTTCATATATATGGGGGACAATTTGCATTAAATCTCCTATATCTAACAAATTTTTGGTAAAAATTACACTACTAAATTTTTGGTTTGTAAACTTGAATGGGGACAGTTGCCCCTATATTAATGGCTGTACCTCCGCCCCTGATGTCCAGTGGTAGTGGTGGCCATTTATCAAACACACACAAACCCCATATCTAACCAATGTGTGTCGGGGTTCTACACACACAACACACACAAAGAGAGAGAGAGAGAGAATACATTGCGGTGGCAGTGAAAAGAATGAGGAGAATAAGAGATAAGGCATAAGCGGTACGAGAATAGCCATAAGGCGCTCTTGAACAGCAACAGTGGCGAATACAGATGATAAATAAGCACAGCCCAAAGATTAGGAACCAGGCAGCCGCAATCACAAATAGGGGAGCAGCAGTATAAGCCACAGACTGCATTGAGTCAAATAATTATCGGTCATAACATATTTAGGGGGGAGGGGTGAGAATCTTAAGCTAAAATAGATTAATCTTAAAATACAATTACAACTTTGTTCCATAAGCAATTAAGGGCTGAGCAATGTTCATAAATTAGTAACAACCAGGTAAAAGGCCAGTCAGAAAGGTTTCAAGTTTGCAAAAAAAATCCAGCATGGATATCAAACCATCAAATAATTATAGACATGAATATCAGACGGGTTGCAGATTTTAGCAATCTGTATTTAGGAGGAACTAAGAGATGGTACTTTAACAGGTGAATAAAAATGATTATCCAAACATGTTCATGTTATATAAGCACAAAAGTAGTTGTCATAGGTGCCATGGAATTGGGAAAGAAACATAATATCCTTAGTAGAGAACTATATGCAAGTGTCCCTTCTCCAGTTTGCTGGCTTTGCAAGTTGTGGGGCCCACTATCCTTGAAACTCAATCTCGAAAATGAAAGTTCATTCCAATTTTTTGTAAAACTATCTTTACAATTAAAAAATAAAAAATGACAATTATACATCTTTTAGACTAAAAAGGCAGTCTGTGATCATTGCAAACAACCCATAAAGGCTAAACACATTCTTTCAGTTTCTACCCTTTGCACATCCCCAAACACACACACAAAAAAAAAATACAAAAAATGCAGCACCTCACCCTACCCAACATTGACTCTAAAGATGAATGTTACTAGATCTAAATGTTCATTGCTAAATAAAACAAAATACGATTATGTTATGTTACCAAATATCAACTATAACGGTCTAGAAGATTAGGAGTTATATTTGATTATTAACTCCCCCAAACATATCAGACATTGAATGCCCATAAAATGAGAACATTTTGTATCTGTTAAAGCAATGATCAACAAATTGCAATTAAGGAATATTTAGGTAAGAATCAAACAAAAATTAATAGAAGTCACTAACTATTAATCATTCTTACAAAATCACGTGTAAAGTAACTAATTGCCTTTCAACTAAATCTTGGGCCCCCTAACTCTCGTTTTGCAGTATACTTGATTAACCAAAATCCCAAACAATAATGCATCAACCAGCAAACTAAGAAAAACATAATTTACCTCATATCATACTCGCGAAATTAGTTTACGCAAGTCACTATATAAACTCAATCAAATAAAATATATCCATGTGCATATAGTAGCATCATTTTCGTGCCACTGCAATAATTCCGTGACATAATGAAACTAAAATCTCCAGCAAGGCAATCATAATATTCTATAATAATGGAATTAAATTTTGAATATATTATAATACAAAAAATTATGTAGCAAAGAGTATTCATCCAAAACATGTCAAGGTGTCATCTAGTGAAAGACTGTTTACACTGCCAGCAAAGTGCCCAAAACTTTAATAATTCAAAAGTGGTTTGTCATCCTTATTGGTGTTATTTAAAGTTTCAACATATCTGGAAAAAACAAGAATGGACTCCACTTCTCATAGAAAATTACTAAACTACCCTCATCACACAATTTGAATATCTCAGTTAGGGTCAATTCCTCATTGTCTGAAATTCCTCTAGAATTGTGCAAGGCTCAGCTCACTTATTCAGATGCTCAGGAAGGGAACATCTGTAATTTGATTTAATATATACTTATATATACTCCTTCCGTCCCGATTCAAACTATACCTTGGGATGAGTACGGATATTAAGGACAAAATGTTAGTGAGTTGGTGTTGTGGGTATAAAAAGTGGCGTAATAGAAAGAAAGTGGGATATGGAATAGTATTTAGAAGCTATTGTGAATGTAAACGTGGGTCCTAGAATAGAATAAAGAAGTACCGCATTTGAGTATAATTTTTCTATTTTAGAAAGTGTGTAATTTCAATCGTAAAACCTATTAGGTACTCCCACCGTCCCTAAAAGATTGTCCTGATGTACATTTTGTAATTATTAAGGAAGAGCTTCACCTTTTTGTACCTTAGTAGATTTGCACTAACATTCATGTCTAAGTTTAGAAATGGAACATACTTTTTGGGACAAGTCAAAATGGCAAATGAGACAATCTTTCAGGGACGGAGGGAGTATTTTAGTAGTATAATTTTATTTTAGAAAGTGTGTAATTTCAATCGTAAAACCTATTAGGTATAATGTGTAGTTTCAATTGAGATATAGTATTTGAAATTCTCCCAAAAAAAAATAATCACCAATTACAAGAACTCAGTGTTTGAAGGAATGAGCTAAATATTCACATTTTCCCCAAATAAATAAATAAAATGGCAGATGGTAAAGATACAATTAGGAGAAATTAACTTACAGCCCAGTAATGGCGCTCACTAATATTCCAACCACCACGATATTTCTGGAAATTATCAAGGGGGTCTTTTCTCGCTGTTCTTTTAGCAGCCAACAGAAGAGAAGATGAATTCAGAGCCTCTTCTTCTTCATGAATATATACCCTTAACCTCTGGGTCCCCAGAAAATCAAAATTTCCTCCATAAACTAACCCTGACAAGTAAACTAAAGTATTTAAAATTCAAGAAAAACACAACCTTGAAATTATATGCCAAAACCCAGAAAAAGAAACGGTAAAAATTGGAAAGATTGTGTCTATACCTGAAGAGGGTGTTGATTCGGAGAGAGAGTGGGTTATAGAAAAGAGGGAAAAGAAAAGAAGGGGGAGAAGAAGAAAAAGGGAAGAGGAGGAGAACATTGTAGCGGGTAATCTTTGTTACAGGGCCGAGTCTTGCTCGACCGGACAAAAGGGAATGTGTGTGTGTGAAGAGAGAGAGAGAGAGAGAGGAGTGAGAAATTTAACTGTTGGAAGATATTAAAAGTATAGTAATGGCTAAAACACGTTTGGGAGAGGGAAAGAGGAGAGAGAAATGGGGCAGTTTTGAAGGTGAAGGAACAGGGGAATGGGCGAATGTTTAAAGGACATGTCACTACGTGTCTTTTTATTGTTTTTGGGCATGATTGGGGGAACACACCAGTTTCATTTGATGCACAACTTTGAAATTTTTTTAAGTTAATATTAGATGGTTTCAAAACAAAAGTTAATTTTAGATAGATTTAGACAATTTGACTGATGATATGAAATATACTCCTTTCGTCTTGTATTAATATTAATATTAATATGTACAAACTATTTTAGCACAAAGTAAAAATATGATATGTTATGAATGTGCATCATCCCGGTTCGAGTTCGAGGACTCATTTCGATTTAGAAGAAGAGAATTGTTATTTACCCCCGCAACATTACTCAATATTCCCGCAATACTAAATCTACCCCACATTCAACCCTAGTCACACCACCCTTCTCCCTATTTTACCCCTTTCTTCTTAGACCCACACGCTGCGAAAGCCCTTCGAGTGGTGTTCGCGGCCGGCGGTACCGGCGGACATATCTACCCGGCGATCGCCATTGCTGACGAGCTCAAATCAATAAACCCCGTTACCCAACTACTCTTCCTCGGAACCCCAAATGGAATGGAAAGCACCGCCGTTCTGCTGGTATGAATTCAACCCCCAAATTGTAGTTGGGCGGTGGGGTATGTTTCTTTTCCTATTTGCCTTCTTCTTTGCAGGTTAAAGGTGCAAAGCTAGTGATTCGGAACGAGAATTCGGTTCTGGAACGGCTAATTGGATTCTTTACGTATTAGGCGAGAAAATATTTGTTGCTTTCAATTCAAGCTTGAGTGTTTCCCAGCTGCTACTAAGAAGAAATGTTTGGTGTGTGGGATTCCAGTTAGATCCTTGTTGAGGCAGCATGTATCTAATTTCTAAAGCAGTGGCTATGAAACATTTTTTTCCGAGGTCAAGGAAGGGAGGGGATATGGAGGCGAATGTGGTGTTGGTTCTTGGAGGGTCTTTTGTGCCAATTCCATTAACATTGCTCTATTGAATTTATATTCTCGGTTGTTCTTGGATCAATAATTTGGCAGACGGGTGTACAAGCTTTTGATGAGATCGGAGGTAGACATGGTGGCCGGCGGTGGAGGGTGGATGGGCGGAAGAAGAAAGGGGTAAGATAGGGAGAAGGGTGGTGTGACTAGGGTTGAATGTGGGGTAGATTTAGTATTGCGGGGGTATTGAGTAATGTTGCGGGAGTAAATAACAATTCTCTTAGAAGAATTTCCTTTAATTGATAATTATTGTGAGTATAATAAATGGGTGTCATTATTTAAAAAATATAAAATAAATATTTTTTACACTTTTACATATTACTATAGAAAAGGACAAGAATATGTATATTAGTTTAGGACGGAGCGAAGGAGAATACTCCTTCAAAATTCCAATTGAACAGTGGTTTCAATTTTTTTTTTTTAAGGGCGAATTGTATTTTGGGTCTCAAAGTTTAGGGGGTTTTCGCAATGTTGGCCCTATTTTTTCACTATTATCGATTTAGGCCTCAAGGTTGTCAATTTTTTGTCATGTTAGAATTTTTAACGAGTTTTATTAGAAAAATCCGTTAAATAATCACATGCAAGTCACGTGTCATTTAACGGAGGATGTTTTTTAACAAAAATTATTTCATTATTATTTAAATGCAAATTCAATAAAAAGAAATAGCCAAAATGAAAAATTTTAATATCCCTCCTTCTCCTTCCCTCCCACACGACCCGAACACACACATACACACATACTGTCTCCCTCAACCTATGTGAACCCCCTCCCGTTTCCACCGATAAACCCTCCCTCCCCACCAGCCAGCCCCTCCCTCATCCTCCACATATTATTTCCCCTCCCATATTATTCACATAATACACACACACATTTTCTCTCTCCCAATCATCCCCATCTCCGATCACCCCTTATTTTCGTCTCCTCCGACGATCCCTCCCCTACCCACCCTCCAGCCATCCTCTTCCCTCCAATTTCGACCATCCTCTTCCCTCCCAAGCTCGTCGCCCCCCTATTTCTCATATATGTTTCTCCCCCTCCCCCTTTTGAAACTCAATTGCAAATTCTATTCAAGATGTGTGTGTGTGTGTGTGTGTGTGTGTGTGTGTGTGTGTGTGTGTGTGTGTGTGTGTGTGTGTGTGCAGATGTAGGTGTGTTCATTAAGTGGTGATGGTGGTGTAGGTGGTTGGTGTGGGTGTTTTGTGGCGACAGTGACGTCGAAATAGTAATGTCGGACTACTGGTGCTATTATAGTGGTGTTGATCGGTGGTGATTAGTGGTTGACAATGGTGATTGGCGGTGGTAAAGGGTGGTGATGAGTGAATGGAAGGTGGTGGTGGGTGTTGGTTATGGTGGTGGATTTGAGAATTAAATAGAAGATTGTTGTTATTTTATACATTTAAATCAAATACAACAATCTATATCTATATATATATAAAGGTTGAAGTGATTTTAGCACTCAATTTTTTCCTCCAAAATTTTGAGACATCAAATGACTAATATACCCTTAAATTAGTGATAGCAAATGACCTATTTACCCCTATTCAAATCTGATACAAATAATGAGCCTTTTTGAAATCATAATTTTTTTCATGCGTCATTATTACATTTAATGCTTAATGGGAAATGCTAAATTATGGTTTAAGAAGCAATTAATTTGGCACAACCTTTGATAACTGTCATTATTTATGTCTTCCCGTGCACTTTTAAATTTTCTCTTTTCATATTTTTTTTTCCTTTTTCTCACTTATTTAATCCGAAAAGTATGAAACCAATACTCCCTATCACTGCCTTTTTTTCACTAGTTTTTTTCTTCGAATGATGTACTACTATTAGCTAAAATATCAATGTTGAAATAAGAGAATCAAAATTTTATATTGAATTCTTAAATGAAGAAATAAGACAATAAAAAATAAAAATATAACCAATGAAATCAAAGTTAAAGTATTATTTTTCTGCCAAAAATTACACATGCTCAAATTAGAACATTTAGTAAAATACTTAGAACCAATTTTAAAAAATATATATTTTTTTCCGGGTCTCAAATAGATAGGATATTTCTAATTTAATTTTGATAGTAAGTTTGATTTATTTTGACCAAAAAATTGATATTAACACAACATTAATATCAATAGCATTTTTAAAAGTTCATTTGAGCTATTAAGTTTCATTATTTTCTAGATCAATGTTCAATTAAGTTAACATTAAAAATAAAGTGAGTATATTTTTTTGAAACGGGATAAATATAAGATTACAAAAAGTTGAAGACATTTTACTACAATGTCCTACTACTTTCATTTTAAAATAAATATAAAAAAAATTGCGATGGGGAGAGATTTTTTTTTCAAACCCAGTATCTTCGCATTTAAATAGTGGTCAATAGCCAATGATTTGGTCTTTATTATTTACAGTTTTTACAGAAACAAATTTTAAGAATTCACTCTCGCCCAGATTTTTTTTTAAAGAGCGCACTATGACTTTGAGACAACGATTTCGGGACACGGGCAAATGATCATGCTATTTTACAATTAAAAATGCCAATTAATACGAAAAAATTATAAATTTTCCATTTTCATAGGCAAATGAACATGTTGTTCATCGATTTAATCTGTTCACTCACTCATTTTGGTCTGATTTTAAAATAATCTGTTTTTAGTAATGGTTAATTGTATGTTATTTTGTGTAAGATAAATAATCGTGATGGGCTGAAGATTTTAATATGTGACGAAAGAAAAAGACCGTGGATGACACAACAAATGTTGTATACAAGATTTTTTTTTTAAGTTTGTAATTTTTATTACTAATGTCAGGATATATTTTTGTTGTATACTTTTTATTTTAAATTTTTTTCCTAAATTAACCTTTATAGTTATAGTAACTTTTTTAATTTAATTTCTGCTATTTATCAAAGTTTTTTGATCGTGTGTTTAACACACGGGTATTACGCTAGTTGTGTATAATAGTGTAGTACATTTAATTATGTACAATACTTTTTATTTGTGTTTTAAGAGAAGAAGGAAATATTTTTTTACATTTTAATTAGTTAAACATCATCACATAGAAATAAGTTTTAACATAATCATATTTAAATATTTTTAATAAAAATATTGATAATATAAATATTAAATTTTTAAATAGATTATTATTTCTTTTAAAAAAAGAAAAAAAATTAATATAAATTATAGTAAAAAATATTTTTTTAAAAAAATCTTATTATTATTTTTGCATTTTTAAAAGTTAATATGATAAAATATCATATTTACGAATATTAATATATTCTATTTTGCCTATTCATTTTCATTCAATCTGCATTAAAACAAAAATGAAAGAATTCTTCCTCAAAAACATCCTACGTTAAATGACACGTGACTTGCACGTGATAATTTAACGAATTTTCTAATAAAATTGATTAAAACCCCTAACATAACAAAAAAATGACAACTTTGAGGCATAAATTGATAATAGTGAAAGAATAGGGCCAAAATTATGCATACCCCCCAAATTTTGGAACCCAAAATGCAATTTCCACTTTCTTTTTAATATGAACTTCTCATTTCATTCTAGAGAGTTCTACTTTATTTTGGTATGTTTCAAGTAAAAATTTCATTCCAAAAATGACAAATTATTAATAATGTTTAGACAATGTTAGACTATGAGCAGTGGTTTTATCCCACTCTCCCATTTCATTTAACCACTTTAACAATTTATCTCATTCATCTCATATTTCAACTATCCATTTCATTTAACCCCACTATAATGATTGAATTAAATTAAATTTCAACTCCCTTCAACTCATCATTCTATACCCTATCAATTTATTTTATTTATATTCTCTATTTTTATTATTAGTAAAATAATAATAATTATTATTATTATTTATAATTAAAAAATTATTTCACACTTAATTAAATTTTTTTGCAATTAAATAATTAGATAAATGACGATAATTATTATTAAAAATAAGGAAAATTACAATAAACTTAGCTCGCGACACAAGTAATAAAAGACAATAAAATTATTAAATCACAAATTTTCGAACTTTGCCCATATGTGCTTGACTAGTTCCTTCTGCAATTGTTGATGAACTCTTGGATCACGCATTTCTGATCTAGTACGCACATGCTCTACAAATGCAGGTAGTACCTCAGTCGACAATGGTTGTTGTGTACTAGACCCACTTGCCTCGGATTCATCATGATCGTCAAGCCAATTCTGAGAATACGTATCCCGTTCATCCTCAACAATCATATTATGTAATATGATACATGACCTCATGATGATAGCCAAGTCGTCTATCTCCCACATTCGAGCTGGTTCTCGAATGATTTTAAATCGAGCTTGGAGCACTCCAAATGCACGTTCTATATCCTTCCGACATCCCTCCTGATATTTTGCAAATAGCTTATCTTCATCACTTTGAGGAAGTCTAATTGATTTGACGAAAGTCGAATAAGAAGGGTAGATACCGTCAGCAAGATAATACGTCATATTATATTGACGTTGATTCACATAGAAATTAACTCGTGGAGCTTTTCCTTGTTCAACATCATCGAACAATGGCGATCGATCCAGAACATTTATATCGTTCAATGTGCCCGGACATCCGAAAAAGGAATGTCAGATCCATAAATCATGAGTGGCAACTGCTTCAAGAATAACACTTGTGGTTCCCTTATCACCTCTAGTAAATTGACCTTCCCAAGCAGTAGGACAATTTTTCCATTCCCAGTTGTAGCGTTGTGAGGAAAAAGAAAGGAATAATGATTTTTTTTCTTTCCTTTTCATTTTTGAGTCGCCACCTATATTATTCGGTTGGAGAAAATAGGAAAACCATTTTGAAAAAGATTTGAGTTCGGGGCTTAGGTTATGAAGTGGGTAGGTCAAGGAGCATCCATTTCACCCAATCCGGAGATCGGTCTTGCTAAAGAAAAGAGAGGTTTTCAAAAGAAGGGAAAAACGATTTTTTAATATTATAAACAAAGGTCCATTTAACGGGGTTAAACGGAATATAGGATCGATTGCTTCGAGACCGTCTCCATGATTTGGAGAGGCTCTAGGCCGATCCTAGATTCTATGGACTTATACCACTCTAACAATCAATTAGAAAGGGATTTAGGAATTACCTTGCGTGAGGTGATTTGGGCAGAGTTTCGACTCAAGTTTAGAGTCGACTCTTGACACGGACAGAGCTTCGCCTCGGTCCTTGAATTGGAGCTTGATTCTTGTTTATCAACAAGGTCGACAAACAAACTATGAGGTGAGTTTTTAGGGTGATTTCGTAGGATTCTTTCAAGGAGAGAAACCAACAAAATGTGTGTGTTGTGAAAATTCTTGGACCTCTTGAACCTTGGAAGTCACCAAGTATTTATAGGGGTTGGGGAAGTGTTGAAGATGAGATCAAACACTCCAAGATGGTTCCAGACTCCCAATTCTATTGGTTGGCCTGAGAGATAAAGTTTTATCCCGAAAAGAGGTTGAAATCGACGAGGGAGCGTAGATGCAATGCTGAGAGGGGGATATCTCGCGCGAGACACGCCATCTCGCGGCGAGATATTGCTCCTGTGGATAGTTTTGTCCTTTCCTCGTTATCTCGTATGTAGTTTAGTCCCAAACTAACGGTTGTTAGTCAAAACTTAACGAAACATGACGAAATGGTGGATTTCTACTTCTTGACTCAAAGCGAGACTTAGAGTGGTATAAGTATGTTTCGATGTGTTCAGAATGGGGTGTCTACACCAGTGCATACAATCAACACTCCCAATCATCCCGGGGAACCCCTGCATCTCACTAACATGAAGTATTCTTTGCAGGTCATTTTCAGTTGGGGCTCTCAAGTACTCTTGCTCATACAATTGAATGACCCCTTTGCAAAATCTACGTAACGTCTCCAATGCTGTAGTGCCTCCTATCTTTATGTATTCATCAATATGGTCGGCGGACATACCATATGCTAACATTCGCATCGCCGTGGTACATTTTGCTAATGGAGATAGGCCTTCTTTGCCAGCAGCGACGTCGAATCTTTGTGTGAAGTAGTTGTCATGGTTTGATAGGTCCGCGACGATTCGAAGGAATACATGTTTCTGCATCTGATATCGTCGGCGGAAGAAATTACTGTACCTAGCATTTTCAGCAAAGTAGTCGTCAACCAGACTCTTATTGTGAACAACATGATCTCTTTTCAAATATTGTCTTATTTTCGGTGTTTGTTCCAAAAGTGGGTTGACGATAAAACTCTCCTCCCATTCAAGTTGCCTTTTGTAGGCTTCGACATCAAAAGGAACTCTAAATGGATCCATTGGTGTAGGAAGAAGAAAAGATTGAGAAATGGAGAAGGATGATTGTTGTTGCAGTGTGTGTGAATTATTTATAGAGTGGTTGTGTAGATAAATCACAGAGGGGAAAGGAAGAAGGGCATGTGAAAGTCAACACTTTCACATGGGTTCACATGGGTGCTTTCTCTCCCTCCTAACAAAGTAATAATTCAATCTGTTTCACTAAAAGGATGATGAATTTTTTTAAATAAAGGCTAAAATGAAGAAGGATGATTGAGAAATGAGTGTTTTTTTGTCCAAATCAAGTGAAACTTGTATCAACTTATAGGGAAAAAAATGATGAATTTTGATGAAAAAAAAATTTTAAAAAATAAATTTACTAGGTGATAATTCAGCTCAAAAATTTGGGATAAAATATTAAATTCGAAAATCCTAGGAACCAATCAGAGTATGACACTTGTCGGATAAAGAGAAAAAAAAACAGAGCGCCTCACGCGCCACATTCGGTCCAATGACAAGGTGACACGTGTCCAAGGCGCCAGCTTTTTTTTTTTTCAATCCAGTTGAAATTTTTCATTTAATACTTTTATCCCACCCCATTTCATTCCACCATTGCAACGTTTCACCCAGCTGAATCCAATTTCAACCAAGGTTTCAACTACCCATTGTGGGTAGTCTTATGCTTATAATGCTTGTTTGATTAAAAAAATCAACACTTGACTACCTACTTTACACTCACTTGAATTATGAATAGTATTTTGAATAGGAAAAAATTACCTCCTATTCTTTGAGTAATATCGAATTTACCTTCTATGAAAATGACATTTTTAGTTTACCTTCTAGTCCATTAAATATTTTATCTCACTATATAGTCCTTCTAACCATAAACACCCACCCCATCTTACACACACACAAAAAAAAAACTTTGTCCCGCCTCTCTCTCTCTCTCTCTCCACCTTCTCTCTCTACCCTCCCTCTGGTCGTCTATTAATTCAGCGACCCTCTCTCCTCCCCAAATCTTGCGATCTCTCTCCTCCCAAACTATGGCGATCATCTCCCCTATCTCTCTACTTTATCTCTCTAAAATACTTCCTCTTTCTCCCCCAGATCTACCGTCTCGTTTTTCTGGCGCCAATTCAAGTCTAACTTGGGTGGAATTTCCTTCGATCATCCTCCCACATTTAGACCAACTCCGGCCTTCCTCTCTATCAAATCTTACAACCAGATCTATTTCGTTCTTTTGCCACCTGCCGGACGGAAGTAGCATAAAAAGGGGTATTGCTCTGGCTCGCTAAAACAACCAAGAAAGAAAGAAAAGACGCCATATCTATCCAATAGTAGCATCGAGATAGATCTATGTGGGGGAATTTTTTACTCGAGGTTGTTGATGTAGCAGAAACCTATTGTTGTGTTGCTACTCCTCCTCCTTCGACCCCATTCTCTATTAATCAGTCCCCAATTTCACTCCGCTTTGAAACTAAATTTGGGTTTTTATGCAAAAATGTATGCATTTACATTTGAAGATTGTATACAGTATACTCCTAGAAAGGATGGAGCATTATTTATAATGATCTCTGGACCAGACCAGACTAGAAGCTGACAGCTGAGAGATTTCGCAGAGACGCAAGAGAGATATGATTAATATAAAACAAAAGGAATTGATGAAAAGGACAAAGAAAGACAAAAAAAGGAAAAATATTGGTAGGGTAGATGCTCTTTTATCTTCGTTTTCTTTTCTCTTCCCAAAGTGCAGAGTGTACGAGGACCCAAAAAAGGGGAATGAGTTGGGATTAGGAGAGAGCGAGAGAGGGGAGAGGGGGCATTTCGAATCATTAGCTACAACTAGATCTACTCGACAATCAAGATTGTTCCACCTCGACCTATCTTTGGGCTCGACGATCGAAATGTGTTAAACTCGGTGGAACTCATGAAATTTTGAAACAATCTCAACCACACACAAAAATAAGTTCGCTAATTTAAACGAGACCTATATTCTTGGGTGGAGGGTAGAGCTAACTGGTATAGCAGACCCATGCCAGGAAGGGTGATGAATAGAGTAGAGGACTTCACTTTGTTTAAGAATGAATGTGAATACAATAATTATGAAATGTGATTTTCTAACTTCTCTCTATTTTATGTTAGATATGCCATCAAATTATTACAAAAATATCATTTTTAATAAATAATAATTTATTTTTATTATTATTAATGCAATCCGAGTTCCAAGGTCCTATATGTAACCACGAAACAAGTGCATAAAACCAACTTAATGACATACACTTGTATAACACACGAGCTATACTAGTTCAACAACATTGCAAAATAATATTCAAATTATTCTTTTAGTTGTTCAATGAATAACGATTTTTTAGTTGTTGGTTGTTAGCCAGAGTTGGCCATGTTATTAGTAGCTTACAACTGAGAACGATTGTTCTCAGTTGTTTGGTCTTCGTAGTTGGTGGTCGCCGAAGTTGATCGTGTTTTTATTAGTTTAGTTGACAGTTGAGAACTTACTGATAAGTTCTCAGTTGATTGATCGCCGGAGTTGATCGTGTTTTAATTATTTTAGTTGACAACTGAGAAATTATTGACAGTTGTTTGGTCACCGAAGTTGGTGGTCGTCGGAGTTGATCGTGTTCTTATAAGTTTAGTTGATAACGAGAACTTACTGATAAGTTCTCAGTTGTTTGGTCGCCGTAGTTGATCGTGTTCTTAGTAGTTTAGCTGACAGCCGAGAATTTACTGATAAGTTCTCAGTTATTTGGTCGTCGGAGTAAAAAAAAAAGTCACCGAATTTGGTGGTCGACAGAGTTGATCGTGTTCTTGTAGTTTACTTGACAACTGAAAACTTGCTGATAAGTTTTCAATTGTTTTATCGCCAGAGAGGTCGTCGGAGTAAAGAAAAAATCGTCGAAATTGTTGATCGCCGAAGTTGTTGATTAGAGAAGATGGGGGGTAGACTAAGGTCATGGTTGGAGATAAAGTAAACTGATAAAGAGAGTGAACTTAGTAAAATAAGGAGGAGAGTGTACATATTAAGCTATGAACTACTCCCTCCGTCCCGTCCGAAGTGTCTCAAAATGAGATCGACGCGAGAATTAAGAAAAGTGAGGTAAGAAAGAGAAAAAGGTTAAATGTTGTGAGTATGAAAAATTAAATAGGAGAGAGAATGAGTGGTTAGGAGAGAGAATGTTGTGAGTGTAAAAGTAAAGTAGGAGAGAGAATGAGTGGGATAGGAAGAGTATAAAAATAATAAAAACTTTCCATTTTGGGATTGAGACACTTTAAATGGGACGCCCAAAAAGGAAAGTTGAAACACTTCGAGCGGGACGGAGGGAGTATATGATTAAATGAAATATTCCTCGTTTTAGAAAGTAAAATTGATAAGTTTGAGAAATTATATGGTAAATTCCTTTTTGAACAATTATATCTTCAACTTACTTGCAATTTTACATTTTTTTTATTTTCTTAATAAGCGTGCAAAGCATAAGTAGGACTTTTATAGTAAAAAGTTAATCAATGTTTAAAGTTTTACTCGATGTTCGAAAAAAAATATTTTGAATTTTAAAAAATATATTTATTTTGTAAAGAGGTAATGAATTACAGGAATAATATTTTGGAAATAACGTTCTTATTTTACTTCATAAATGACAAAATATTAATAGTATATTGAGCAACCTTATCCTAATAGTTCATAAAATTACAAAAAAAATAAAATAAAATTACTAACCTAACCTACTTTTCACAGACTTGCTTTATAAATAGCGTTTGGACAATTATGAGGACATATTATTACGGGATTGACGGGATATACTTGGAAGATATTTTCGAGTATCCCTGTTAGTATAGGAATGATTTAGATTGATTTCTTTTGATCTCATTACTTGGTTAAGACTCTTTTCCTTTTATTCTTTTGTACCATATATACATGGTTTTAGATCAATGAGAAGCACGGGCAAATATATGAAAACCTTATTCTGTGTTCTTTCATGGTATCAGAGCTTAGCGACTATACACAAGCCTAGAAGATGGCTGGCAACACCCCTCCTACCAAAATTGAACCAAACTCTCCTTTTTACCTGGGTCCTCAAGATAGGCCGGGTGATTTCATTACACCTACTCGTCTCCGCGGTGACAACTACGATGATTGGGCCGGTGATATACAAACGGCGTTAGAAGCTCGTCGCAAGTTTGGCTTTCTCAATGGCACGATCACTAAACCGGTACCTCCCTGCACCGAGGATGATTGGACACATGCCATGTTGATTTCTTGGCTTATGAACACCATCGATCCAGAGGTAAAAAGTACTCTCTCAAAATATAGGGATGCTAAACGTCTCTGGGATTCTTTGAATCCCGTTTTGCGTTGGTGAATGGCCCTCGCATTCAGCAACTCAAAACCTCCATTGCTCGTTGTGAACAAACAAGAAACATGTCTGTCTCTACCTACTTTGGTAAATTGACGGGTTTGTGGGAAGAACTCCAATGTACCTACTCTAACCCTTAATTGAATGTAATTGTTGCACGAAGTGTACAGCAGGGCAACAACACGAGGCACGACGTGCGACTGGCATGTTGCACGAATTTTTAATGGGCTTAAATTCTGATTATTATGCTTCTCTTCGCACTAACATACTGTCTCAGGATCCTTTACCATCACTTGACCGTGCCTATCAGTTAATATCACAAGATGAGCGGGTTCGTCTTGCCAAGGCTGTTCATGATGAAACTTCGGACGTGGTCAGTTTTGCCCTTCGCACTGGTGGAGGCCGTGGTCGTGACACCAAGCCTGACAAGTCTCACCTCGTTTGCTCTCACTGTAAGAAAAATGGACATGAGGTAGCCGCCTGTTTTGAATTAAATGGCTTTCCTGAATGGTGGGAAGAACGCAGCAAGACTGGTTCTCGAGGTGGAGGACGTCAACAACAGGGTCGTGGCAAGGGTTCAGTTCGTGCCAATGCCACAACAGCTGAACCAAGCACTGTACCGTCTGCTGGGGCTAGCATTGCAGGGGTCAGCGTAGGAGCAGCATCAATTGGGGCTCAAGATAATCCAGCCTCCTCTATTTCTTTCACAACAGATCAATGGAAGGCCTTGGTAGGCCTTGTTGGTAATAATCATATCTCCGATAACCGTCTCAGTGGTAAGTTTGACACCTCCTTCTGGATCATTGACACCGGAGCATCCAATCACGTCACTGGGAATGATTCTTCTCTTTTTAATGTTCGAACTGTACGAGATTGTCCTGTTGGACTTCCAAACGGTGACACCGTTTTTGCAAATAAAGAAGGATCTGTTCGTCTGAGTAACAAAATTACTCTCGATAATGTTCTTTTTGTCCCAAACTTACACTGCAATCTTCTTTCGGTCTCACAGTTGACTGCTCATTTACAATGCACTGTCCAATTTAACTCTTGTGTGTGTGCTATACAGGACCGATCGAGGAACCTGATTGGGACGGGTGTTAGGCGGGATGGACTTTATTACTTTGGAGGAGTACCTTCTGTGCAACATGTTTCAGTTAATGGATTATCTTCTTCGCTGGAGCTGTGGCATAAACGAATGGGTCATCCTTCAGAAAGAGTGGTGAAGCTTCTCCCTCCTGTTAATCATATTTCCGGTAGTTTGAATAAATCGTGCGAAGTGTGTTTTCGTGCTAAACATTCTAGGGATAGTTTTCCTATTAGTGAACATAAGTCCACTAGAATTTTTGAAAAGGTGCACTGTGATTTGTGGGGTGCTTACAGACATGTTTCATCGTGCGGTGCACGTTATTTTTTAACTTTGGTGGATGATTTTTCACGTGCTGTTTGGGTTTACCTATTAGTTGATAAAACGGAGGTTTTCCGGGTGTTTATGAATTTCATTGCAATGATTGATCGACAATTTTCTCAACAAATTCGAGTTGTTCAATCGGATAATGGTACAGAACTTAATTGTATGCGTGACTATTTTCTCTCTACTGGTATTTTATTTCAAAAATCTTGCATTGGCACTCCCCAACAAAATGGGCGGGTTGAGAGGAAGCACCGACACATATTGAATGTAGCTAGAGCCTTGAGGTTTCAGGCCCATCTCCCCATTGGTTTTTGGGGCGAGGCAATTCTAGCTGCTGCTCACTTGATCAATCGTACTCCCTCACCTTTGTTGCAAAATAAGACCCCCTATGAAATTTTGTTTGATAGACCACCTTCTTATGGTCCTATTCGAGTTTTTGGCTCATTGTGCTATGCTCATAATCAAAAACCGAGAGGCGACAAATTTGCTAGCCGGAGTCAAAAATGTGTGTTTTTGGGATATCCACTTGGTCAAAAGGGATGGAAATTGTTTGATCTTGATGCTAAAGTATTCTTTGTCTCTCGGGATGTAAAATTTTTTGAGGAGGAATTTCCTTTTCGAGATCAGTCTGTGGTTCCCCATAATCCAGACTCCACTACTGACCTTGACTTAGAAGCTGCTCTCGGATTTACAGATTTCTTCACTCCAGAACAGCCTGCTGATGCCTCACAATCTGCTCAACCAGTTGTTCCTCCAGTTGTTGAGACATGCATTGAAACAGATGCTGTGGCAGATGTGGTTACATCTTCTCTTACACCCGAACCGAATCGCCACCCCATCGCCTCCTAGTTCGATTGTTCCCTCCGATTCCAGTGCTTTCAGGTAGGGGCATGCGGGAGAAAAATCCCTCCGTACTTCTCCGTGACTATATTGCTCACACGGTTTCTACTCCAAGTCCATCCCCCGCCTCAACTCCTTCCCAAGGTTCCTCAGGTACACCCTATCCTATAGCACACTATGTAAATTGTGATAGTTTTTCTGTGAATTATCGTAACTTTCTCGCAGCTATTACTGTGGCAAAAGAGCCTAAGTCTTTTCGAGAAGCAATGAATCACGATGGGTGGAAACGGTCTATGCAAGAGGAAATTCGTGCTTTAGAGGCCAATGGGACGTGGACTATGGAGCCTCTTCCTCCTGGCAAACGTGCACTAGGAAGTCAGTGGGTGTACAAACACAAGTACAATTCTGATGGTACTATCGAACGTCTTAAATCCAGATTGGTGGTGCTCGGCAATCATCAAACAGAGGGTATTGACTACACTGAAACGTTCGCTCCAGTGGCAAAAATGGTAACAGTTCGGGCATTTCTTGCTATTGCTGCTTCGAAAAACTGGGAACTCCATCAGATGGACGTGCATAACGCCTTTTTACACGGTGATCTGGATGAAGAAGTATACATGAAACTTCCTCCGGGTTTTCAAGCTTCCAATCCTAATATGGTCTGTCGTCTACGCAAATCTCTATACGGTCTAAAACAAGCCCCCCGTTGTTGGTTTGCTAAGTTGGTGGCAGCTCTTAAGCGATATGGGTTCCTTCAGTCCTATTCCGATTACTCTCTCTTCACTTTTACTAAAGGCATGACTCAGATTAATGTGCTTGTGTATGTCGACGATCTCATTATCGCTGGGAACGATTCCGCTGCTTTGAAAACATTCAAAACTTATTTGTGTGATTGCTTTAAAATGTAGGATCTTGGTGCCTTAAAATATTTTCTTGGCATCGAAGTGGCACGCAGCTCTTCTGGTCTCTTTTTGTGCCAACGAAAATATGCATTGGATATTATCTCCGATGTTGGCTTGTTGGGTGCCAAACCCGCTGATTCTCCCATCGAGCCAAATCATAAACTTGGCTTGGCTTCTGGTAATATACTAGCAGATTTGAAACCTTACAGAAGACTTATTGGTCGCCTCATATACTTGGCCGTGACTCGGCCAGACTTGGCATATCCAGTTCATATTTTGTCACAGTTTATGAAGGAACCCCGGGATGAGCACTGGGAAACCGCACTCCGGGTTGTTCGTTATCTTAAAGGTAGCCCGGGTCAGGGCATACTCCTTCGGGCAGATAGTGAGTTGACATTGCAAGGTTGGTGCGACTCCGACTGGGCAGCATGCCCTGTAACTCGGCGATCTCTCTCGGGTTGGCTGGTTTTTCTTGGTCATTCCCCTATTTCCTGGAAGACAAAGAAACAATCCACTGTCTCTCGTTCTTCCGCCGAAGCCGAGTATCGTTCCATGGCAGCTCTCACATGTGAATTGAAGTGGTTGAAGGGTTTGCTACTGAGCTTGGGTGCTCATCATCCGAAGGCGATTAACGTTTTTTGTGATAGTCAGGCGGCACTACACATTACCAAAAATCCGGTTTTTCATGAACGAACGAAGCACATTGAGGTCGACTGCCATTTTGTTCGTGACGCCATTTCTGACGGACTCATTTCTCCATCTTATGTACATACATCCACTCAACTGGCCGACATTTTCACAAAAGTTCTCGGCAAGAAACCATTTGATCTTCTTCTTGGCAAGTTAGGCGTTCTAAACCCTCACGCTCCAACTTGAGGGAGGGTATTACGGGATTGACGGGATATACTTGGAAGATATTTCCGAGTATCCCTGTTAGTATAGGAATGATTTAGATTGATTTCTTTTGATCTCATTACTTGGTTAAGACTCTTTTCCTTTTATTCTTTTGTACCATATATACATGGTTTTAGATCAATGAGAAGCACGGGCAAATATATGAAAACCTTATTCTGTGTTCTTTCACATATCAATATTACCACCAACAACAACAACAATAAACAATAGCAATAAAAATAAAGCCTTACAATCAAAATGATTTGTGATCGATTAACATGAATCATCATTCGTAATTGTCAAAGAAAAAATTTGAAAAAAGTAGCTATAAAATAAAGAGTTGATATTATAAAAAATGCGTTTTTTCAAAACTTAAAGAAAAATCATATTTACACTGACACTTAATAATACATGCACTGACACTCTTCACAGTGACACTTTTTTATACTAACACTGACATTTTTTTACCCTAAACTTAAACTGACACTATTTTATACTGACACTTAATAATACATGCACTGACACTCTTCACACTGCATTTGTTTACACTAACACTGACACTTTTTAACACTAACAATGACACTTTTTTACTCTGACACTTAATAATACATGCACTATCACTTTTTACACTGTCCTGACACTCTTTACACGAGTACTTTGTTACAATAACACTAACACTTTTTTACACTAACACTGACACTTAATAATACATGCACTGGCACTGTTTACACGACACTTTGTTAAACTAACATTTTTTTACAGTGACACTTAATAATATATGCACTGACACTCTTTACACTGTCACTTTGTTACTCTAACACTGGCACTACCGAGGGAATCAAAACACGTTTTTTCTAAACTTAAAAAATAAAACGCGTTTTTTGTAAGATTTTGACTAAAATAAATGATTTGAAGAAATAACTGAAAAATATTTTGAAAAAAATAGAAAAATAGAAAGAAAAATTTAAAAATAATAATACAAAAATGTGAAAGTTTAAGGAAAAAATAACTAAAGAAGAAATAAATTGGAAGAAATTTTTGGAAAAAAAAAGGAAGAAAAATCAAACCCCATAAACTATATATTCCCTTCGTCCCAGTCTAGTGTGAACCAAAATGTTGGGCACACCAATTAAGAAAAAGTAAGAGAGAGAAAAAGTGGAGAGAGATTGTTGTGAGTATAAAAGTAAAATATGAAAGAGAATGAGTGGAAGGAATAGTTAGGAGAGAGAATGTTGTGAGTGTAAAAGTAAAATAAGAGAGAGAATGAGTGGGGTAAATAGTGAACATTCCCTTCCATTTTGGACAGTTCACACTCCGCTGGAATGAACCAAAAAGAAAATAAGTGTACACTCGACTGGGACGAATGGAGTAAATCTTTGTCCCCAACTTTATTCTTTTAAAACCCATATTTTCATCAAATTCAAGGTATTACCGTCGGTCAAAATGCGTTCTAGCGTGTGGATTTGTTGTAGAGTTGAGTGTAAACATTTTTTTGCTTTTAATTAAAATATTCATTTCACACAAATTTATACTCCCTTCGTCCCATTATTTGGTTCACCATTTTGGCTTCGGCACGCAAATTAAGGGTGTAGAAAATGTTGTGAGTGTAATAGTAAAATAGGAGAGAGAATGAGTGGAAGAAATAGTAAATTATAATGGTGTTGTGAGTATTAAAATAATGTAGGAGAGAGAATGAGTGGAGGAAATAGTAAAGATTCTTTGCCAAAAAAGAAAAGGTGAAGCTTTCAATGGGACATCCAAAATGGCAAAGATAAAGTTATTAATGGGACGGAGGGAGTATATAGCTGTAATCTATGAATGATTTACCATATTGTATTTGTATTTATATAGTATTTATCATGTGAATCTTTTTCTAATATACTTATACATGTCTTTTTTTAAGTCAATTTTTGTATTTTGTATGCCTTTATTTTGAAAAAGAACACGGTTAAATAATGTTAATGTTACTTTTATCTAGAGAATTGATGATACTAAATGTTTTAAATCACAATATATAATATTAGTCAAAAACTTGTAAAAAACGCGTTTTTTTTTAAGCTTAACAAAAAACGTGTTTTTAGAACACACACAGACGACCCATTCTCTCTCTCTCTCTACCCGCAAACTCTCTCTCTCTAGACGCAATACCAGTTCTCCCCCAAAACCATTCGCCGGCGACCTTACTTCTAACCACAATTGCCCACAACCGTCCTCTGCTATCCCCAAATCAACAACCCATCCTCATCGTTCTACCTCCCTTTTCCTCAATTACCTTCTTCCCCGATCTATTCTCTTCCAATTTTCCTCTCAACCCACCAACGACCGTTCTCTCCCTCAACTCCAATTGAATGGAGACCTTACCGAAAACCTAACCCAACCTCAATTCATCCTTCACCGCTCCGCTCAATTCACGACAAAGTAGGGACGAAGCATTCAAGTCATCTCCCAGTTCTCTCTCTGTTTCTCATATAGTCCGCATACACAAAAACTGAGTGTCAGTGTATTAGTTTTCAAATGCCAGTGTATGTGATTTCAAATGCCATTCCATATGTTTTTGAATGCCAGTTCTTGTGTTTTTGAGAGCCAGCAAAAATAATTACCAGTGTTTTTGAGTGCCAATGTATGTGTTAGTCAAATATATGTTTAGATTTAGAATTGCTTAATCCCAATCATAACAAGCATTAATGAGGACCCCTAATTTAATTAGATCAAATAGAATTTTTCTATGTACCATAGGTTCCCTTAGTGCTAGTGCCCAGTGTTTTTGTTATGTATTTTCTCAAGATTCGAAGACTTGAAGACCTGAGAATTTCCATCTGCAATGTGAGTTACTCCTTGGAAGCTGCCTTACCGATGGAGTTGTCTCACCGGTCAACCTGTCTTACCGGTTGAGTTACCGGATCAACCTCTGTTACCGGTTATGTCATCTTACCGGTTGAGGCTTACTCTTCAAGCTTCCCTCGTTAGCGCCTAGCCGATGCATTAATTGCTCCCAACTACCCGGCCATCAACTTTAGCTAAAATTGGTAAAGCAAGCATGCCGACAAGACATCTCCGCAACAAATCGGTACCTTCTTTGAGAATGTCAAGTAACCGCACTCACAAATGGCGCCCCAACTATCTCTCTGAAAATCCTCTCTATCCAATCTCGGGCATTTAATGCAAGGATCTTCCCATTTAATGCCTCGCTACCCAAGTCATCATTACAACCTCTTCAAAGACAACGGCTCCTTTTCAAGTTCACTATAAATAGTTTCATCAGAGCATTGAAGAAGGGTGGTGCATTTATGATTCTTGAGAGTGAGTTGCTTTGAACTACCAACCTGCACATTCTCTAGTTCAAAGCATTCAAAGCAAGTCCCTTCATTTACTAGACATCTCTGTTAGGACTTATTCACTGGCACCTCAATCAATTCTGTAGTGTTCCTCCATTAGACTACTTATGGAACACATTGATTGACTCACACACAACACCCTAGAGAAATCAGCTCAGCTTGTGAGCACATCTCTAGAAAACACCAGGTCTTTATTGTAGCACGACCCGTTAGTGGTCACCTCTAGTTTGGCAGCCTTTCAATCATTGGCTTGCAACTTGTAATAGGTAGAATCCATTAATAGCAGTGCACTTTCACAAATTCAAGTTCTGACCAAACTTGGTAGAGGACGTAGCAGTTATTTAACACTGTGAACCTCTTCAAACAATGTGTCATTTATTGTTTTGTTTGTTTTCTGTTGTGTAGTTGTAATCGGTTGATAATCTCTCAACTGGTCACAACCTATTGATTCAACTTACTGCTCATTTTGTTTGTCTTACTTGGAAACAACCTTTGTCTTGACTTGCATGATGTATTGATTTACCGGTTTGCTTTTCCTTTAACTGAAAACTTTATTTCCGCTGTGCAAAATCATTCACCGGTAAGCTAGAGTTTTTCAAAACCAGTTTTAGCAAAAAGTTTTTAACAGGCTATTCACCCCCCCTCTAGCCTGATTCCTACCATTTGGGACCTAACAATTGGTATCAGAGCCTTCAATTTTCGAAAATCATTTTTTCCAAGCTTAATCGCTTGAATTGCCAATTCCAAAATGGCAGGAAAAATCATGCAATCATACAACTTGGCAACCGTTCCTATGTTGAACGAAAACGAATTTCCAGTATGGAAAAACAGAATCATGCGGTACTTGGACTCAATAGATGATAGGTTAACTACTGTAGTCAGAGATGGTCCAATGACACCCCTGAAAATCAATCTTGCCACCAGAGCACCCAAAACTCCTCTCATGGATCATGCAGATAGAGAGTCTGAACAAGATTTTGAGGTCTATGAAACCTATGTGCCAAAACCACGTGAAGAATGGACTGAGGATGACAAACTTTGTGATTCCTTGGACAGAAAAGCTTTGCACATCATAACCTCCGGACTTGATGACAGACTATACAAACAAGTACAAAGCTATGAGACTGCTCAACAAGTGTGGCAGAGTCTTCTCAGATACTTTGAAGGAGATCAAGTGGCAAAGGACAACAGAATCTACAAAAGTGTAGCTGAGTTTGAGTCCTTCAAGAAGAATCCAAATGAGACGTTAAGGGAAACGCACGACCGTTTCTGCGAGGTGAGTAATTCTTGTGCTTCTCTAGGTAGAGTTTACACTATGAAAGACCTAAACATGAGATTCCTCAATTCTCTTGGAGACTTGTGGCATGTGAAGGTTGCTATTTTGAAAGAATGCCGTGATTTGAACGTTACTCATATCCAGAACATTGTGTCAACTTTGTTTTTATATGAGGAAGAACTCAACCGGCTGAGTGGAGTTCAAAAACAATTTAAAAATCTATCTCTGCCAGCTCAGACCGAGATCTTCCCCGGTTCTTCTATGCTTACCAGCCAAACTACCACCATTGGCTCTTCCTCAATCTCTCAACCTCAACCAACTCAAGCCAATACCCCTTCTAATGTGATTTTTGAGGAAGAAGATGAATTTGCTGCCTTCGCTAGAAATTATAGAAAGTTCAAGGATTTTAAAAGATCCCAGAAATCCCACAGCAAATCCTTCCAACCCAAATCCTCATCATTTCAAAGATCTGGGAACTTCCAAAAGAAAGGCCAAACCTCAACCTCAACCGATGGAAAGAATGCCCAAGGTGAGCTTGTGTGTTACAACTGTAGAAAACCCGGCCATTTTGCCTCCAAATGCCCTCAACCTAAATATGAATTTCTGAGAAAGAAACCATTCAAGAAATTCCCTAGATCTAAATCTAAGAGCTTAGTTGCTGAGGATGGAACTGAAAAAGCTATGCCAGTTTGGTTCGTGATTCTGAGAATGAGGATGCTGACATAGATGAAGAGGCTGATGTCAGTTTTGTTGCTATTGATGGAATCGATGATAAACCCATCTCCTTACAGTCACCTATCTATAGACACCCCAACTCCAATGAACACTCATCCTATATTGACCAGACCCCACCTAGGAGATCTCCCTTAACTTACTTTGACGAACCCATTCCTATTTCTAAGTCAGGTGAAAGTAATCCTTATAATTTCAAAATTCAAAACATAGGTGGATCCCTTAATGGTCAGTCTAAAACCATGCCCACTCTCAGACCGTTGATGCAACCAATTCAACAGACCTATCAAGCTCAAGCCTTACCGATAATCTCTCATCAACCGACGCTTGAGACCCGACCGATTCATTTCTTAAAGCCTCTAACCGAGTCAAGCCCTCAACCGATATCATCCTTTAGCAAATTTTGATCCCAATTATGAACCATCACCCTCTTCCTCTCAGCCTACCGTTGACCCTATGCCAAATATGTCAAAGTCTGAAATGGCAGAGGTGATGAATGAGCTCTTCTCAGATTTTGAAAAATTAAATGAAGCTCACAAAATTATGGCTGATAATTTTAAAATGATCACTACTGAAAATGACTCTTTGAAAGCTGAAATAAAAATTTTAAAAGAAATTAAGCTAGAGTCTGATCAGTTGAAGAAAGATAATCAAGAACTCACTGAGAGACTAAACATATCTGTTGGTCAAATCGCTGATCTTGTGTCAAGAAATAACTCTCTTTCAAAAACCATTGACACATTTTCAAAATCTCGAGCTGCTATGGATGTTATCATACAAGATCAGTTATCTCCTAACCGAGATGTAACAACTGGTATAAGCTTTACATCCAACAGTAAGGAAAAAGACAACAATGACAAACCGGTTACCAAGTAATCACTTTCGAGAACTTGATGGGTAAATTTGATGATGCTCAATCCAAATTGATTAAGAGAGAGTTAACTAAACCTTTCAAAGCTGTTCCACACACCTATCCCAAGGGAAGGGAACAGATGAAGGCTTATTTGGGCAAAAACAAATCCCAATGGACCGAGGTAGCTGATCCTGAGCTAGGACAATATGTTCCACTCAGTGATGGTAACAATAAAGGTGGAATTAAAATTGCTGACCAAGTTGCAGGTAAGGAAACCTCAACCGGTAAGGAAGCCATCACCGGTAAAGGACCAACCGGTCAGACAACTGTCACCGGTCAACCAACCGGTGAGGACTCCCCAACCGGTAAAAGACCTTCCAAACCAATGCAACCGGTCAACAAAGCTAAATCCATCACCTTTGTCCCCAAAGGATCTGTTTCTTCTCAATCAGTGAACTCTTCTGAAGCAAAGGCTATATTGAACATCCAATCATCTAAGCCCTCTCAGCCATCTTCTAATAAATGTGCAAATTGTGGTTTTATTGGTCACAAGGCTTATGAATGCCTCTTGAAGCACCTATCTGGACCCACTGAGTCTAAAAGCTCAGGTGGTGGCCAGGTATGGCTGCCAAAGAGGAACTAACTCTTTGGACCCAAAAGAATAAGGGGGACCATAAGCTTACCTTGTTTCATTTCGGGAATGCTTAACGGCCTCAACCGATGCTTGGGTAAGGATGTTTGGATTATGGACGAGTGGATGCTCTAGGCATATGATTGGACATGCCGATCTCCTCACCGATCCGGAAGAAGCATCTCGGTCCTTCGGTTGTCTTCGGTGACAACGCAAAGGGTAAAATTATCGGTACGTGGATCCATCAAAAGAGGTACGGTTGTTGTACGAAGGTATCTTTGGTGGATGGTGCAAACATAACCTTCTCTCCATATCATAATTCTGTGATAAAGGTATGCATTGTGTATTCAATTCTTTCAATTGCTATGTGAAAGACATTGCTACAGGTGAAACGCTTCTCACTGGATATAGAAAAGGTAACGTATATGCTATTGATTTAAACAATGTTTCGAATGTTACTAATGTTAGTTTTGTAGCTAAGAACATCGGTGAGAACTCTGGCTATGGCATAAGAGACTCGGTCACTTGAATTTCAAATACCTATCCAAGCTGGCTAATCAAAATCTAGTTGCCGACTTACCTCAAGTGTCTGCTAATCATGATAGGAAATGCAGAGCCTGCCAATTAGGAAAACAACATAAAGAATCTTTCCACAACATGCCCTGCATGTCCACTTCTAGATGCTTCCAGTTGCTACATATGGATCTGTTTGGCCCACAACTCTTTTGCCCAGGTTTAGGGGGCGACAGATATGCTTTGGTTGTTGTAGACGACTTTTCAAGATATACATGGGTAGAGACTTTTGCTTCAAAGAATGATACATATGAAGTTGCTACAGTTATTCCGTCTACCGTAAACCCAAAGGGAGTGTGACATCATCAGTATGAGATCGAGATAATGGAACGCAGTTCAAAAATCTTGGAATTGCTCAAGTCTTGTGATGATCATGGAATAGATCACAATTTCTCACTTTGGTACACCGCAACAAAATGGTGTAGTTGAGAGAAAGAACAGGACATTGATCGAAGCTGGAAAAACTATGATATCCGAAGCTAGGCTTCCCAAGTATTTTTGGGCCGAAGCTATCCATACAGCATGCTTCACCCAGAATAGATCTTTGGTCAACAAATTTCACAACAAGACCCCTTATGAGCTATGGCATGGCAGAATTCCCAATATTGGTTTCTTCAAGATCTTCGGATGCAAATGCTATGTACTTTACAACGGTAAAGAGCGCCGAGGTAAATTTGATGAAAAAAGCTGATGAAGGTATCTTTGTGGGATACGCCAAGCACAGTAAGGCATTTAGAGTTTTTAATAAACGGTTGTTGAAAATTGTTGAATTTGTTCATGTTACTTTTGATGAATTTGATTTGCTAGAGTCTGATAAGGCTCCAAATAGTACTGATAACTATGGTGTGTTTGAGACAGGTGAATCAAGTAATCAAAACTCAAGTCAATCCACCAGTTCTAATGCAAATCAATCTCCAGCTCAGCCTTCAGCCTCAAGTGGTGTAACTTATAGAGACTTAGTTGATGACTCTTTCTTTCACCAATCGGTTAGGCAATCCAACAGGCAACCTCAGCTAACCGATACTTTACCAACTAGTCCTCATATTATCTTTCCTAACTCACCGCCTGAAGCTGAACCAATTCCTAACAATTTACCGTTTCCTTCCCCACTTACCGATCACCAGTCACCATCACCCTCACCTAACCGATCTCCTCAACCGGTCACATCTCCCTTTACCGGTCCTACTCCTCCATTAGAAACCTTAAGGCAAGAACCTGTTAGGCAAGACCTCCCTAGGGAAGTGAGAACAGTTAGAGATCATCCATTAGAAAATGTGATAGGTGATGTCTTTGGTCCCAGAATGACTAGAGGCCAGTTAAGAAATTTAGAGGATCAACATGGATTATTTTCCTCTGCTATGGTCTCAAATATTGAACCAAAGAAGACTGAAGAAGCACTAGATGACCCCAGTTGGGTAGAAGCTATGCAAGAAGAGCTTAACCAGTTTGATAGATGTAAAGTTTGGGAATTAGTACCTAGACCCAGTGATCAAACAGTGATTGGAACGAAATGGGTTTATAGAAATAAATTGGATGAATCTGGAAAAATAATTAGGAACAAGGCTAGACTAGTGGCGAAAGGATATAGGCAGGAAGAAGGCATAGACTATGATGAGACTTTTGCTCCCGTAGCTAGATTAGAAGCCATTAGGTTATTTCTTGCCTATGCAGCCTACAAAGAGTTTAAGCTATATCAAATGGATGTGAAAAGTGCCTTTCTCAATGGTGAACTTCAAGAGCTTGTATATGTTGATCAACCACCAGGATTTGAAGACTCTAAGAAGCCTAATCACGTCTACAAATTGAATAAAGCTCTGTACGGCCTCAAGCAAGCACCTCGAGCATGGTATGAAACTCTCTCCAAATTCCTACTTAGTGAGAAGTTTGAACGAGGTAAAATCGACACCACCTTATTTATTGCTAAGCATAATGGTCATTCATTGTTAGTTCAAATATATGTTGATGACATTATTTTTGGATCTACTAACGAAAAATTATGCAAGAGATTTGAGAAACTTATGCAGAGCAAATTTGAGATGAGCATGATGGGTGAGCTTACATTTTTCCTTGGACTTCAAGTCAAGCAAACCCAAGAAGGTATTTTTATCAATCAAGCCAAATACACTAATGATCTAATCAAGAAATTTGGTCTCGACTCTGCTCATCCTCAAAGCACTCCAATGGCCACCAATGTACACCTTGACAAAGATGAGTCCGGTAAGAAAGTTGATATGACACTCTATCGAGGTATGATAGGATCTCTACTTTACTTAACCACCAGTAGGCCAGATATCATGTTTGCCGTATGTGTATGTGCTAGATTTCAAGCTGACCCTAGAGAATCTCATTTGCAAGCTGTTAAAAGAATTATTAGATATCTTGTGGGAACTGCTAACTTAGGTTTGTGGTATCCAAAAGACTCTTCATTTACACTTATTGGTTATTCAAATGCAGATTTCGCTGCTTGTAGGGTCACCAGGAAGAGTACTAGTGGAACTTGTCAATTTCTAGGTAACCGATTGGTTTCCTGGTCGTGCAAGAAACAAGCATCAATTTCCACTTCTCTGTTGGAAGGTGAGTACATGGAAATTTGTTTGGGAGTTCTTTGTTCTCAAATCCTATGGATGAAGCAACAACTAGTAGACTATGAAATCCCTCAAGAAGTATGTCCTATCTATTGTGATAACACCTCAGCTATTTCAGTCTCCAACAACCCTGTGATGCATTCAAAGACCAAGCACATAGACATCAAATACCACTTCCTCAAGGACCATGTTGAAAAGGGTAACATTGTTCTTCTAAAAGTTCATACTGATTATCAATTAGCTGATATCTTAACAAAACCATTGGACATTAAAAGATTTGAATTCCTTAGAGGAGAACTAGGCATGATTGATATTCGATAAACATTATGTGCTAACTTTGCTATCTGTGTAAGCTATCAACAAGATCAAGGTGATTTCTCTCATTTACCGATGCGTTGCAAGTGCTCGTTTACCGGTATCCCTTACCGGTAAAGCAAGACTCCTTTACCGGTCCTCTTACCGACTTACTTGATCGGTAAATGGTGTCACTAACCGATGGTCCGCAACCGATGAAAGACCTCTCTTACCGGTCAATACCTGACCGGTCAGCTACCTTGCCGATCATCCTCTTACCGACGAACTGCGGCCGGATCGAAATTTGCAATCCGTATTTAACCGGCTCGTTTGTCATCATTCCCTAAAATGTCACATCAATCTCTTCGCCGCTGCAGTCTGACCTTCCGTACCTATCTCTTACCTGTTCCCCATGCCCCCATACAAAAGAAGTAGATCAATTTTAAATAATTGATCAAAAAGGTAATCTCTGTATCATTCCTATTTATCAAAAAGGTTATCTTTTTGTTCTTTATTACATTTTGATATAACTGCTGCACACACGTTCCTATTTCCATGTCACATCTTTAATTTCGTGAAACAAAACTATCAATTAATGTGCACGACAGTTAAAAACGTTTAAGCTTCTTTTGCTTTAACCAACACATCTCTTCATCTTCCCGCTCTTCTGTCCCTATAAAAGGATTTCAAAATCTCATTTAAAGTTTCTGGATTCTCTCTCTAAAGAACTAAGGCAACCGGCAAACTTCTCTCATACTTCATCTTCTCCATCTGTTTCTCTCTTCATTCAAGATCTCTGGTATGTCTTTTGGATTTTAAAGTCTGAACGTACGAGAACTCCCAGTTTTCTTATAAACCTAAAAATCATTTAAACACTTAAAAATATTTGAAAAGATCTCGTTGATTCTAACTTATATTGTTTGATTGATTTTTGATTCACAGATGGCCCCTAAGAAAGACATTTATGGAGGTTACATTCTCCCCAGCTTCTTCGACTCCGATGAAGGCCGTGCCATTGAAGCCCTATTTATTGCCGCCGGAGTTATTCCGTTCTTTATGACTGAAGGAAATGAAGATATTTACTATGAGATGGTTAATGAGTTGTTCGATAATGGTGTGGTGGATGAGAATGAGAATATAATTTCAAGCTCATTCTTTGGTGTTCCCGTTACATTTAGCCCGGCCACCATTCTTTGCCGCCTTCCCCGATCTCTCTTCTACCGGTCCATCTTGTCTCCATGAAGGATATGATTCTTTGCTGACAGGCAAAGGTTCGTGGATACGATCCCTTCGTTAGGTGAAGCAAACAAGAAGAAATTTGGTTTTGATCTTTGTTTATTACGCTGTTGCTGATATTGTGGACCGATGTTTCATTTGCCGGTCAGGCTCTCATCATTGTATCACCATGATACAATGGGAAGACATAGCTGCTATCATCATTGGTGGAGAATTCAATTGGTGTGCCTTCCTTTACCGTATTGTCTTGATTGCCTTCAAGAAATATCAAAAGGAGAAACCATCTTCCAAGCCCAATAAAGCCAAACCCTGTCACTACCTGATGATAAGCAGTGCCCTGAGATCCATTCCAGCTGTTCTTCGAGCTTCTGAGAATCAACCCAAATATCCTCAATCCTTCTGCAAGGCCTTTGACAAATTTGATATGGTTAGAGCTATCAAAGAATCAACCGGTAAGCCAACCGTAAACCATCTGAACCCTCTACCGGTAAATCAACCGGTAAGTCTGCTGAACCTGATACCAGTAAGCCAATCGGTATTTCGATTTGTTGCCTCCAATGTGGAATTCCATCTACTTGGCTCAAGATAGGCTCCGGCAAGACATGATGATTCAGGCAGTGTGGATTGATTTTGCCATTCTCTACAACGCTCAGGAAACCCTCAAGGAATCTGATCCCTATCAGCTTGGGAGATTTGAGCTACCTGGAGATGATCTACCTTCTTTTGATCCTGAAGTTGTCAACTTAGGCCCACGAAGATGGCAATTCGTAAAGAATGTGATGGATGTGGTGCAGAATCTGGTTGACTTGGACAGAGACTTCCAGAGTATGGGTGATATTTCTCTTTCTGCCTTCTTCAAATCTATTCAGTCAAACAAAAACAAATAGGCTACTATTCCTGATGAAGAAATAGAAGAAATGTTCAAGGACATTAGTGGCTCAGATGATCAAGCCATGATTGATAGAGCGAGGGCGATCTGTCACAAGTTCTAGCTCATCAACCGATTCAAGTGAGTCGGATGCCGATGACGAGGTGCGATGTGATTGATCGGTCCAAGAAGATAAGTGCTGATTTTACCACTCCCTTACCAATGCAACATGTGGGAGGAGGTAGTGCTTGAGACATCCCCGATTACCGTTCTTGCTTTGCGGGAGGAGGAGAAAATCTTAGCTCATGTCCTTTACCGGTTATTCAACCGATGCCTCTTACCGGTGAGATACTCCAACCGGTTAGAGAAGATTCTTGGCTTGAGCCCTTTACCCGATGCTACTCCTTTACCGGTTAGCAAGCCCTTTACCGATGCATCTCTTGAGCGGTTAAGGCAAGTAATATTGATGATATCCTTCTCCAAAGAAGCCTTGGCGGCTAGCTTATTTCTACCGAGCAAGCCGAAAAGCTCAAGGAAAGTCAAAGAAAACCATTGAGGAGTTAGCTACTCAGAAAGCCATTCAAGCATCTCTTCTACCGGTTAGTCAATCGGCAAGCCAAGCTATTCCTCCATCCTCTTCTAGAGCCAATTCACCGGTTCAGGAGGAGGATATTGACCCAATTTTTGATGAAGACTCCCTTTCTGATTTCTATGAAGAAGAAGAAACGTTGATTTTGATGAGAATGACCCAGCAATTCCTCCAGTCTATGATGATCCTGGTATGCGTCAGAAGGATTTGATGTCCACTTTGAATTTCTATTCCTCCAAAGCTTTTATTCCTCGATCTGCCGATGGAATACCTTTATTCAATGTTCATGAGAAAATCCTCAGCAGTGCAGTAACTCAGCCTACTCCAATGCCTCCATCTATTGCTGATCAGTTTCAGAGGCAAAGGAGAGAAGATAGAATGGCCACCTTCATTGATGTTGTGGAATGTATGAAGGTCGGTGCTGCTCCTGAAGATACTCCTCCTAGATATACCAAAACTCATGGGCCCGGTGAGACAAGTCGCCGGTATCAGAAGATAAAGGTTTTGAAACTTAAGAAGCGCCCAAATCCTCTCAAAGGCAAAGAAATCATGCCTGGAAAGGTTGAGCAACAATTGGTTACCGATTTCCCTTCTCCAAAGCTAAACAAGAAATACCCAACATCTTTTTTCAAGAACACAACACAAAGGTATATCGGGATTCAAGGCCGGTATGCAACTTTTATCCCAGAATAGGTTGAAAGCACTCTTTCAACTGATAACCTATTTATCCGGTATCTCTCCATCAATGGACGTATAACTCAAGTTTTGGAAATGAGGATTCTCAGTTGGTCGTTTGAGCTGACCAAAATGGTTGGGCTTATGCCAAATGTTTCTAGGCGTTCAATCTTAAGAAATGGCCAGGCTCAACCTTTGAGCAACATTAGAGAAGCTTCATTATACGCTAGCTCTTAGAGTAATTCCTGTTCTAAGACATCGGCAAGCCATCCTACAGTTAACATCTACTGGTGAACTCTTGGAACTATCTTTTGCTGAGATCATGAGTTTAGAACCCTTTCAGCCTATTGCACCTGCTACTCATGATTCTCCCATGGAGTTATTGGATGAGGAGATTGAGATCTCTCCTACCGGTGAAGTGTCTCGGACCGTTCAGACTCCAGCAACTTCACTTACCGATACATCTTCCCCTCTTACCAACAGACAAGTTGCCGATCCATTGCCTTCAGTTACCGATGCTCCCTTACCGGCCAGCCAACCGGTCTCTCAAACTGCTCCTTTGTCGACCCCTCCTACCGATGATTTGAATAGGCCACTCCTTGCTCAAGATTTGATAGATCTTCATAGAGCCTTGCTTGATGGCTTTGTTGAAGTTAATGCTGAGTTGGCTCGTTCGTTTATTAAGTCCAATCAGGAGGAGGATGAAAGACGATTTGATTTGTTGAAAACTGGTATTGCTTTGTCTCTTGGCAATTTCATGTCTGATATAAATGCTAGAGACAACGTCATCAGAGATCTTCAGTTACAACTTGATGAGGTTCAACAAACCAACAAAATCCTTTGTGAGCAACAAATTTCTGGCAAAGCTATTCTGGACCGATCCATTGAAGAACTCAAACGGTCAGCCGAAGCTCTTAGCAGTTGTCAAGAGAAGAACCGTGAGCTTGAGATGGAGTTAGCCAAAGTAAAAGCGAAAAATGAAGTGCTTTTGGTAGTTAGAGAAGAAAGGAAGAAAAGGAAAAGGGATGAGAAAGAGAAGAAGAAAGCAAAGAAATCATCCAACAAGTCCAAGCCCTCAGACCCTCCTTCAGATGCTGCTGCTCCTTAGCCGATCAAGATTCAAGTCTCTTACCGGTGCAGCTCTGAGAATGTAACCGATGATGTTTTGTCTTTCTTTCCTCATTCACCGGTCTGCAACATAATGAGAATCTCTTACCCTTAAACTTTGTGTTGTGATTGAATTTCCTTTGCTCTTAACTATTTTGAATGTTCCAAATGTTACTAACAGTCTCATTTTGCAGGTCTCATTCAAAATCTTTTCTTAGTTTTATTTTAAAGTCTCCTTCAAGCTTTAACTTTGGTTGTAAGCTTACTTAGGTAGCATCAAGTTGTCATTTGACTTAGGGAATGATATACCTAATAGATAAATTTCTTATCATTCTTTCACTAAGTCAAAAAGATGCTAGCCTAGGGTGATTGGACTTAAGCAATTAGGAGGAGATTGTTAGTCAAATATATGTTTAGATTTAGAATTGCTTAATCCCAATCATAACAAGCATTAATGAGGACCCCTAATTTAATTAGATCAAATAGAATTTTTCTATGTACCATAGGTTCCCTTAGTGCTAGTGCCCAGTGTTTTTGTTATGTATTTTCTCAAGATTCGAAGACTTGAAGACACGAGAATTTCCATCCGCAATGTGAGTTACTCCTTGGAAGGCTGCCTTCTGGATGGAGTTGTCTCACCGGTCAACCTGTCTTACCGGTTGAGTTACCGGATCAACCTCTGTTACCGGTTATGTCATCTTACCGGTTGAGGCTTACTCTTCAAGCTTCCCTGTTAGCAGCTAGCCGATGCATTAATTGCTCCCAACTACCCAGCCATCAACTTTAGCTAAAGTTGGTAAAGCAAGCATGCTGACAAGACATCTCTGCAACAAATCAGTACCTTCTTTGAGAATGTCAAGTAACCAGTACTCACGGCACCCCAACTATCTCTGGAAATACTCTCTATTCAATCTCAGGCATTTAATGCAAGGATCTTCCCATTTAATGCCTGCCAGTCCAAGTCATCATTACAACCTCTTCAAAGACAACGGCTCCTTTTCAAGTTCACTATAAATAGTTTCATCAGAGCATTGAAGAAGGGTGGTGCATTTATGATTCTTGAGAGTGAGTTGCTTTGAACTACCAACCTGCACATTCTCTAGTTCAAAGCATTCAAAGCAAGTCCCTTCATTTACTAGACATCTCTGTTAGGACTTATTCACTGGCACCTCAATCAATTCTGTAGTGTTCCTCCATTAGACTACTTATGGAACACATTGATTGACTCACACACAACACCCTAGAGAAATCAGCTCAGCTTGTGAGCACATCTCTAGAAAACACCAGGTCTTTATTATAGCACGACCCGTTAGTGGTCACCTCTAGTTGTGACCCTTTCAATCATTGGCTTGCAACTTGTAATAGGTAGAATCCATTAATAGCAGTGCACTTTCACAAATCCAAGTTACGACCCAAACTTGGTAGAGGACGTAGTTGATTATTTAACACTGTGAACCTCTTCAAACAATGTGTCATTTATTGCTTTGTTTGTTTTCTGTTGTGTAGTTGTAATCGGTTGATAATCTCTCAACTGGTCACAACCTATTGATTCAACTTACTGCTCATTTTGTTTGTCTTACTTGGAAACAACCTTTGTCTTGACTTGCATGATGTATTGATTTACCGGTTTGCTTTTCCTTTAACTGAAAAGTTTTTAACAGGCTATTTAGGCCCGAGTCAATAACTAGCCTCTGAGGACTAGGCCTCCCCTCCCAGGAGATATCGGGCATGCTCCTCCAAACCTCAACAACGGCCTCAAGGGACCCCCGCAATTTCATCCTCTTTGCCTTCCCGGAAAAAGGCACCTCATCCTGGAGGTAAACACAACAAAGGTATGTCAATACAAGATTTTGCAATAATAAACGCTACATCAAAATAATATCACATATTATTTCACAAAAAGCCCATTCCTATATGGCACATTTTACAACACAAAAGTCCGTCCCAACGCGGCAAGTTTTCACACAAAGTTCGTCCCTACACGGCACACACTTTTACAACACAAAAGTCCGTCCCAACACGACAAGTTTTCACACAAAGCCCGTCCCTACACGACACAGTTCACAACAAAAGTCCGTTCTCACGCGGCACATACAAAACACACCATCAAGGTACAAGTCACCAAAGCATGCAAAAATCCCATTTCAAGGATAGGCACTTTATTTTCACAAATAAGAGCTAAACTCCACATTTTTGGACAAAAATCGCATACCCACAATCCATACACGTTCAATTTCAACAATTCATCGTCAATTTCACAACACAATCACATCAAGCACAAAAGCCCCAAATTTGCAAGAACCAAACCCTAGTTCTAGCATACATCATTCAAATAAGAATCAAAGACAAAATTTGGTTTCTTACCTCCACTTTCGCTTTCCCCCTCGAGTTGTGCACATCCATATCCGAATACAACTCATCCAGATTAATTGTTGAAGGCTTGAAGGGGGAGGAATTTCTTTGTAAATCCAACCTCTTCTCTATGGCCTCTCGGCCCCTTTGGTGACGACCTCGCCTCAATCCTTCAGCCATGATGAAAATCTAGCGATGTAGGAGGATTTTCTTGGGAAAACTTGGCTCAAAATGGAGATTTCTCCTCTCTCTCTCTCTTCCTCCTCGGCTAGAAATTGAAGAAATAAGGTGGAATAGCGACATGTTCAAAGCTGAATCTGTTTAAAAACATCAGTTTGCATACATGTCCGTACAGACCTCTTTGTAAATGCAAGATCTGTCCGTGTGGACATCCTTGCAAGCTCAGGCAATTCCCCTTTTTGCCCTTACAATCTTTGCCCTCGGCTGTCCAAAGGCCATTTCCTACAGAATTCATGCAATTTGGTCCCTTTTCTAAAGCAAACGAATCCCGGCCGTCATCGTAAGACCGGATCTCGCCCCAACTAAGTGGCAAAATATTTTCGGCCATCCATGTAAGCCCGAACACCCTTTTCCAAAGCAAACGAATCCCGACCGTCATCGTAAGCCCGAATCTTGCCACAACTAAGTGGCAAAATACTTTTGGCCATCATTGTAAGCCCGAACACCCTTTTCCCAGCAGAAAAAAAGTCAAACGGCAGTCATTGTAAGTCCGTACAAAGAATCATTTCCTCAACAGTCATCGTAAGCCCGTACAACAACATCTTTCCTTGGCCGTCATCGTAAGCCCGACACAAAACAAGTCACACTTAGGTAGAGACGCCTTCAAACAGTCTCACTTAGGAATAGACGCCTTCAAACAGTCTCACTTAGGAATAGATGCCTTCAAATAGTCTCACTAAGGAATAGACGCTCACTTAGGAATAGACGCCTTCAAACAGTCTCACTTAGGAATAGACGCCTTCAAACAGTCTCACTAAGGAATAGACACCTTCAAACAGTCTCACTAAGGAATAGACGCCTTCAAATTGTCTCACTTAGGTATAGATGCCTTCAAACAGTCTCACTAAGGAATAGACGCCTTCAAACAGTCTCACTTAGGAATAGACGCCTTCAAACAGTCTCACTTAGGAATAGACGCCTTCAAACAGTCTCACTTAGGTATAGACGCCTTCAAATAGTCTCACTTAGGTATAGACACCTTCAAACAGTCTCACTTTGGTATATACACCTTTAAATAGTCGCACTTAGGTATAGACGCCTTCAAACATTCTCACTTTGGTATAGAAGCCTTCAAATAGTCACAACTCATGACGAATTCCTTCAAATCATTCCCCACCGGTCGAGGCCCCTTCAAATTGCCCTCACACACGAACTATGATCAGGCTTGATTCCCACTCGGGATACATAGGAATCCTACCAAAGGGTCCAGCCATCCGACCGACACGGTCATCACTTCTTTCTCCCGACAAACGATCCAGATCGGGATTCTTATTTTTATCGATGACCCCACTTCCTTCATAAGTGATGTCGTCGAGGAGCTTCTGTAAGTACCCCAATCCGGACTGCTCTCCATCCGAGCATTCGGGAAATACCGAGGATTCACTCATTCGTGACCCCGAAGACCCATAAAAGTCCAAAAGGTCCAAACTGACCAAGAAAATTAAGGAAGGACCTTTCAGGCATAAAAAGAGAATTCAAGGACGCTACAAGAATGACAAAAAGTCAAAAAATTTGTCAAATCACAACCATGTCCGTATGGACACATATGCAAAAGCAAGGTATGTCCGTATGGACATTCGTGTTAACACGCCAAAAGCCCCTAAAATTCCCCAAATCCAGGAAAACAAAAAAAATGTCTGATTAAAGAGAGGTCCGTACGGACCTCTTTGTCAATTTTCATCCCCTATAAATACGTCCCTCCCCCAGCTCATTTAACACACCAAATCTTCTTCCCAGCCTTCCCCCTTCAGTCCAGAAGCATTTCCAGCCCATTCCGAGGCATTTCGATCCTTCTCGAGGCCTCCTGAGCAATCTCGAGGCATCTCGAGCCGATCCCGGTCCATCCCGGTCCATCCCGATCAACCTCCCAACATGCCACAAACCCTGTTTATCCCCAACTAACCTACATACACTCACCAAACTCCAAACAACCAACAAACGGCTCAAACCGGTCCAAATCCGCGAGTCTAACGAGTGTGAGCGAGAGCTAATTAGGGAAGGTACTGCCCGAGTGAGTGCATGATTGCTCTCCTCTTTAGACCCCCCAAGTGTGATACGAGAGTTAATTAGGGGAGATTTTGCCATAAGTGAAGGAAAAACCTCTCTCTTCTTTAAACACCCTTAATCAAACACATACCTCCTACAAACCCTATGAAGATAAAACCTAACCAACATTGGTGAGATCTCCTTCCGCATTTTAAATAATGTTTTACATTTCAAGTCTTTAAAAACATTACTATTTTAAATATACTGCTTACAATGTAGTCTTTATTTACTATTTACGCAGACCCAAACCGTCCAAACGATCCCACAAGACCTTTCATTGCACTATAAAGGTCTGACGGTGATAGCAATTTGTTAATATTCCCTGCATTGTCTTTCCATTATTTAATTTCAAATGCATTTCATTTAAAAACACATACACACACATACAACTTTCAAAGAAAAGGGTACAGAAAGACTCATGAAAATGAGGCGACTCGGGTGAGCACAAAAAATCTCTTCTCGAGGCGTAACCTGTCCTTCGAACTCAGAAACCTCATCACACAACAAAAAAGCCTTTGCTCAATGTTTTGGGCATAATCAAAACGACGTGGCGACTCTACAAATTTTCCAAAAAAGCATCGAAAGGCCAGTCCTCATTCTCCGGATCGGGTAATTTCAGCCGAGGATTTTGTCGAGATTATCCGAGTGTTGCTTTGTTAGAGTTCATTATATAGGGAGGATTTAATACGATTATGGGTTGATAGAGGCCTTGATCGAGAGATGGTGTCTGGAGACCCATTCATTCCACCTCCCGATTGGTAAGATGACGATCACCCTAGAGGATATCGACATGATTTCTGGGTTGCCAATTGATGGGGATGCTTTACTAATGCTGAAATCCCAACACTTGTAGACTGGCGGGTGGTATGTCAGTAGCTTTTAGGGGATGTTTGTAGACACCTTATTCTGAACCTATCAGAGCAGAGTTATACCACTCTAAGTCTCGCCTTTAAGTCTGGAGTCGAAATCTACCATTTCGTCATGTTTTGTTTAGTTTTGACTAACGATCGTTAGTTTGGACTAAACTGCATAAGAGATAACGAGGAAAGGACATAATTGTCCATTGAGCAGCCTTGTCCTGCATGAGACATGGCATGTCCCGCGCGGGACTAAGCTTCTGTTGGAGTGCACAATCAGTTTCCTTGTCGATTTCAAACTCTCTTCTTGATAAATCTTATCAAGTCCGGTTCTCCAATGATATTTGAGTTCTGAAAGCTTCCTTGGGAGGTATCCCAATCCACCTTTACCTCTTAAATCCCTATAAATACTTGATGATTTCTAGTATTTCAGAGGTCGACAATTCCGGAGGTCCCTGATCCCCGATCAAAAAAAACACAATACACACACTTTATTGGTTTATCTCCCCGAAAGATTTCTACAAAATCACCCTAAATCACCTAAAGTTTGTTTATCAACCTTGTTAATCAACAAACATCGAGATTCAAGTCAAGAATTGAGGCGAAACTCTGTCCGCATCGAGATTCAAATCTAGGATCGAGTCAAAACTCTGTCCGAATCTCTTCTCAAAATCAAAGGTAATATTCCTTCTTTCTATATTATTCTAATTGATTATTAGAGTGGTATAGCACATTGAACCTAGGATCGGCCTAGAGCCTCTCTAAATCATGGAGGCGGTCACGAAGCAATCGATCATATATTCCATTTAACCTAGTTAAATGGATGTCCTTATTTGTTTCTTTTCTAAGCGATTCTTCTTTGAAAACCCCCCTTTAGCAAGACCGATCTTCGGATTGGGTGGATGCGGTGTTCCTTGACCTTTCAAATCCATCACTTAAGCCCCGAACCCAAAATCTTTTCAAAAATGGTTTTTTTTGTATATTTCCAATCAATAATATAGGTGGCGACTCTAAAACAAAATAAAAAGTTCGGAAAGCCTGAATTTCCGCGCATTGCTACAGTTTGGCGACTCCGCTGGGGAATTATAAATTTAAAGTGGCTTAGACTTGCATCAATAAGGGGGATTTTCAAATAAAAATCATTTTCTTATTCAGTTTAGACTAGTCTCGCACGAGACAACTCTTTGTCCCGCTCGAGACAAAGCTTCAGTAATCTGTTTGTTTTTTGATTTTCCTTGTTCATCTCGAGATCCGAAATGAGATTGGAACATGCAAGGGGGATTCCAAATTACATTATCTGCAGAGTTCTTTCATCTTAAGGCCTCCCTTAAGATGTAGGACTCGAATCCGTTTTTGTTTAAATATTGTGTTTATTTGAACTGCGTGAGATTGGGTTTTGATTAAAGTACGGTCCATTGGGGATTCGGGAGTTGTAATTTTGAATTTATTATTTCTCTCTCTCTCTCTCTCTCTCTCTCTCTCTCTCTCTCTCTCTCTCTCTCTCTCTCTCTCTCTCTCTCCTTATGTGGAACTACGATGGCCTGAGTCTTCCTGAATTGGGAAAAACGTAGGCAACCACTTGGTGCGGCCATTATCTGTTTTATTTTATTTTCAAAAAAAAAATCTCTCTATTTTTCTCTATCACCTAGATGGACTCTCACACACACGGACTCATGCTTATATCTGTCATTGCACTACATACCCCGATTTACCCGGGACCCACACTAAGGATGGATGACGGTAACCACCTAGTCGCCGGTCTCTTCGAAGTTGGATCATCCCACTCCGCGTATTCAATCCACCTAGATTGTCATATTGCAGGGAGCCTAGCCTTTTAGCCCTGAATTGCCACATATCATGTAGTATATTTTCTAGGATCACTCCGTGACCGGTCGGTTTTGACTCGGTGATCTTTCCTATCTTTGACCAAAATAAAGCTATGTAAAATTGACCATAAAGAAGGACTCGGAAATGTCCCTTCGAAAAAAAGTCCCTTCGGAATGACCCTTTCGGAAGTCCCTTTAAAAAGAAAAAAAAATCCTTCCGATCAATCATACATGGCTTTATTTTACAAAGAACGGACTGATTACTTAGTCGTTAAGTCTGGATAAAGAACTTAGAAACCCCTCAAAATGGATTCTCCGTTCCGACCAGAAATTAGGTTTAATAAAATAGGATCGAGTCAAAACTTTGATGTTATATTTAATTGGGTGAATATAATGACTTGCTAGAGGTCACTTATATCTTGTAAGGTTGATGTTTCAACTTACTACCAATATAAAATATAATTCCTAAATGGTCAAACACAAAGAACGAATTTGAAATTGGCTCAAAATTGGAAATTGGATTTCTGGATGCTTGGACTGGACCGTAGCAATGTATCGCACGTGTGTAAGTGCTCCAATTTGAGCTTGTTAGAATTTTCGTTAGAAAATTAACGAAAGTTATAACATTCCTAATAATTCCTAACATTCCTAACATTTCTAACAAAGCAAGGGCAAAGTGGGCATTGTTATTTAAGGATAAACCAAGGAAAGGAATCAAAAAAGCAAAAGAAATAGTCAAAAACCAAAAATAGAAACTCTTTGGAACAAAACTGGTCATTAATTTGATTTTTTTTGAAAAATATTCCTTGTGTCCAAAGCCTGAAGCTGTAATTAATGAACAGTGCACGCTGAAGATCCCATCCGCGCGGACATGTTTGCATTTTTTAGAGGGCTATAAATTGAGCCCTCCAGTCTCAAAAATAAAAAAGAGAAGAACACAATCCACAGTTGCACCTTGGCGAAAATACTTGAGAAAATAGTGAGAATTCCCTTGAATTGTCACTCTTTTCTCTTGATTATCTTCCAAAATCTCACTCACTCACTATCATATTCAAAGCCTCAAACACTCTTACATTCAAAGCCAAAGCTCCAAAACACAAAGAAGATAGGTATAACCTCCCTCTTCTTACTCTAAATCTCTCATCCATGCATGCATTTTCAAGCTACAAAATGTAGTTCATTCATCTTCTTGTCTTAGATCCAAGAAGATCACCATGGAAGTTCATCTCCATGGATGATCTTCTACATGGATCAACATTATTTTCAAAGTGTTCTTACTTTTTTCCAAAGAAAACACATTTTCAAAACCCTAAAAAATCATTTCCATACATCAAATCTCATTTTCAAAGGATAAAATTCCTCTTCCCAAGCAAATGAAATGCTTAGTCCTAATGTACCCCAAGGATGGTTTGATATAGTTGATTCACCACTAAAATGTCAAGTGATCACTAATCAAAACCTAGGGAAATGGGGACAAGCATGGATGCAAAACCCCCTTTAAAATCATGTTTTCCTTCTTGAGAAGTTGCTGTCCAGTAGCAATTTTCTAAGACCCCAGTCCATGGTCTAAATTTTTGGACACAGATAAACTTGGAATTTGGTGTTGACTACAAAACACTTTTTGTAGCCAACATCCAGAGATTTCCATACATATTTTTACTTTATTTTTTTCGTGAGTAAAACTCCTTTTTTCAAATTTTCTTTTAGAGGCTAGTTCATCAGTTTCTGGAAATCCAGACTTCACATCTGAGATTTCCAGAAGGTTTTGACCCCTCAAATCTTCTCCAAAATGGAACATTCCTTCGCACAACTCTTATTTAAGGTGTCTGGAACAACTTTCATTCTCTGAGTTTTCTCATATTATGAAGTTTTGAAGCCCTTAAATCCATTTCAAAATCAAGTGTCCACTGCCTTTTTCATTCTGGCAGAAGGGCTCTTCAACTTCCAAAAATCTTTTGAGTCCCAAATCTCAACCCAAAAATCATCCAAAAAATCATGGGATCTGACCAAAGTCTAATAAAGAATTCCCAATTTTTACTTTTCTGAGTTTCAACTTATACTTATTTTGGCCAAAACACACACACACACGGACACACACAAATGATTTTCAGCTTGGAAGACTCGTTTTACGAGGCATTCCGGGTGCACACTAACGTCCTTCCCGGCGTGTAACATGACCTCCGAACCCAAATCTCTAATCTCGGGCATTTTTCAAAGTTTTGGCCCTTAAAACAAAAATGGCGTGGCGACTCCGTTTTCCGATTTTATTCGGTTTTCAAAGAAACGAAAAATCGAATTTTCCCGCGAATGGCACATCATCACAGTGGCGACTCCGCTGGGGATTAGCTTTTTTCTAAAAAAAAATGATATTTTGTATATTGGTGGAAACCATTAAACTTCCCGTTATCGCCTCCTAACACGAGTCGGGGATAAATTGTGGTTTAACAATCCCACGTACCGGTATCATCGTTTTCAAAAAAGAAAAAAAAAAGCTTTTGAGGGTCAAGCTTCCGTCCTTGCTTTAAAAATCATTTGTTGTGTGTGTTGATTTTTGCACATTTTCGTGTTGTTTTGGCCGCCTCGGAAAAAGTCAAAATTTTGACTGTCGGAATCATGTCCCTAATTGTCGGAATTCTTGTGCTTATGTGCTTATGTGTTCATTAAATTAAAAAAATCAAAAAAAAAAAATTTCAAAAAAAAAGAAAATTTTCAAAAAAATCATGCATCATATTTTTAAGACACATAAAAAATTTCTATTTTACTCGGAAAAAGAAAATAGATCCGCTTGCACACTACGCGCACGTGACCGTACACCGCACACTACGTCCCCTAACCCGGGAAATCCTTGTCGCGGCCCGCTTGGTCTTATTACGCCTCTCGGTGCAAGCACAAGACTACCCAAACATCCCATGGAGCCTCGTGTCGACCATGCACTTGTCCGTGACACACTTTGTCCGAGACCCGGTTGGTTTTTAGTTTGGTATGTGTCATGCCACTGTACGTGTATAGACCTTTCCTTTCAAGCCTTTGTCGGCATACCGACTCAATATCTTTCGGGGACCCTAATCAGTCGAAGTTCTGCCGGTTTTTTGCCGCAGACTTTGACCAAGATATTGGCCGGCGCCTTGACTTCGGCTCTGACTGGCACAAATTATACACTGACTCCCAGCATTGACACTGTGTCATCCAGGATTAATGATTATTCCATGCCTAATTACGGCCTAATTGACGACGAGTCAAGATCAATCGTAGACGCTTATCAGTCCAAATCATGCCGACTTTTCGTCGAGCCCTCGGACATGATCTTGACTTTGACGTCAGCTTTGTCCGTAATTTACATCGAATGCTCGTTAAGGCTCGATTACCCGCCAGACTTTTAGAATCGTTTTTCTTTTCGGTCGGTGGGACCCGCTTGCCCTATAGGACCCTCGCCCGGGGCTGTCCACCCTGGGAGGTCGAAATACAGGTGGAATACGAGGGGCTTATAGACGTAGTGACGGGGCCCACTGATCCAGGATCCAGAGTAGTTTGCGAAAAAGAAGAGAAATCTTTTCCAACCGATTAGGTTAATAAAACATGCTTTAAGTAAACAAGAACAAATAACTGCATGTTACATGAGCCCAAAGCCCAAACACCTACCCTCCTTCAATTCCCAGACATCTGAACCCTCGTGCCTTTTCCCCGCAGCTCCTCACAAAGATTGGTTCCGGACACCGGGTCATCGTTTGATTAGTTGGGAAGAGTCAAGCGCGTCATCAGCTTCACCGTTTGTTCAGACTCCGGGTTTCAGAATGTCTGCGTCAGCCGGTAATGATGGGGATAACGTCACTCCGCCTCCCGGGACCCTCGGACGAGCAGCGGTGGAATCGGTTAGCGAAACGAGATGAGGTTACGACATGAAGCACAGCTAAACAGCCTTATGGAGGCTATTAAGAGCCATGGTCTGGCCGCCAGCCTCAATCCCGATGGCACCTTCACCGTGGAAGAAGACGAGGATGCCAACCCCACTCTCAGTCGCCCTGACTACTCCAGGATGCCACCACCCACCTCCTATGGTGCCACTACCGAGAACCCATGCTCCTCGTTCTTCGAGTCGGCCCGGCTCCCAACCACAGACCACTGGATCCATGCAGCCCGACGGCACAAATCAGTTCACAGTCCCTCAGTGGGGACAAAGTCAGTACGGAATGTCTTCTCATGGTTGGGGTTATCTCGAAATGCCCCAACAAATTGGAATGCCACCTCAGTTCGGAACCGATCAATCCGGACCTTCACAGCAACAACCACAGTTCGGAATGCCGCCACAACTTGGTTACGGGCCACGATCGGGAGCCCCTCCTCGAGAATAGTACTAGTTCATTTGCTCCTCACACAAATCCGTTCCTCACTTAGACTTCTATGGGTTACCAAGCCTCCATCCCGGTGTAATCCGAATCACCGGGACCGCAGTACCCCAGGGTTATACACCCTCGCCTCGGCCCGGCCATGCAATTCAACGATCGGGACAGCTGACCCACATTTAAGCCTACTTATGGGCCCCATTACGGAAATCCAAGTTGTCCGGCTACATCGGGGCTACCTCCACCTACTTTTCCAGTTGAAAATCAACAGCAGGCCGCAAGGTTCTATCCCTTCGCCCAGGCTCCTACTCATTCTCTCCGGGGCAATTTGGGCCAAGGACGGAGTTTTCGCCTACGTCCCCGGATCGGCCGTTCCCTCCACGATCTGCCGCCGGTGGTAGCTCCTCTCTATAACTCGGCCACTAGCTTGAATGCCATGGCTCCGCCACAAGACCCTCATCCGGCCTGGTTCATGGAGCAACACAAGGAAATGAAAGCGCGAGATCGCCGAATTGACCGCTAAGAAATGCGCCTTCCGGCCTACGGACCGGACTCCATTATTCCTCTCGCCCCCACAAATTCGTGATGCCTAATCTGGATCTCTTTGATGGAATTTGCATGCCCGAAAACTCATGCGGACACATATACCTTGGCAATGAAGGCCAAAGGATGCACCAATCGGCGATTAGGCGACTATTTCGATCTATCTTTGAAGTCCGGTGCCTTAAAGTGGTTCTTCCGTTTGAAACACGAAGCCAGTGGCTACATGGGACCAGATCACCAGTGCCTTCACAGAGAAATATAAGGCTAACTTGGAGTGGGAAACAAATAGGGTTGACCTACAAACAACAGTGCAGCGTCCCGATGAGAATGTTGGGGACTTCTACAAGCGGTGGAATCTGAAACTCGGTGAAATGGCAATCCCTCCTTCGAAGAGGAACAAGCTGGACATCTTCCGGTCATGCACTGAAACCGCATCGAGAGCCTCCCTCGGTCACTTCCCGTACTCGGACTTACGGGCCATGGTTAACTCTGCGGCTAAGTTTGAAAAGGCTTACAATCGGCAACCGGGCTGCTGCACCGCCTACGAGATATCGAGCTCCTCCTGCAAACACGCCCTTTGCTCTGCTAAAGGCAAAGAAATGATTAACTATGCGGGACAGGAATGTAATAATACAACTCCTTTTGCTCCCAGAAAACCAGTCGAGCCCAGACCACGAGTCATGAACCTCGAAAACTTTGGAATGCCTCTGAATGACATCTTTAGGGGACTGGTGAAAGAAGGCTTGCTGCGGCCTTTGGAGAATTTCCAACCCAGGAATCCGAATGCTCCCGTGGATACTACAAAGTATTGCGCTTTTCATCAAACCCATGGACATCTAACAGATAACTGCTTTACTCTGAAAAAGGCAATCCAGGGGCTGATAGAGCAAGGAAAGTTGGAAGGCCCTGAAAGGCCTAATACAGTCAAAAATCCTCTCCCAAGGAACCATAATCAGATAAACATGATTGAATGCGGAGAACCTCCGCATGCCCGGGAAGATGCTGATGAAGGTCCCCAAATACCCGTGGCCAACCTCGTCGAGGATCCACGAGTTCGGATTCCCCTCGGCCTTGAGGATATCGAACGAATCAACCCACCTTGGTATCATGTCGAGAGATTTCCTTGCAAAAATACGAGGCTGCTATTTCTCGGATGAAGGGAAGGCCAATACCGAAGAAGCTGGGGGGCATTAGGTCAAAACATGAGAGAACCATTTACACAAGATGGTTAGAGCGATCAAGAAAGATTGAACAAGAAAGCTTCGGACGGGCACTGTCTTGGGGCTTATCGGCAAAGAAGCCGAAGAACATGCGGAGCTAGTACACTTCGCAAACCGGCTATTGGAGAAGTCGAATACGATCCCGAAGGCGGTGGCGAAGAATCGAGAGGAGGAAGAATCCTTCTACATTACGCCCGGTGTCAAATACGTGCCACCTCCTCTCACTCTTCCCCGCGGTTTACGGGAGGAGAAGCCGAGTCGCATCTATCACTTAGGGAATGGGAGCATATGACAATTTACGCGGCACGCACCCATATTCCCCTAACGGGTTTGATCGGCGTTCCCTCTCGGCGAAATCCCGCTAGTATGGGAAGATGATTCCAATGACTGACAACGACGATGATGATGACGAGAGTGAAGAGTCAGCGAGGCCCCGGATCCGGAAACAATGCGGAACAATCATGCTAGAAATGAGCCCATGGGAGCCGGGCACAATGGTTGGTTATCGGCCAAGCGACGACGAAGACACTTCGGAAGACGAATATGAAACCGAGGACATGAAGGCCATGAAGTTTCTGGATGCGAGCACGTGGATGTCTTAGAATTCAACACCGCCTACCATGCTTTGGGGAAAGGGTTTTCGGGCGTCCGATCCGGGTGATAGTCGAAGATCGATAGAGAGGGAAACTAACTCCCATCTCGCCCAAATGAGAAAATAACCATGGTTAGATCAAATCCACCCCAGAACAAAGTAACACTCCTTGTCGGGGTTACCCAAGAAGAGGTCACCTTCCCCGAATGTATGTCGGCTTTCGGAGAAGTCCTAGAAGCGGCATGATACCGGATGCGCCTCCCACACGAATGCTATAATCATCTCCAACTAAGAGTATTACAGAAAGGAACCAGAATGGCTGCACTATACCGGGGATGAGATCGAAAAGCTGCCAAGCCCCGACAATAGCGACTCTTGTTGTATGATAACTATGAGCAAGGCAGACTATGGGAGCGAATCGGAGGATGCCCTAGCTCTGTGGGCCATCCAAGGGGAAACAACATAACCCCAGACTCAAAGGCCTGCGACTTGGGAAGCGGCCATGAGGAGCCGCCCAAGAAGGAGCGATGCAGCTCGGCCCTCATCGTTGCTAGACTCGTCAGACCGGTGGCCGATAGCCAAAAAGGCTCCCAGTTGACCTTAGCGGCGTTGAAAAAATCCAGTCAAGAAGCGGCGATGGGGAAGTTAACCCGTTGACCCGATCTGGCAAATCTTCCAAGGGAATCCCAAAGCAGATAAGAAGGCCACGAGATCAAGCACCGAGGAGAACCGCCATCCCTATGTTAAGATAGCGAAACTCCCGACCCGAAAAAGAAGATCCCGTGCTCACCCAGTTGAAGCAAACACAGCCAACATCTCTCTGTGGTCCTGCTCACCTCATCCTATCCCCACAAGCTAAAGGCTGGAAGAAAGCACAGCCCGCACTCTAGTCCCTATCGATGCTACTCCCGATGACGTGGTATAGTTGATTGGAAACATCCACTACGGGAACATAATCACTTTCACGGATCTCAACCTCCCTCAATTTGGGGCTGATCATAACGAGCCTCTCTTCATCACGGTCCAATTGGATGAACGACGCCTTCCTCGGGTCTGGTTGATAATGGGTCCGGAATGAACATTCTTAGGCAAGATCATGAGCTTGCTTGATATCAAGACTACGAGACTTGAAGTCTTCCTCCCTCACAGTCAAAGCTTACGACTCAACATCTCGAGCAGTCCTTGGAGTCGCTACCTTGGACCTCTGGTTTGGCCAGAAATTGATACCTGTGGAATTCCAGGTTATTGACATCCCGATCACTTTTAATGCTTTATTGGGAAGGCCTTGGCTGCATCAGGTCAAAGGGGTTGCCTCAAGCCTCCACCAGTGTGTGAAATTCGTCTCGAATGGGGACCTGACAACCATTTACGGGGATTTAGTCACCTTGGAGGGCACGGACACAGGTGGAATACCTATTCTGGAAATCAAACATGACGAGGAAGGTCTCATGCTAACAGGCTTCACGGTCGAGCCTCCAAAGGCCCAAGTTTGCAACATAGATCTGACAATCACCCGGGATAAAATCCCACCGGTCTTGAAAATGATGAGAAAGATGAGCTATCTACCTGGCCTCGGTGCAGGGAAGCACCAACAAGGAACTCACAAACTCATCGAGGTGAAAGGACAGAAAACTCGCCACGGCACAGGATATGAGGCCTCCTCGGTGGACACTTGCAAAAGGAAAAAGATTTGAAGGCGCCACGGGGAAGGATCCCGGTCGACGACCCTAAATCTCTCCCCTTCGGTCCTAATTTTGCTGACTACTTTGTAAAGGGTCCCACACAACCGGGTAACATCACAGAGCCCACTCCTACGGAAGGGTGGTGAAGCTACGAGGATAGCCTCAACAAGTTCCCCAGGGGAGCCAAAGCTAACCCGGTCCGCGAGAATGTTCTGGACCTACCCAAGATACCGGGGCTACCGGTACCATGAGAAGTGAGTACACCTTCAAAGGCGTGCCAAGCCTAGTGGAACAGGTTCGAGAAACTCACAACCACAATTCCTACGCCGGGAAGGTCCGAAACACGAGTTTGAATTGAACGTGCCGAAAGCCAAAGCCACGAAGTCTTTTCGGATGATTGGGATGGTCCGATTATGCAACGGTTATTCGGGGAAGAGATCCAGTGCCGGACACGATTGATTTCAGCTCAGTCAAAGAAATGGTAGCGACAATCGAGGAAGGAGCACAGTATAATTCCCGAGTCGGGAGGTCACTGACAGCAATGCTCTCAAGCCCGTCCGCGACCAAAGAACAAATGATCACCAAGCCTGGATTGGTCCCCCACCCCTTTGTGTCAATCTAGAAAAAGTCCTCCGAGTCTTTCATTGTTAAGGTCGAGTCTCTAGGTTCGTCCGATGGCCTTACGCCTGAAGACTACGAGTCTGTAGCAAGTGCTGTACTTCCTTTTCATTCTCAATGAAATGACGAACTTTTCTGAGTATCCCTTGATTGCCACTTTAACTAATGATAAATCAATAATAAAAAAAAACTTAATAATAATTCATTAGATAAAGAAGCAGACACATTAAACAAAAAAAAATCAAACAAAAAAAAATCTTTAAGCAGGTTGACCGGAAAGAGGAAAATCGAGCCCAAGCTGCCGAAGAGATTTTGACAAGTATGAATTTGGGAACTACGGAAGAGCCTAAAGAGACGCAGATTGGTGATTTCTTCGAAGGAACTGGAAAGGATGCCTTACAAAATCCTACAAGATCCTCAACTCAAGAAAAGTAGCCCTCTTCATCAAAGAGAACATCATATGCCGATACGGGTTGCCAGCCGAGATCATCTCAATGGATCCCACTTCGAAGGGGAATGTGAAAGACTGCTGGCAGAATTCAGAATAACCCGTCACAAGTCATCTCCTTACAGGCCCCAAACCAACGGAGCCGTCGAGGCAGCAAACAAGACTTTGGAAAACATCATCCGAAAAATGGCTGTCCAAGGCAGAGATTGGCCCGATAAGTTACACCTGGCACTCTGGGGCTACAGAACATCGGTCGAACGGCAGGCGGGAAACACCGTTTGCCCTCACATACGGAATGGAAGCCGTACTCCCAATCGAGCTAGAAATCCCTCGCTACGTGTACTACTTGGAAAGCCGGATCAACGAGGTCGAATGGCTCCAGAGTCGCCATGATGAATTGGCCTGCTAGATGAACGCCGATTGAAAGCAATGGAACACATCCGAGCCTACCAAGGAAGAATGGCCAGAGCCTTTGACAAGAAAGTAAAGCATCGGGAGATCCGAGAAGGGGATCTCATTTTGAAAGAAAAGCCCCGGTCCGTATCAACCCCCTCGGCAAATGGGAGCCTGTGCAGGTCGGGCCATACGTCGTCCGTAAGATCTTCTCGGAGGAGCCATGCAACTTGCGGACCTCGACGGAAATCCCTTTGTACACCCAGTGAATGGTGACAAGGCTGCGCAGATACTACGCGTAAAAACACTGAGTCAAAAAAAAAAGGTGCTAAAAGAGTAATACCCAACTAGGTTGAAAACCCGAAAAGGGCGGCCTAGGTAAAAAACAGGGTTGCACCAAAAAGAAAAAAAAAACAACAAAAAAAGAACAAAAAAAAACAAAAAAAAAAAAAAAACAAAATCGACCGGTTGAACTACGAAGACCTGAGCTCCTCAAAATGAGGGGAACGTAGGCAGCCGGAAACGGTTCGGTATAAAGCACAAATAAAAGTCAAAATTTGACATCAATACAATTGATCAGACCATGAAAGCGTCTCGAAAAAAAAAAAAAAACTCTGAAGCAATTCAAATATTCATTACAAGTTAAAAACATTTTGATGAGTCTAAGCCCGATTCATTCCTAAAACCGGCCGCCTGCTAAAAGAAACTAAAATACATAATCAAACTAATGTGTCTGCCATGACAAGAAAGGGATACTCGGAAACCTCAGAGTCACTCCAAGCCACTCGATCGGCATCCCCCTCTTCTTCTCCCTTCGAGTCTTCTTCTTCTGAACAAGAAAAATGTCGGTCTTCCTCCTACCGAGCTCTGGTATAGGAACAGGATCTATCAGACCAGCCTCTGTCAGGGCCTTGGTAGGCCTAGCGTCATCTCTCATCTCCTGTAGCCTAGCTGGTAGCATAGGAGTCCTCCTCTCCTGCCTCTTGACATAAGCTTCATAATCGGTCACCATATCTCCGCTCCTGTCATGAGGGTTGGCCCTCGCCTCGGCCCTCCTCCTCTCGGAAAGTGTCAAGTCCTCCGCACCCACAATGGCCTCACGCCGTCTCAAAATAGCCATCGAGTCTCTCCCAAATGCCTCTCGTACCAATCCAGGTACCAAGTGGTCAAGGACACAGGTCTCGGACGCCTGAGGATAACCCGAGGAAGAAAGACGTCATACCTCCATGCTCGGGAAAGAAAGGAAAACACCGAAGGATCATCCATAGAAACAGGAGCCACCACCCTGGTGGCAATATCATCAAAGTCTTCCAAAGGAACACCTTTCTAGCCGAGCTGTCTCGAGAACCAAAGACGGAATGTAAAAGGCTGGATCGAGAAAGCCCGGAAGCATAACCACGGGAGATCCGTCTGAAGCACTCTGCGAGTCTCCACCCGCCAACAAGGCACGACCATCGATATCTTACGTACGGCGACCAGCCATCCAACGCTCCCATGAGCCACGATCATCAAAATCTACAACCCCTCTCTGGCGAATGTCCAAGGTTTGATCATATCGGGAGTCTCCCGAAGAATCCCCAGCGCTCCATCGGCCACGAGTCAAGAGGAACGGGCTGCCCCGTGCATATACCGTCTCCCGTAGCTTGACCTATCGAGAGCATGGAAAGTCTCCCCCAAGATCAAAGGTACAACATCTCTGCCCAAGCGACAATGAACGACTACATCCAGCAGAGACCGATGACAGATCCCAAAAGAATAGATCATGAACAAGGTCCCAAACATGCAAAGTGCAAAGGCATCCCAATAGGCATCGTCAAGCAAGCCTAAGCCCCTAAACCTATCAGGGAGACCGGAAATATCAAAATGATCGGGACCACAGATCATACCTTGCGCTTCCTCCGGGGAAAGATGAAGGAGGTTGCACAATCTATCAACGAAAGAAGCCCCTCCAGGCAAAGGAACCGCTATCTCCTCCACCTCCGGGCCACCAAGCAAAGCCCGAAATTCTTCCACGGTCGGGATCACCTCGTTGTAAGAAAAGCAAAAAACATGCCTTCTGGTATCCCAAAATGATGAAGAAGCTCTCAAGAGGTCGTAGTCCGGAACCAATTCTTTGAGGGACCATAAACACTTCACCTTGTACCTTTCTTTTAAGAATGACCTCCTCTCATGCATAATCTCGCGAGACCACTCTTTAAACTTGGTGAAGAATTGCATTTGAGAATTTTGGGATAATTTGGGTGGATTTCTCATGCTCACAATTCTCTCCATGGTTTTTCTCTCTTTCTCCCCGAAAATGGCTGTTTGAATGGGCAGTTGAAGAAGGTGTTTGAATTTGAAATGAGGGAAAACCAGATCTGAAGCAAAATTAAAGGACAGTGTCAGAAGCCTGTCCCATCCGCGCGGATGAGTTTGTTACCAAAAAAAAAATCTTTGCAACAGTCCAAACTGCTGCACCAAAGGAATATTTTGTTCCGATCAAAGCTTTGTCCAAACCAGTCCATATACCAAACACTAATACCCTTGCCAAAAAACCAAGGCTTATGCAACATTGCATTCGTACTGCATTGCATTCATAAAAATAAAATCCTAAATTATTACATTCCAAAAATAAAGGGAGTGTGCAAAAAAAAAAAAATCAATCAAAAAAAAAAATAGGTAACAATAATCCTAAATTATTACATCCCAAAAAAAAAAGAGCAAAAAAAAAATGTGCATAAAAAATAATAATAAGTTGTATCTGTACAAATCTCAAATCTCAGAAATCAACTCAATCTAAAGTAATCAATCGGAGTCCCCAGCTGAAAATGTGCGCGCTCGCCCGAAATTAGGAAAAAGTAGGAGTCGCCACGCCGTTTTAAGAGGAAACATTGAAAACCTTTGTTTTAGAGAGAAAACATGAGTTCGGGGGTCAGGTTACGTGTTGGGAAGAACCGAGAGTTCACCCAACACGCCTCGTCCATAAACGAGTCTTTCAATCAAACACATCCAAGTAAATCCAAAGTGTGTGCAAATATCGATAATAAACGAAATGTGATAAAATGCATCTTATTAATTATGAAACGAGAAATTACATATTGTGAGCCCATTATTTAGGGAGGCCACATCCACGATACAAACAAACTAGAGCAGTTACAAAGGAAAAGAGTCAGCTGCAGATGGGTCATGTGTGTCGCATGACACATCGTACCCGATGACCACATGTGTCGCGTGACACGGGATCACTTGGGGACGAAGGTGTCGCGTGACACATATGAGCCTTCTGCGAAACCTCACAATATGAACTCGGCAATTAACGAAGCTATACGGATCTAATTAACAAGCTGAATTATGAACGAAAAACATAAACAACATCAAATCGACCCAGGGAGTGTGGATATGGGTAGATCCACACCCCCTTGGGGGCTTAAACACCAAATTCAACCAAATCAATCAATATGAGCTCAATTACACAATCTATGCAAGTTAAACAGAGAGATTGCGATTGGGATTCAGTAATTTAGATAGCTAGGATCTGATTACTGAATCCAAACAAAATAGAACTATAAAATTGCAAGGAATTAAATGAGAGAGAGAGAGAGAGGGTTAGGGAATTGTTACCCTTGTTGATTCCACGAATTCTATATCTAGTCGAGATATAGAATCCTTTAATTCTTCGTTGTAGATCTCGCGGCTCGATCCAAGGGTTCCAATTGGTGTAGGTAGAGAATTGGGTTTGGATGAGAGGGATTAGTGGGTTGGAAGGTAGGAGAGAGAGAGGTTTTGTGCTTGGGACGCTCGTTACACTGCAATTTTGGCAGAGTAACAGTAGGCTAGAATTCGGATCCCATTTCAATGAGGGGGAGGGTCTTATTTATAGGCTGCAGTTGGCTGCCTTAGTATGTCGCACGACCTTACGCGTCCACTTTCCATGCCTCGGGCGTCGCGTGACACAAGGTGGCTCAACCGCTTTTGGCGCCAAAAACCGGTTGGAACATTCGGGAAAATACCCAAAAGGTCCAACGGGTTTTATTCCCAAGGGGTCCTTTGGCATGAATGATGTACCAAAAGGTACTTCCTTCGCGGAAACTCATGGAACATTTCCGGAAGTATCGGGATAGGCCGGGAATTTACCAAAACGCCCTTTAATGCAGTTTTATTATATTAAAATGCATCGAAAAGGTTGCGAATTGGATTGGCGTACTTACAGAGCCCCTCGGCAACGTCACTTTTGGAAAAAGTGGGGTTGTCGATAAAATAAGACCCAATCTCAATGAGCGAGTGGGGTTAAGGTGAAGGGCTAGAAGGGTGAGAAGGGGAAAATTATGGCTTTGGACCTTTACGAGAAAGGATTCCTACGTATCCCTTTAAGAAGGGAATCAAGCCAAATCGTAGTTCGGAATTACCAATGCGACTACAAGCAAGAAATGGGTAGAGATGTGTCTTCATACCTTTCTTGTGCTTACTGTGACTTCCGTTGTGCTCCGCTTGAGAGGCTTTTCTTGGGTTTGGCTCGCTTGAGAGGCTTTTCTTCTTGGTGGGCTCCGCTAGAGAGGCTTTTTCCTTTGGTTTGACTACGCGAGAGGCTTTTCTTCTTTGTGTGCTCGCGTAGAGGTTTTTCCTTTGGTTTGGCTCGCTTGAGAGGCTTTTTTTCTTTGTGGGCTCCGCTAGAGAGGCTTTTCTGGGTTTGGCTCTGCTTGAGAGGCTTTTCTTCTTGGTGGGCTCCGCTAGAGAGGCTTTTCTTAGTTTGGCTCTGCTTGAGAGGCTTTTCTTGGTTTGGCTCTGCTTGAGAGGCTTTTTCCTGGGTTTGGCTCTGCTTGAGAGGCTTTTCTTGGTTTGGCTCTGCTTGAGAGGCTTTTCTTGATTTGGCTCTGCTTGAGAGGCTTTTTTTCTTTGTGGGCTCCGCTAGAGAGGCTTTTCTTGGTTTGGCTCTGCTTGAGAGGCTTTTCTTGGTTTGGCTCTGCTTGAGAGGCTTTTCTTCTTGGTGGGCTCCGCTTGAGAGGCTTTTCTTGGTTTCTGGTATTGTCGAGCTCTTCTTGGGGCTGTCACAGATACGCATGCTTTTTTTGTTTTGTTTTTTCTTCTCCAGTTTGGTCGGAGGTCCAGTCGTCGAGACTCAATTGATTATTGTACCTGCGGGGGTAAAACAACAACTCCACGCGGGGTCAAAATTTGTACATCATTAGAGTGCAGGGGTATTTTGGGAATTTTGGCTTTGAGGAACGGCGTGTCGCACGACCATCTAAAGCCGGTGATCGCCTTTTAAAAGGGTGAACAGTCCTCATTTCGAACAACATTGTTTGGAGGGAGGTGGACGATCTTGGCGAGAAAAGCACGCCATTTCACTCATTTTCAATTGCCGACTGATTCTAGGGTTTGATTCCCCCGGCTTGATTTGTCAAAAAAAAATGCCTCCTAGGCTCCGCCCCACCAGGAACGCCACGACTCGAGCCCAATTAGCCGCACGGCGGAAGAATGCTACGAGGAATCGAGACCTTTTGTTCCTCAAACTGTTAGGGGAGATTTCTACCCTCATTTGAAAGAACATTCCTCGGGCAGGAGAAGAAGGTAATAATTGTAACCCTAGCTTTTGGTGCACTTGAGGAAATTAAATTTTTTTGAAAAAGATTGATTTTTCTTTCTTTTCCTTTCTTTGTTCGGACTCGAAGTTTATTGCATGCTCGATTTTATTTTAGCAATTGTGAAATGTATGCACAAAACCTAGTTTTGCTTGAAATTGAAATTGATTTGACGAGTAAATTTGAGATATTCATACTGCTATTTGTGTTTACTGTAGGATTTGCGTACCGGGGCTCTCCAGGAGGTCGTTGGCGGTGTGGGATTTCTTCTTAGGGTAGTCGAGGAGCTTGTCCACTCGCAGGTCTCGTAAATCTTTGCGGGGTTGGGCGGTTCTTTGAGATGGCCAAAGCTTGGCGGCACACAGAGGAGCATTGGCTTGGTAAAGGCTTTGAGAGTTACGGTGGGAGACTACTCACTCTTTTCACTTCTCTTGGGGCGAGGTGACCGTCACGCCATATGATTTTGCCGTCATTGCTGAGTGCGCCTTTCAGCGATGAGCCTTTGTATACGGAGGAGCTGTTCGATTGATGACCCGGCCTCCTACGATGCTTACTTTATGGAGCTGATCGGCTTTGTTCCTCGGGACAAGAAGGGGAACGGGTATGAGTTGGGATATGTTCATGGCCGGATGGTTGATCGAGCACCGGTTTTCCAGCGAGATGGCGGATGCGTGAGGACGAGGGTTGAGGGCGAGAGATTGGCCGGGCGTTTGTTTGGGTTGGCTTCTCGGATATGTTGTTTATCAATGCCACGTCCGCGGCTTTGCTTTCTTTATTGGAGCTTACGAGAGATTGGGCTACCGTTGGATCATTGTCTTGGGGAGCGAGGTTTAGCTGAGTTGTTTTTGGCTTTTGATGATGTTAGTCGGGGGAAAGCTAAGTCCTTCAGCTATGCCACTTTGCATTTGAGGTATTTCTTGGTTTGCCTCCTTTATTTGAATCTTTGCTTTTCTGTCTTTTTGACTACGCTCTGTCCTTCTTTTCGAGCTTGGGCTTATGAGGTCATTGGGTGTTATGCTTGGAGAGTAGGGGGACATTTCGGTTACCACATTTCTGCCATGAGATTTGGGTGAAGGATGCTAGGCAAAAGATTAAATGCTGGTGATTCTAAGGGACGGATGACTGCTTCTCGATACCATGGTTTGTTTGCGAGGAGTCCTGGGAGTTTGACTTTGTTTCCTTGGGCCGATAGATATCTTTGGGGTCCATCTGGATCATGCCCTTCATCTTACTGAGTGTCGCAAACTGTTGGTGGGTTTGTTTGGGGATGCATTATATTTGGGTGAGAGGGTTTGGCGGCACGGTCCAGGTAGTACGGCCGGGGTTCCCTATGATCCTCCTGCCGAGATGTGGTTTCCTCGGAAGTTGGAGAATGTGGTCACTTTGATCCGGGAGAGCCTCGCCTTCAATTATACGGAGGACGATGCGGATTATGACACTTATGTGGCTACGAGGTTGAGATCGCCGCAGGTTGCTACGAGACATGATATTCCTAATGCTCCCGATACTTCGATGCTCAAGCTGCCGGGCCTTCTCACGGACATGTGACGGATGCACCTCCGCCACCTCCTTTCGTTGATTTTCAGGATGGAGATGCGTGAGGCGGGCCACTCTTGACACCAGCGGGTTTTTCCATATTTTCATCTTCGGAGGACTCAATCTGTAAGTGACTTTGAACTGTGAATATCCTTCCATTCCCTTGTTTTGATCCGATTTACGATTCTTTTTCATTTGCTTGTATCGGGTATCACCGACGTATACTGGGGCTTTGCTCGTCGCTATACAGGGGCCATGGACATGGTTGATCGGTTGATGAGGAGCAATCAATATCTCGAGGAGAAACTTGCAGCTCAAGGTTCCGGTAGTTACGATGACGGTGATTCCACAGCTTAGCTTGCCCGGTAGGAAGAGGGCTCATCTTGATTTGTCTGCTGAGGATACTCATTTGCCTAGGACCAAGGCGTTAGTCGTCCTCCTAATCCTCCCATCTCCGATAGTGAGTCTTCCCGAGATCCTCATGAGCTTGAGACTTTCCCGTTCTGTTATGCATGAGCTCTTAGGGATGATCCTGTTGTTTATCATGAGCTTCGCCGGCCCGGACCAAGAGGAAGGTGATGCGATGGGGAAGACGGTGAGGAGGCTGCAGATGACGATATTAGCTCTGTCGATGGTGATACTTACATTTCGATGATTCGGAGTAGTCCCTGGACCGATTTATGATCCTCTTTTGGTTTATGTACCTGTTTTTGGGGAAAGAAACAAATACTCTTTTTTTCTTTTCTTTCTTTATTTTGCACCTAAAACATTATTAGTTGTTTATTTGTTTGTGCGAGCTTTTATATTTTGGGAAAAGAAAAAAAAAAGGTGCATGGAATGAATGGCTTTTGAATGGTTTATGTGACTTTGGGGTTTGTATATGAGGGTAATGGTTCATGTGTATGTTGCTTTTGAATGAAACTTCCTCCCCGTGATTGTTTGCGGAGCCTTGTTGTTTGCGGCTTGGGACAAGTCGGGGAGTGCCCTGGTACATATCGAGATTTGCACTTGCGATGTCTCGATCTTGGATTTATCATGTCGCACGACTCTAAGTGACACAGGTATGTTACGTCGCGTGACATTGCGAGGCCGAGGTTGACAAACCTTCGGTCATGGACTTCTTCATTGTTTCCCATAATCAATCTTCTTATTCGGGATGTGGAATCCAGGTAGGTTCCTCGAAGAGTGAGCCTCTTTGCTAGGGAATCCATTTTCAAGCATTGCTATCATGATAACGGCCCGGAAATCACACACAAAATGTTCATCGTCTTCTGGCCAAAGCCCCGACTTCATACACATCCTTATGCAGCCCGATCAGAGATTGATCCTTTGATTTCGGTCGATCGGTCGGACGACAGACAAGACTCAAGAAATTTGCATGCGGGACATATCTTTCGGATGGTGGGAAATGAATCTGAACTTGTTTATGACACTCTCGTTTTTAGGTTTGACTCTTTTGAGAGAGTATAAGCATCACAAGGTGTGGAAAGTGTATGGAACCCCCGCCGACCGAAACGGTGTTTAGCTCTATCTCCCTATTATGTAGCAATAGAAGACTTTTCGAGACACTTGAAAACTTATCTTATTCATGATGATCACAAAGTTGCTTAAAACCCTTTATTGATGTTCGGGTTAGTCAAACCGCCAGAAGCCGATATGAACAAGTATTTTTATCAATCTGAGGAGAAAATACAACGATATCGAGAATTGGACTCGGAAGGATAGACAGTGTATGGGCATGGTCCTTGAAGAGACCGGATTTTCGAGATCCGTACGTGATTTTGACTTGAACCAAATTATGGCCGCCTACGTTCCCCTCCGTAGGAGGAGCTCAAGTCGTCGTAGTTCGGGCTCATCTCGAATGAAAAGAATGAACGTTGAAGTTTGAGAATGTGAGGACCTTCGAGAATTTTGAGAGTTGAAAGAACGTGTCCTCTTAGAGTGTCGATGGGAGACACGGATGCGAAGCTCCATGGGACATTCACGGCGAGATGTTTGCGGAGGAGAAATGAAGTATGCTCACATGCAACGTCAAATGAACGGACGGAATTTGCACAATCTTCAATTGATGGTCCTTTGAGCCGGACGGACTTGGCTACGCTTCAAGCAATAATATGTATTAGATCTCGACGATATTAGACTGAAACTGCTATCCAGTAGTAACTGCGGCTGGGTTTCGGGATTTGGATCGGTCTTCGGGTGATTTGGGATATCATGACCTTTTAAGATGAGAGGTCGGCTAGGCTTTTTTCTTGCTGGCTGAACCTCTAAAGATGAGAGGTTGGCTCTTGGGTAGGTGTTTGGGATTTCTAAGGCAAGGGAATTCATGATTGCATCTTCTTGCTTCTAAGAATGAGAGGTCGATCTTTTGGCTTTGGTCAAGGTCGAAGGTAAGGGTAATGTCCTCTAAAATTGAGAGGACGGCTTGGGATCGGTTTGAGGTAGTGGTGAGGAGACATCCGTCTTTGTCTCTTTGTTCACTCTGAGACTCCTTTTGAGTAACGACCGAATCTTCGACTTTTGCTTCGAGAGGATCACCGGGGACCAGCTCTCTTTCTTTTCTTTTCATTCTCTTTCTTTTTTATATTTTTATCTCCCTCTTTTTCTTTTGAGAGGAGGATTTCGGCTAGTCCCAGGATGGATCATTGCTTTACGCCATTCTTGAATTCGGAGGCGGTCAATCTTCTTTTGAATCACAGGAGCCTCAAGGATGGTCCCTCTTCTTACGGGAATGGATAGACGGGTTTCAAAGCGTGCCGATCTTGAAATGAAGGGGTATTGTTTAGTGAGGTCAAGGTAAAGGTTTTCCTAAGGGTGGAGGTTTCACCCGCAGTTTCCACCGGATGATCCAAACGAGATTGGGTCTTCGCCGCTTTGCTTAAGCTCATTTTGGGGAAAAACCCGTGCAAATTCCTCGAACAACGAGATAGAGAGGACGAAATGAAAATATGTGAGCACGAAAATGCAAGCTGGGGCTTGATCGGCCCGGTTTAGAGAATGATGTCGCAGATTTTCTTGTTAGATTAATTCAAATACTAGTCGTTTCAAAGCATTAGTCGGTGAGCGCAAAGACAAATGATCATGTAAAATAAGACCATTTCAATTTAAAGCGAGAATGTAAGTGAACAAGTAATATCTCGAGTCTAGCAAGAATAGAAATAAAGACTTTCATTAATATAATAAAAGATTCATATCATGGACTTGACGGACTCACGACCGCATAAAAGACACTCTAGAACCTACGATGCCGACCCTGATTTCTCTGGGGAAGATATCTTCGACCTCAGTTGATATTGCCGAGGAGGGCCGGTAATCACATTGGGGTGAGCTTTCTCAATTCTGCCTTTATTAATAAGCCTTTGGATGAGCCGCTTTAAAGAGACGCAGTCGTTCGTGACATGCCCAGGATACTGATGGTAATAGCAATACTTGCTACGATCCAAATTAAGCAGAGGTTTACTGGGTTGATAATTCTCCAGTGGCTTTATCATTCCTTTCTGCCTTAATCCATTGAAAGCTTCTTCGGTCGACATCCCTAGATCATCGTATTCTCGTTTCTTGCGAGGGGGATACGGGCGAAGATCTCGGACATTGCCATTATCAGGAGAACCCAATCCAATCTTCCCTTCATCAATGAGCTCTTGGATGATTACCCTCAATTGTAAGCACCCATGGGCAACATGTCCTGAGTATTGGTGATAATCGCAATACTTGCTTGGGTCCAGGCTTTCATCATGACGGAGAGGAGTATAATTCACCAACGGGTACACCAATCCTCCGCTTGTCAGCAATTTAAGAAACTGGTTCATGGGCATTCCCACTTTTCCCCAATAAGCTCTCTTTCTTCTTTTCTGGACCTTCTCAGAAGGAGGCTCAGATATTGTTGTCTCTTGCGGGGTAGGGTTCAGAGTTGGCATGAAAGACATCTGATTAACAGTCACGTCTGGAGTTGATCCTGAAGGCTGCTCATGAGAGGGTGACAAGTTGAACCCGTACGCACTCATTGGTGATTGTGGGAAACATTCTTGTGGGAGAGCTTGGTCGGGGTGGAGTTTGTTGTGAAATTGGGGGGATCACCACATCCACTAGCCCATACTAGCAGTCATCAACATGGAGAAAATAAATCAACACATGATAATATGAAAGAACAAGAACACCGATAATTTGTTAACCCGGTTCATTCACCAACTCGTGAACTACATCCGGAGGCACCAAGCCAGGACATCACTATAATAATATATGAAGGATTACAACTTTACATATGCACTCACACAGATCTAGCATAGTAACTCTCCATGAGCAATCTCTCATATACATTATCTCACCTCCCCAAGAACGCACAAATAACACGGTCATGGTCGGGTTGTAGGATCGCCCCCATGGCTCTCCTAGGCCCCCGACCTCCCTTCCTAGACACTATATTTGTGGCTCCCTTTGATATCCTAACTCTCTACAAAATGGGTACAAATATTATGGTGGTAGTCACAATGTATTTATAGGGATACAAAACCTATTCCTAATCAAAACCTGATTTACCCGGAGTCCTTGACATGGAAGGAGTATCACATAAATTAGGAATACTAATTGTTACCAAACTTGATTCCTTTCCAAAAAAAAAAACTCCTTGCACGCCACGCAGCGGGAAAATCGTCCGCCACATTACTGCTCCCTTGGGCGGTCGCCCACCTCCTCATGGGCGGTCGCCCACCTCGTCGATCTGCTCCGAATTTTCTGCTCCTCCATCATTTTGATCCTCTCCTTGGTTTTGGCTCCAATCCCAACAATCTCCCACTGGAGACATAAACCACCATTGTGACATGCTCCCATCATACTCCCACACGAGAATGATCCACCAAATATTTTCCCCACCATGTTGAGCCACCACGCTCCTCCACCATGAGCCACCACGCCCAAGTAATAAGGCGAATTGAAACCAAGCGACGCTTCAATCTCCCCGTGTTAGATCCTTCTTGCCTCCCCAAATCAACTTCTACCTTGATTTATTTGCAAGACTAACTTCGCCTTCTCCCTCCTAGATCCACTCCCCTTGCAATGCTCCCCATGAAACTCGGACACACCTTGCTTCTTGCATTGTCTCCTCGTGGTTCCTTTTCTCGCTCTCTTGTTAGGTACTTGTATCGTCTCCTTGCCGCGGCTACACGTTGTCACCTCTCCACCCTAACACACCGTTTATTGATGTCTCTCCTTTTACACCAACGGGCCGGCCCCCAAGCCTCTTGCTCCCACAGGAACGAAATTGATGTTGTCGGTAGAGTACAACATCCCCTTACCCTCATCCGTCGTTTGCGAGAAGTCCTCCTCTTCTCACGTGGTCCAACCGGCTTATACCACTCACCTTTGCACGAAGAAATTGTATCAAAATAGGAAACAAAACAGCTGCAGAAATCCCTTCCCCGTCATGAGCGCGGTCGCGCAGCACCTCCAGCGCGGTCGCGCACAAATGGATTTCCCCGAGCCAAACTTCTGTCCACCTGGGCGGTCGCCCACCACCACATGGGAGGTCGCCCATCACAACAGAAAGTCCTCCGCGATTTTTCCTCCTTGATCTCACCAACTCCTCCGACTTAGACTCCTTTTCTTTCATATTTTTCTCCAACCACCTTGACTGCCCCAATAACCCTTGAACATCTCTTGATCTCTGCATCTCCAAAATTCCACCTCGAATTTCTGCAGATCTCAACAAGAAACAAACGAACTCTTCAGACTTACCGATCTTCCGCACGATCGTATACCTATTTGGCACGTGTCTTGCTTCGACCATAAACCCTAGAAGCTCTCAAATCCCTGCACGTCTTCCACACGAAGAATCTGCACAAAAATCTGTTGTCTCTTTTCTTCACCTTGGATCTCTCCTAGATCTCGAACCAAAAGCTTTGATACCAGTTGTTGTGAAATTGGGGGGATCACCACATCCACTAGCCCATACTAGCAGTCATCAACATGGAGAAAATAAATCAACACATGATAATATGAAAGAACAAGAACACCGATAATTTGTTAACCCGGTTCATTCACCAACTCGTGAACTACATCCGGAGGCACCAAGCCAGGACATCACTATAATAATATATGAAGGATTACAACTTTACATATGCACTCACACAGATCTAGCATAGTAACTCTCCATGAGCAATCTCTCATATACATTATCTCACCTCCCCAAGAACGCACAAATAACACGGTCATGGTCGGGTTGTAGGATCGCCCCCATGGCTCTCCTAGGCCCCCGACCTCCCTTCCTAGACACTATATTTGTGGCTCCCTTTGATATCCTAACTCTCTACAAAATGGGTACAAATATTATGGTGGTAGTCACAATGTATTTATAGGGATACAAAACCTATTCCTAATCAAAACCTGATTTACCCGGAGTCCTTGACATGGAAGGAGTATCACATAAATTAGGAATACTAATTGTTACCAAACTTGATTCCTTTCCAAAAAAAAAACTCCTTGCACGCCACAGCAGGAAAATCGTCCGCCACATTCTGCTCCCTTGGGCGGTCGCCCACCTCCTCTATGGGCGGTCGCCCACCTCGTCAGTCCTGCTCCGAATTTTCTGCTCCTCCATCATTTTGATCCTCTCCTTGGTTTTGGCTCCAATCCCAACAGAGTTTCAGTGAACCGTTCTGATTGAAGAAATGGTACACCACCTGGGAATCTAGTTGGTACTGGCTTTTCAAATCGGGTTGCTTATGGACATTGAAATTCTCAGGGTTTGATTGTTTATACTCGATCTGAGTTTGAGCCATCTGGGATGTTGGAAAAAGAATTTCACCCTGCCTGTCTCCATTCATCTCTTTCATTGCATTTCTATCCCCGCAATCAATACTACTGGTCTTGATAATCTCCTCATATGATCCATCTTCGTGACGAACTACTGTAATTCCCCGGAGGCGCATTGCTTCAACAAATCTGGAATGAGTCTCTTCCTCTCGAGCTTTGGCAACCTGGGCAAGCAATTGGGCTTTGCATTCCCGAATCATGGCAGCTTCAAGGGCAGCTCGCAATTCTGTTATTGACAAATCATCCATATCCCACTGACTCGAAGCGAAGGGAATTCCAAACTGAGCGGGTGACACATCTTTTGCACCAGACATCTTTGAGCAGTAGAATGAACCGGAACTTTGGAGGAAAACCTTGCAAATATTTGGAAATACGTACTGGTTAATCGCCCTTCTTGTAACAGAGCACGCCCCCCCAAACTTGTCTCTTCCCCTTGCTTCAGAAGGATTGGTTATAAGGTATCGAAGGGATAGCTTAAGGAACGGGTGAGGGAAGGAAAATGGGACAGACTCGCACAAACACAAAATCATTTATGTTCAAGTATAAATCAGTATTTTAAATCCTAAATACAGTTGGGAAAGGATAAGCCTTTATTCATGCTAACTATGCCTCGGGGGAACCTAGTGACGCGGCGTTCGAATTACATCAAATGTCTTGTTTTGAAACATATAATAGGTAATGATACCTAACCAAACCCTAACATCTTTATGGAACGAAGAGGTTCGTCCAAATTTCTAAGGAAATTTGGGCAGCATAACGGGTCTTTTCGAAGAAAAATCCGGCATGACCTCTCGTCGGTACATGTTGGCAATGCGGCATGATCTCTCGTTTAGAACACGCTACGAGAGTGACATGTTCCCACGTGAAATCATGTTGCATTTGGCAACATGCCCACAAGGTATGAGGTTTTGGGAGAAGGTATAAGAATCTATGATATTTTTAAAAAACAATTCATTTTTGTTGTAATGAAAACATCGTATCAAAAACCAACCGTGGGTAAGGTTTAGTGTGGTGCCACCTATAACGCACTAGGGGTTTAGGTTTGATTTCAGGCGCTCAAGCGTAGGCGAATTTCATGGCCGTCCGCGATGCCGTCAATCGCACCCGAGGGTTCTAAATCTAAGTGATGTAGTGTGCAGATGACTAATTCATTTATTTGCAAAAAACAAGATTTTTTTTTTATTTTTTATTTGTTTTTTTTTAAGAAGAAAACACACACCCTCACACAAGGTAAACAGGGAACAATAACCAAATGAGTCACGCTTTGGTCCAAGGGACCGCCCTCAAACCAGTCTTTCGATGATACATTCAGTGGCCACCTTTTGTCGCGTGACACGGGACAACCAGAGACAAAGGTGTCGTACGACTTGGGTGGTCACGAACCAGCGGCTCCTCAAATCATCAAATCAGCCCGCTTTACCATATCAAGAGCAACACGAGAGATACCAATGCACAACAAATGACCACAAGCACAAAGGGATCACAAGTTCCATAATCAACAAAATGTAGGCATCACAAATGATTATCGAATAATGTACACAACATGGATGCATTGGATGTTTTTGACTAAACGAAAGCTTGACCCACTTAACACTTGAAAAACAGGTTTTCAAGTGAAATTCCCCAGCGGGGTCGCCACTGAAAATGTGCGCGCTCGCCCGAAATTAGGAAAAAGTAGGAGTCGCCACGCCGTTTTAAGAGGAAACATTGAAAACCTTTGTTTTAGAGAGAAAACATGAGTTCGGGGTCAGGTTACGTGTTGGGAAGAACCGAGAGTTCACCTAACACGCCTCGTCCATAGACGAGTCTTTCAATCAAACACATCCAAGTAAATCCAAAGTGTGTGCAAATATCGATAATAAACGAAATGTGATAAAATGCATCTTATTAATTATGAAACGAGAAATTACATATTGTGAGCCCATTATTTAGGAGGCCACATCCCCGATACAAACAAACTAGAACAGATTACAAAGGAAAAGAGTCACTTGCCAGGATGGGTCATGTGTGTCGCATGACACATCGTACCAGTGACCACATGTGTCGCGTGACACGGGATCACTAGGGACGAAGGTGTCGCGTGACATATATGAGCCTTACTGCAGAAACCTCACAATATGAACTCGAAATTAACGTAAGCTATACGGATCTAATTAACAAGCTGAATTATGAACGAAAAACATAAACAACATCAAATCGACCCAGGGAGTGTGGATATGGGTAGATCCACACCCCCTTGGGGGCTCAAACACCAAATTCAACCAAATCAATCAATATGAGCTCAATTAACAATCTATGCAAGTTAAACAGAGAGATTGCGATTGGGATTCAGTAATTCAGATAGCTAGGATCTGATTACTGAATCCAAACAAAATAGAACTATAAAATTGCAAGGAATTAAATGAGAGAGAAAGAGAGAGATAGAGAGAGGGTTAGGGAATTGTTACCCTTGTTGATTCCACGAATTCTATATCTAGTCAGATATAGAATCCTTCAATTCTTCGTTGTAGATCTCACAGCTCTGATCCAAGGGTTCCAATTGGTGTAGGTAGAGAATTGGGTTTGGATGAGAGGGATTAGTGGGTTGGAAGGTAGGAGAGAGAGAGGTTTTGTGCTTGGGACGCTCGTTACCTTTGCTATTTTGGCGAGTAAGAGTAGGCTAGAATTCGGATCCCATTTCAATGAGGGGAGGGTCTTATTTATAGGCCGCGGTTGGGCGCCTTAGTATGTCGCACGACCTTACGCGTCCACTTTCCATGCCTCTGCCGTCGCGTGACACAAGGTGGCTCAACCGCTTTTGGCGCCAAAAACCGGTTTACGGAACATTTCGGGAAAATACCCAAAAGGTCCAACATGTTTTATTCCCAAGGGGTCCTTTGGCATGAATGATGTACCAAAAGGTACTTCCTTCGCGGGAAACTTCATGGAACGTTTCCGGAAGTCTCGGGATAGGCCGGGAATTTACCAAAACGCCCTTAATGCGGTTTTATTATATTAAAATGCATCGAAAAGGTTGCGAATTGATTAGGCGTACTTACACCGGCCGGTCGGCCGTACGCCCCAGGTCCCTCTTGCGGCTCGGCCTCGCCTCATCGGGAGCCCTGAAGATCTCGGGCTCAGAATCGTCCTTGTCCGGAAGAAGGCTCGTCCAGACCAACCGGCACGCTCTGATAGGGCAAGCCAAGATCTGCGAAGAAATCATATCCGAAGGTGAAGGCGTCAGACTCCTGGACGTGCGAAGAAGATCCACCATGCTGCCAGACATGTCCCTGCCCGTAAGGATCTCCGAGAATGACGTGGTCCGAAGGTAGTACCGCGCGAGGATCGAGGAGAGGAGAAAGAGGAGTCTAAGAAGAAGTCTCTGAAGGAATAGGGGAAGCCTCCCGCCTGACAGGCGTCGGCCGTGGTCGCCTCGCTCTAGCCTGAGGAGCCCCGCAAGCAACCATCCTCCTGATAAATCTCTTAGCCCCGATCACCTGCTTCGTTAGCCTCTCCACGACCACCTCCGAAAACTGCACGAAAGCAAAAGCGTCAGAAACAGTTGAAGCGAAAAATGATGACAAAAAAAAAGAGAAGAGAGAGGTGGGAAGGAAAGCCATACCTTCATACCCGAATGAGGCCGGAAAGCTCGTGGAAGCCGCTCAGGCTGAGGGATCTGCACCCTCAATCGAACCACATCCTGGACATATGAAAAGTCCGTCCGAGGGTACCACGGGACCCCTAACCCCTCTCTATCCAGAACCTGGGGCGACCTCAGCCTCCTCAAGACAAATACTGGATATGGCTCAATCGTCACAAATGCCGAGAAGTGCTGGCCGGCTCGGTAATCATCCCAGGTCGCAGACCTATCACTCGGGTGCATCATATCGGCGGGAGGCTCCACCGGTGTCATCAAAGGCGAATTCATGCCATGCTGGCGCGTCACCCTCTCTCCCAGATAATAGACGTCGCAAGTCAGACCTCTCAGAATCCTCCGCTGCACAGTCCATATCTCAGCGCCCTTCAGCTGCGCCACCTCGAAACGATCCCAGGGATAGAATATCATCTCCTCATCCGTCTCAGCCCTCGTCAAAGGAAGGCAATCCGAGTACCTGAGGGTCGTGCGCCCTCTGGAGCCCTTCTTCTCACGGGCAAACTTGGACCAGGAACGCATGGCTGGATACGCCCCGACGTACTCCGCCGTCTGTCGCCACATCGTGACATGGAAGAACTCCAACGCCCATACCTGCGAAAGGTAAAAATCAAATCAATCCAGTGCAAAAGAAAAGTGTGTGCTCAAGAAAAAAAAGGGGAAAAGCAAAAAAGAAAGCTTATACCTCCAGAGCAAACTCGAAGCAGTACAAGGAGCTCACAGCCTTCCGGCTGTATCTATCAAGAGCAAAGTAAAGCTCTGCCAGCCCGGCCTCTCCCCAAGAGACATCTCCAGCCATCTCCACATCCTCCAAACTCCTCAGCAAAGCAAACACCGCCGTCCCCTCGGCGTGTCCAAAAAGAGTGCTCGAGAAAGCAAACCATAAAAAGGCCCTAGCAATGCTCGGCGCCTATCCTCTCATCCTCGCCTCGTAGCTCCCAGATGGTCTCCACAATCTTCCCATAAACCACGGCATACTCCATCCCCATCCCCTTTTTGGGAATAGGGGTAAAGCCCAGAAGAGCCTGCAGGTCCGCGTCGCTGTAGCCGTCCCGCCACTCGATGATGCGTCCATTAAAGGACAGACCCGTGATCGCAGCGTAATCTGAAGGCGTAACCGTAGCCTCGCCCCAGAAGAAGTGAAACGTGTGGGTCGCATCCCACCAATGCTGCGCCAAAGCGAACATCAGGCCCTTGCTCTTAGGGAACTTAACCAACCCCCTCAAGCACTCAATGAACTCCCAAAGCCCGGTCTCAACGACAATCTGTCTTGGACTGATCAAAGCTCCTCGGCCCGCATTCGGAAGCCGGTCCCACAGATCAACTACAGACTCCACTGATCCTCGAGTCTTCATCTTATTCAGCTGCTCCGTCACGTAGTTGTTTCCACCCTGCAATAAAACAAAAAAAAAAGAAAGAAGAAAATGTCAAAAAAAAAAATTGCATTTGCATTTGCACAAAAAAAAAAAGAAAGCATATACATGCATCATTCATCACAAAAGTATTGAAAAAAAAAATTCGGCAGCATAACGGCATGCAATGAACCTAGCCCCATTTTTCTCAAAAAAGACAGTTTTCAGCAAATCCCAATTCATTCACGAAAAAAAAAATTTCATACATTCATTCAACGGAAATAAAAAAATCCGTCCCACCTTTTCAAAAAAAAAAATGCATACATGCATATCATCCATCATTCATCCAACGGAAGTAAAAACTCCGTCCCATTTTTCAAAAAAAAAATTCATACAAGGAGTCAACGGAAGCAAAAACTCCGTCCCATCTTTCATGAAATAGCATACATAAACAATCTTTTAAGTCATTCATTCAATCAAAGGGGAACGAAAAATCCGTCCCACTTTTCATAGAAAATCACACTCTCAAAAAAAAAAAATGCATTCATAACATGCATATCATCCGTCATTTCAAAAAAAAAAAGATCCTACATTCATACATTCACACAAGGAGTCAACGGAAGCAAAAACTCCGTCCCATTTTCATAAAATAACATGCATACATGTCATTCATGGAATCATCATCTCATTGCAAAAAAAAAAAAATCATCATATCAACATTGCAAGAATCCTACATTGCAACAAAAAAAGTCCGTCCCAATTTCGGGAAATCTTTCATCATAGTCTCATATTTCAAAAAAAAATGGCAAAAATGCCAATTCTTTTTCCAAGCAAAATGCACATTTTGAGTTACCCATATACTCATTACAACATGCAAAGCATCAAAATCAAGATTCAAAGCCAAGATATCAATCATTCGAATTTTCAAAAAAAAAAAAAAATCAAAAATCACCCAAAATTCAATTTCAAGCAAAAATCGACAAAGGGAATGAAAAGATTCGAAGTATACCGTTCGGAGACTCGGATCAGAAGCCCAATGTTGCCAAGCATCGGGATAATGCTCCTCCTCAATCGATTGCGAAAGAGTGTAATGCCTCCTCATTTGGACGAGCTCCAATCGTCTCTCCGCGACTGGGCCACGTCCTTGGCCTTGAAAAGCACCTCCCGCGTGTTCCATTGCTTCAAAAATCGAAGAAATCGGAAGAATTTTAAGGTTTTTAAGCCAAAAATGGCGGTTTTGGTCTCTCCCCCTCGTCTCTCTCTCGAAAATCTGGAAAAGTGAGGAAGAAGAAGGGAGGGGGCGGCCCTCATTTAAAACAGCCTGGGAATTCAACCCTATCCGCGCGGATGGGTTTGTAAGGGTCAAAAAGACCCTTTTGCCCTTTAAAAATCCAGAACTCTGCAATTTGATCCTAGACTTAACAGAGCTAACCAAAGTCAACCCCCTTTCAAGAGAATCAAACGGCAGTCAAACGTAAGTCCGATCTCTCCGAGAAAGATAACGAGATCCCGTATCTTTCATCAAAATCATCAAACGGCAGTCAAACGTAAGTCCGATTTCTCCGAGAAAGATAACGAGATCCCGTATCTTTCATCAAAATCATTCAACGGCAGTCAAACGTAAGTCCGATTTCCCCGAGAAAGTTAACGGAATCCCGTTTCTTTCATCAAAATCACCAACGGCAGTAAAACGTAAGTCCGATCTCTCCGAGAAAGATAACGAGATCCGTATCTTTCATCAAAATCATCAAACGGCAGTCAAACGTAAGTCCGATCTCCCCGAGAAAGATAACGGGATCCCGTATCTTTCATCAAAATCATCAATGGCAGTCAAACGTAAGACCGATCTCCCTGAGAAAGATAACGGAATCCCGTATCTTTCATCAAAATTATCCCCCGGCAGTCAAACGTAAGACCGATCTCCCTGAGAAAGATAACGGAATCTCGTATCTTTCATCAAAATCATCAAACGGCAGTCAAACGTAAGTCCGATCTCCCCGAGAAAGATAACGGGATCCCGTATCTTTCATCAAAATCATCAACGGCAGTCAAACGTAAGACCGATCTCCCTGAGAAAGATAACGGAATCCCGTATCTTTCATCAAAATTATCCCCCGACAGTCAAATGTAAGACCGATCTCCCTGAGAAAGATAACGGAATCCCGTATCTTTCATCAAAATCATTCCACGGCAGTCAAACGTAAGTCCGATCTCCCCGAGATAGATAACGGGATCCCGTATCTTTCATCAAAATCATCAACGGCAGTCAAACATAAGACCGATTTCCCCGAGAAAGTTAACGGAATCCCGTTTCTTTCATCAAAATCACCAACGACAGTAAAACGTAAGTCCGATCTCTCCAAGAAAGTTAACGGAATCCCGTTTCTTTCATCAAAATCATTCAACGGCAGTCAAACGTAAGTCCGATCTCCCCGAGAAAGATAACGAGATCCCGTATCTTTCATCAAAATTATTCCCTGGCAGTAAAACGTAAGACCGACGAATACGTCTGATTTTCCCCAGCAAAGGCTAACAAAATCCCCAGCAAAGTTAACGGAATCCCAAAAGCCAACGGAATCTCGAGTAAATCTCAAACTACGAAAGGGCTTGATTCCCACTAGGGATACGTAGGATAGCCTATCATTAGGTCCAGCCCCTCGACCAAAACGGTCACCCTCTCCTTCGGCAGCAGACGAAGTCCACCGAAAGGCCATTTCAAATCAAGGTCCGAGGCACCTAAAACGCCATCATCATCAAGGTCCGAGGCACCTAAAAAGCCATCATCATCCAGGTTTGAGGCACCTAAAACGCCATCATCAAGGTCCGAGGCACCTAAAAAGCCATCATCATCAAGGTTCGAGGCACCTAAAATGCCATCATCAAGGTTCGAGGCACCTAAAACGCCATCATCGAGGTTCGAGGCACCTAAAACGCCATCATCTCCAGGGTCAAAATCCCGAACTACGACTGGCTTGATTCCTCTTAAGGATACGTAGGTAGCCTATCATTAGGTTCAGCCATCCGACCGAAAATGGTCATTCCTATCCCCAGCAGAGCGGATAGCCATCCGACCGAAAATGGTCATTCCTATCCCCAGCAGAGCGGATAGCCACCCGACCGAAAATGGTCATTTCTATCCCCAGCAGAGCGGATAGCCATCAAACCTAAAATGGTCATCCCTTATCCCCAGCAGAGCGGATATACAATTTCAGCCATCAGACCGAAAATGGTCATCTCTTATCCCCAGCAGAGTTTCTCTCCAGCAACCGACTGCAAAACTCGTTCATCAGGTTCGAGGCACCTAAAACGCCATCATCTCCAGGTTGACGCCTCAAAATAGTCATTCCAGGGTCAAAGACCCGAACTACGGCCGGCTTGATTCCTCTTAAGGATACGTAGGTAGCCTATTAATTAGGTTCAGCCACTCGATCACTTGCTTATCCTGCCAAATATGGAGCCTTACTCTTATCGACGACCCCGCTTCCTTCGAAAGCGCCGTCGCCGAGGGGCTACTGTAAGTGCTCCAATTTGAGCTTGTTAGAATTTTCGTTAGAAAATTAAAGAAAGTTATAACATTCCTAACAATTCCTAACATTCCTAACATTTCTAACAAAGCAAGGGCAAAGTGGGCATTGTTATTTAAGGATAAACCAAGGAAAGGAATCAAAAAAGCAAAAGAAATAGTCAAAAACCAAAAATAGAAAGCTATTGGAATAAAAAGCGGTTTGTTAATTTGATTTTTTTGAAAAATATTCCTTGTGTCCAAAGCACAGGCGTAATTAATGAACTGTGCACGCTGAAGATCCCATCCGCGCGGACATGTTTGCATTTTTCAGAGGGCTATAAATTGAGCCCTCCAGTCTCAAAAATAAAAAAGAGAAGAACATAATCCACAGTTGCACCTTGGCGAAAATACTTGAGAAAATAGTGAGAATTCCCTTGAATTGTCACTCTTTTCTCTTGATTATCTTCCAAAATCTCACTCACTCACTATCATATTCAAAGCCTCAAACACTCTTACATTCAAAGCCAAAGCTCCAAAACACAAAGAAGATAGGTATAACCTCCCTCTTCTTACTCTAAATCTCTCATCCATGCATGCATTTTCAAGCTACAAAATGTAGTTCATTCATCTTCTTGTCTTAGATCCAAGAAGATCACCATGGAAGTTCATCTCCATGGATGATCTTCTACAAGGATCAACATTATTTTTAAAGTGTTCTTACTTTTTTCCAAAGAAAACACATTTTCAAAACCCTAAAAAATCATTTCCATACATCAAATCTCATTTTCAAAGGATAAAATTCCTCTTCCCAAGCAAATGAAATGCTTAGTCCTAATGTACCCCAAGGATGGTTTGATATAGTTGATTCACCACTAAAATGTCAAGTGATCACTAATCAAAACCTAGGGAAATAGGGACAAGCATGGATGCAAAACCCCCTTTAAAATCATGTTTTCCTTCTTGAGAAGTTGCTGTCCAGTAGCAATTTTCTAAGCCCCAGTCCATGGTCTAAATTTTTGGACACAGATAAACTTGGAATTTGGTGTTGACTACAAAACAATTTTTGTAGCCAACATCCAGAGCTTTCCATACATATTTTTACATTATCTTTTTCGTGAGTAAAACTCCTTTTTTCAAATTTTCTTTTAGAGGCTAGTTCATCAGTTTCTGGAAATCCAGACTTCACATCTGATATTTCCAGAAGGTTTTGACCCCTCAAATCTTCTCCAAAATAGAAAATTCCTTCGTACAACTCTTATTTAAGGTGTCTGTAACAACTTTCATTCTCTGAGATTTCTCAGATTATGAAGTTTTGAAGCCCTTAAATCCATTTCAAAATCAAGTGTCCACTGCCTTTTTCATTCTGGCAGAAGTGCTCTTCAACTTCCAAAAATCTTTTGAGTCCCAAATCTCAACCCAAAAATCATCCAAAAAATCATGGGATCTGACCAAAGTCTAATAAAGAATTCCCAATTTTTACTTTTCTGAGTTTCAACTTATTTTGGCCAAAACACACACACACACACACAAATGATTTTCAGCTTGGAAGACTCGTTTTACGAGGCATTCCCGGTGCACACTAACGTCCTTCCCGGCGTGTAACATGACCTCCGAACCCAAATCTCTAATCTCGGGCATTTTTCAAAGTTTTGGCCCTTAAAACAAAAATGGCATGGCAACTCCGTTTTCCGATTGTATTCGGTTTTCAAAGAAACGAAAAATCGAATTTTCCCGCGAATGGCACATCATCACAACGTGACATTATGTCTCGCGCGAGACAAGGCTTCTATTTAGCTCCAGTTTTGACCGTAGCGTTGTATCATGCGGGACAATTTGTCTCGCACGGGATAAGCCTTCCGTTCAGCTCCAGTTTTTGATTGTAGCATTGTACCGCTGTAAGTACCCCAATCTGGATCACCCCCTTTCAAGCACACGGGAAGCACCGCAGACTCATCAACGCAGTCTCGACGACCTCTGGGACTCAAAACCCTCTCAAAACCCCCAGCCAAACCAAGGGAGGGGCCTTTCTGGGATAAAAAGGGACAAAAGGACCTTTTGGGAATTTTCAGAAAATTGGAAAAGCAATAATGGTCCGTACGGACCTCTTTGCTTTAATAATTACTGAATCCCCTTAAAGTCCACAATATCCCCTCAAATCCCGGAAGTAATCATCACTTCCATACATGGTTGGTCCGTACGGACCTTATTGCAGCCTAGTTGGTCCGTACGGACCTTCTTGCAAGGGGACACCATAATTACAGAATATTCACCATCATCACATATTCCCTCAAATCGAGGAAAACCAAAATTCTGGATAACCAAGAAGGTCCGTACGGACCTTCTTGCACGAAAATTTTTACTATAAATAGAGGGCTCCCCCTCCTCATTTTCACACACCTCCCACTTCTCTCTTCCTCCCTAAGCCTTCAGGCTTCCCCTCTAAGTCCTCTCGAGGCACTCCCGGCCCCTTTTGGATCCTTCCGAGGCCTTCCGAGCTCCCTTGTGGTGCTCCGAAGCCTCTTCGAGCGCTCCCGCGACGCTCCCGCGCTGCCCCGAGGCACTCTCGAGGTACTCTGAGGCCCCTCGTGGTACTCCGAGGCCTTGCCTGGTCTTTCCACGGTGTCCCGGCTCTTTCCGAGTCAAACCGGCGGTCCCAAACCACGCCGAAACTCTGCCCGAACGCAGCCTACAATCTCAACTCACGCCGAAACTCTGTCCGCAGACAACCGACATCTCCCGAAGCAATCCCGATCCGTACCGGAACGCTACTCCATCCTCAAACACTATTCCCCAGCGGAAGACAGACATGAACCAACATTGGTAAGGCTTCCTTCCATTACTATTTCAATACATTTCAATACGTAGTGTACAATGTAGACATCCGACACAACATGCATTTTTAAAAGCATACACACACACACAACATTTTAAAGGATATTAGGGGTATCCGAAAGACTCGTTTTACGAGGCGACTCGGGTGAGCTCTAATATTCTAATATTCTCTTCCCGAGGAGTCATTTGACCTCCGAACTCAAAATCTCATCACACAAAAAACGGTTTAAAATTATCTTTAAACTGATGCCCTTTTTCAATGTTTTGGGCTTAATAAAAACGGCGTGGCGACTCTACAAATGCAAAAACAAACGGCGAGACACCTCCAAAGCGAAATGATGCCAGATCTTAGGGGCGCGGCCTTGCGTGCCTCTCGGATCAGGGTAATTTCGGTTGGCGACTCGCTGGGGACTTTTTGTTTTAAAAACTTTTAAACAAGACAAAAGATTTTTAAAACAATGATGAGGGTCAAACTTTCATTTTACCCCTTCCTTTAAGCTTGTTGTGTGTGTGTGCACGTGCTTCGTTTTTATTTTACAAAAAAAAATACAAAAAAAAAAATGCATCAATATACATCTGTGCATACATTTAAAATTCTTCAAAACCTTCTGTTTTACTCAGAAAAAGAATTTTAGAGACCGCACACTACGCGCACTGCTGCCTCGGTTACACCGCACTCTACTCACACTGCTGCCTCGGTTACACCGCACGCTACGCGTACTGCTGCCTCGGATACACTGCACACTACAACCCTCAACCCGGAGTGGTCTCAGTTGCAGTCCGTTAGGTCTTCCTAGGCCTCTCGGATGCGCACGGGATCATTCCAAACATCCCATCCTAGCCAAGCGTCAACCCTGCACGTTTGAGTCTTGAGTCACACTCTGTCCAGACTCGGTTGGTTTTTACCCAGTCCGTGTCATACAGCCTGGATACATATACCATACCGGCCATTTTCTGAGTCAAGGCTCGGAACTCAAGATCCCTTGCGCAAGCAAAGCGATGAAAGGTCATGCTAAAATCTTGACCTGATCTTGATTTCCGAAGCTACACCCAGACGATGTTCCGTCCCGGATATACATCCATGCCCACATGACACCATGTCATCAAGCCTTTGATACGTCAGCCATGACGATATGACCCGGCCAACGCCTAACGTCACAGATCCCTTGCGCAAGCAAGGTAAAGAGAGGTCATGCCGAACTCTTGACCTGTCTTGACTAAGTGGCCGGCTCGGTTCACTATTCACATGGCTAATGCATCAAAACGAACATGACAGGCTCGGTCCTTAGGTTCGATTTTTATTTTAGGCCGGTGGAAACCGCTTGCACTATAGGACCCTCGCCCGGGGTTGTCCACCCTGGGATATCGAAATACAGGTGCAAAACGAGGGGCTTATAGCCGCACAGATGGTCTCCACTGACCCAGGATCTAGCATAGTTGCGAAAAAAAAGAGCAATCTTTTCCAACCTACCTAGGACTCTGAGAAAACACGTTTTAAGTAAATTAAAACAACAAAAAAATCATAAATAAAAGAAACGGAAACCGCATGCCACGTGAGCTTTCCCCCTTTTATCCCGTGAGGCCATTCCTGTGACTAAACCTTGCCCGTCACCCCCTCCAGCGAACCGAGAGTGGTTGAGAATACCCGGGAGCCGCCTTTTCAGTATCGAGGTCACAAGGTCCGATAGCCCTTCCAGTTCAACGGTCTGCACCATCCGCTACTCTCCCATGACGGGATCAACAGATAACAGTGAGGGAAACGGAACCCCGCCACTAAGGAACCTCCAGACAATGGAGGAGGTGCTGCGAGCCTACGAAACCATTAAGAAGAGCCAAGAGGAACAGCAAGCCTAGATCGTAGACACCTTGCGTCTTCGAGGAACAGTTGCAGTTCCCCAACCTGACGGAACCTTTGTTCTCATAGAGTACGAAGACATACCGGCTCCCCCGGTTTCTCAAAGCTATCAGCAAGTTCCGCCTCCGCCAAGCTACAAGATCCCAGCAACGCAAAGCAGCTCTCGCTCAAAGCTCCCCTCAGGCGTCAGTCAAGCGGCTCAGACATGCCCGCCTCGGCCAGGTCGGTTTCCCGGCTCGCACATCAAGCTCGGTACTCAACGGCACACATACGTGCTGCTCCGTCGAGATCCCAATGCATCTCGATATCCCCAGGATTCAATCCTTTGCCTCTATACGAGCCTCGCAACCACAATCAAAAGTCCCCATGCTTACCGGGGACGAGGCATCCCGAGCGGATATCCCGACATCTCAAGCTTGCCACTGCTGAGTCCGCCAATTGGGGCTAACGAATCATTTCCCCGGTTCCCAAACACAACCCTTAGCGGATCTGGCAATCACGCCCTCAACTTCAACACCCCAGGGTATGGGTTGGTATATACTCAACTACCTCCCCAAGACTCCCGAATGGCGATCCCGTCAGCCAATCCACCCCCATCTTCGGTTTCCGTCCCTGAAAACGGTAACCCACCTCAGACAGCTGATCCTCACATGGTTTGGCTGATCGAACAAATGAAAGACATGCAAGGCAAGCTAGCTAGTTCTCGGAAGGACTCCCTCCTGCCTACTGATCCGAACAAAGTGGTCCCTCTCCCTCCGAAGTTCAGGATGCCGGAAATGGAAAAGTTTGACGGGACAGAATGCCCAAAAACCCACATCGACACCTACGTCCTGGGTATGAGAGCCAAAGGGGCAACCCCTCAACAGATGGCAGATCACTTTCAGCATTCCCTCAAATCCACAGCACTAAGGTGGTTCCTCAATGTGAAGGCAGAAAACCGCTCCACGTGGGATCAGATCAGTGAAATCTTCCTGGAGAAGTACCGCGCCAACCTTGAATGGGAGACAAACCGCCATGACCTGCAAGCCACCGAACAAAAGGATGACGAACCAGTGGGCGAGTTCTACAAAAGATGGAATTGGAAGCTAAGCGAGATAATGGATCCACTTTCCAAAGAAGAGCAGATGGACATCTTCCATTCCACATGTTTCAAGACCCACTTGGATACTTACAACCTAGCCATGAAAGTTAAAGGACGTACGAATCAGCAGTTAGATGACTACTCCAGTCTCTCCTTAAAGATGGGCGCTCTAAACTGATTCTTCTGGTTGAAGCCTGAGGCTAGGGCTACTCGGGAACAGATCACTAATGCTTTTACCGAGAAGTACAAAGCCAATTTGGAATGGGAACAAACCGAGAGGACCTGCAGACGACTGTACAATGTCCCGATGAGACTATTGGGGACTTTTACAAGCGTTGAAACCTCAAGATGAGTGAGATGGAAATTCCCCCTTCCGATGAAGAACAGTTGGATATTTTCCAAGCCTACTTAAAGCCTCATTTGAGAATGTCCCTCAGTAACTTCCCTATCCAAATCTGCGTGCAATGGTCAGTTCTGGGGCTAAAATTTGACCAACAGCAAGCCGCTGCTCCTACTTATCGGTACCGAGCTTCTGCCTCTAATCCATCTCCTGTCCTGCCCAAAAGTCAAGGATGCAATTAACTACGCGGGCCAGGATTGCAACAACGCCACTCCTTTCGTGCCAAGGAAAGGCGATGTGCCCAAGCCGCGGAGTCTAAGGCTTGAAGATCTCGGAATGCCTCTGAGTGAAGTCTTTCAGGGACTTGTGAAGGAAGGTCTGATCAGACCTTTGGACAACTATCAGCCCAGGGATCCCAATGTCCCTTTGGACACAACTAAGCACTGTGCTTTCCACTAGTATCATGGGCACGCTACTAATAATTGCATGCTCCTGAAAAGGGCGATGTGAGAACTGATCAAAAAGGGTAAGTTTGAGATACCCGAAGGGCCCAACACATCCAACAATCCCTTCCCTAAGAACAACCATAGGGTAAATATGATTGAAGCCATGAACAAGCCAAGTGCCACTATGGATAACAGTTCCCATATGGAAGACACCCTTCGAAGGGAGGATTCTAGTTGCATAGTTGTTGTCAATTTCACCTCGAGGATTCTAGTTGCATAGTTGTTATCAAAGATGCATTTCTCACTTCATGACGTAATGCTGCAATGAATCTGGGGTTACATCAACTTCACCTCGAGGTCTCTCACGTTGATCGATCGGCTCGGTACTTCATCAGTATGTCAGTTTTACAGTTAAACCATTAATTGGACCTCTGCCGTGACGCTTTGTCGAACCTGGGGCTTCATCAAGTCATTTAGAGAAAGCTTATGTGGCTTTCGCCATGTCATTTCCTCGGAATGGGGCTTTGTCAAGTCACACCTATCTTCAGAAGAAAGGTCTAGTCACCTCAACAATTATCTTGGAGTTTCATCTTTAGAACTTGGTATATGGCAACTCCCTGCATCATCAGAGGTTGAGAACTTGGAATCTCCTCGTATCAGCATTTCGCCAAGTCATTCTAACCCAAGCGAAAGAGGGTTCATTCATACCAACATACTTTTGATTTTAGAGTCTGTTAGCATCAGCTTCAAATGTCTGAGATTGAGAGGGAAATTTCAATCGAGACCCCGGGTTCAAATCCAATTTCATCCCAAGATCAAAATTAAGGTCCGAATGATACTGTTGACCCACAACGAGACCTCATCAACGACCTGCAGTTCAGTCCGCAACCAAAGGATATCACCCTAGTTACTTAAAACTTGTCCCAAATAGTCCAAAACACATATAAACCCTCTCACCACCATGCATCCCCACAAAAATCTCCCCAGGGCTCGTGTATCATGCAAAACATGAATCAATAGAAAAAACCCTAAGCGATTGCGAATCATTTTGGTTCTATGCATACATCCATATTGATTTGTCTCTACCCTAGCTAGTACATGGATTCACTATCGAAAGATCATCGTCACAGCCAACAAGTTTGAAGATCCCTTCCGCACATCACGCTGTTGATATTGCCAGCTCGACCAGAGTGTCTTTGAGTCCCTCTCTACCTAATTGACACCTTTCCTTTGGTTTCCCTCTTACCAAGTGTTGGATGCCTTTTTAAAGAGGACCCTCTCATTTCAAACCTGGTTCTTGCATTTTTCGAACCCAAAAGCCTTCCACAGCAAGAAGTCCCAAGGTGAATACAAGTTCAACAACTTCTACAAGGTCGACTATCACCAGCAAGATGCACACTCAACCAAACTTCTCCTTTAGATCAAAATACCTCCGGACTTGTCCCTATTAGGTTGATCACCCTTCGTACATTAGCACAACCTGAAGGACCTACTTTCATTTTGTGGGATAATTCTTCACGTCTCCCTCTATACGCACGCGGGATCGTCCACCATTCCTCAATAGGTTTTATCGCGACCGCCTATTTCGTCCAAAGCCCATGCCTTTGACGCGGCCTCCAACGTAAGCCTGTCTCCTTCAACAAAACTTAGCGAAAGCCCGATTCCCTTCCACGAAAACCATCCTCTGCACGGCGAATTAACGATGAAGACCATCCTCGACACGGTGAAGTCAAAGGCGATAAGTCAACGACATAGACCGTTCCTTACACGGCAAGCCAACGGCGAAAACCGTCCCCAACGACAAAGTACGTCTTCAACACTCGGGTTCATCCTCGGCAGTGAAGTTCGTCCAAGAACAAAGCAACGTCCTCAGCAACCTAGCAAGTCTACGGTGTTGAAACGCGACAAAGTACATCCTCAGCAACCTAGAAAGTCTACGGTGTTGAAATGCGACAAAGTACGTCCTCAGCAACCTAGCAAGTCTACGGTGTTGAAACACAACAAAGAACGTCCTCAGCAATCTAGCAAGTCTATGGTGTTGAAACACGACAAAGAATGCCCTCAGCAACCTAGCAAGTCTATGGTGTTGAAACGCGACAAAGAACGCCCTCAGCAACCTAGCAAGTCTATGGTGTTGAAACGCGACAAAGTACGTCCTTAGCAACCTAGCAAGTCTACGGTGTTGAAACGCGACAAAGTATATCCGCAGCAACCTAGCAAGTCTACGGTGTTGAAACGCGACAAAGTACGTCCTCAGCAACCTAGCAAGTCTACGGTGTTGAAACGCGATAAAGTACGTCCTCAGCAACCTAGCAAGTCTATGGTGTTGAAACGCGACAAAGTACGCCCTCAGCAACCTAGCAAGTCTACGGTGTTGAAACGCGACAAAGTACATTCGCAGCAACCTAGTAAGTCTACGGTGTTGAAACACGACAAAGTACGTCCTCAGCAACCTAGCAAGTCTACGGTGTTGAAACACGACAAAGTGTGCCCTCAGCAAAGAACAGATCCATCAACTTCGTGTCCGTGTACCCGTCGTGCCACTCCAAGCTAAGCCCCTTGAAGGACAGGCCAGTGATAGTGGCATAATCAGTGGGGGTCACGGTAGCCTCCCCCCAGAAGAAGTGAAATGTGTGGGAAACATCCCACCAGTGCTCGATCAGCGCCAAATAGAGCCCCTTGCTCTTATGCAAACCCGCCACCCCTCTCAAGCACTCAACAAAATCATAAAGGTTGGAAGCCACCACGAGCTGGCGAGAACTCCACTGACCCACCCTACCAGCTGTGGGCAGGGCATCCCAAAGCCTGACAACTGCCTCCATGGAACCCCGCATCTTTAGCTTATCCAACTTGCGTTGGATGACATCCGCTCTCCCCTGAAAGTAAGCACAGCACAAGTATGTCATCAAAATTGCAAAAATGACACAAACAACAAAAACAGAAAAGAAAGAAAATAAACTCCGTCCTATTTTCGGGCACTTTTTTCTACATGCATCTTTTCTCACATTCAAGCATCATGTTATCAAGCATACATTTTAGAAAAGAATTTTTCATCAAAATCTCTTATGCAAGAGTCCGTTCCAAATTCGGCAAATTTGTATCCATTTTACAAGCAAAGTTTTCATCAAAATCTCTTATGCAAGAGTCCGTTCCAAATTCGGCAAATTTGTATCCATTTTACAAAAAGAATTTTTCATCAAAATCTCTTATACAAGAGTCCGTTCCAAATTCGGCAAATTTGTATCCATTTTACAAAAAAGGTTTTCATCAAAATCTCTTATGCAAGAGTCTGTTCCAAATTCGGCAAATTTGTATCCATTTACAAAAAAAGCTTTCATCACAAAAAAAAATCTCTTATGCAAGAGTCCATTCCAAATTCGGCAAATTTTTACCCACTTTATTTTTACAACTACCCATGTTTTTTACAAATAAATTGCATATTCCTTCTACCCATGCCTTCAATTAAGCATATGCATCATCAATTCCATATTTCAACGGCAAAACAAACAAAAGCCCCAAAATCTTGGCATTCAAGTCCTAAATCTAGCATGAACCAATTTTGATAAAAAAAATCAACAAAATAAACAAAATTGAGTGTCATACCATGCGAAGATCCTCATCGGTGGCCCAATGTTGCCACATATCCGGGTAAAACTCCTCGTTCATCGATTGCGAGAGCGTGTAGTGGCGGTGCATCCTCACCAATTCGAGCCTCTTCTCCGCGGCCTCCCTACTCACCCGACCTCGGCGGACCACACTAACTCCTCCCTCTCGCTCCATAGCCTCGATTTTGAAGGTTTTCGCGGAGATTTTGGACAATAATGGCGCTTTTCTCTCTCCTTTCTCTCTCTTTTTCTCGGCGGCTGTTTAGAAGACTGAAGAAGAAGGGTACAACTTGTCTGTTTTTTAAACCAGGCGCCCTGCTGATCTGGTCCGCGCGGATAAGATTGCAGGGCGAAATCCCTGCTTTGCCCTTTTAATTCCTGGCCCTCTGCATCCAGACCCCTAGTTTAACGAAAAGTTAACGGGAATTAACCTCTTCAATGAAAACTTAACGGAAGCCCATTCCCTTCCTCATTTTCAACCCCGGCTGTCATCGTAAGCCCATCCTTTAACGAAAACTTAATGGAAGTCCATTCTCTTCCTCATTTTCAACCCTGGCCGTCATCGTAAGCCCGTCCTTCAATGAAAACTTAACGGAAGTCCATTCCCTTCCTCGTTTTCAACCCCGGCCGTCATCATAAGTCCGTCCTTCAATGAAAACTTAACGAAAGTCTATTCCCTTCCTCGTTTTCAACCCCAGTCATCATCGTAAGCCCGTCCTTTAACAAAAACTTAACGAAAGTCCATTCCCTTTCTTGTTTTCAACCCCGGCCGTCATCGTAAGCCCGTCCTTTAACGAAAACTTAACGGAAGTCCATTCCCTTCCTTGTTTTCAACCCCGGTCGTCATCGTAAGCCCGTCCTTTAATGAAAACTTAACGAAAGTCCATTCCCTTCCTCGTTTTCAACCCCGGCCGTCATCGTAAGCCCGTTCTTTAACGAAAACTTAACGGAAGTCCATTCCCTTCATCATTTTCAACACCGACCGTCATCGTAAGCCCGTCCTTTAACAAAAACTTAACGGAAGCCCATTCCCTTCCTCATTTTTGACCCCGGCCATCATCATGAGCCCGTACAAAGAATACATATCCTTGGCCTTCATCGTAGGCCCAAGTTTTCCCCAGCAAACAAAGTAACGCCTCCGTTAGTCGAAGTTATCTTCGGAAATGCCTCTGTTAGTCGAGTTACCCTTGGCAATGCCTCCGTTAGTCGAGCTATCTTCGGCAACGTCCCCACCTCTATTAGTCGAGTTCGTCTTCGGCAATGCCTCCGTTAGTCGAGTTATCTTTGACAACGTCCCCGCCTCCGTTAGTCGAAGTTATCTTCGGCAACGCCTCCGTTAGTCGAGTTACCCTCGGCAATGCCTCCGTTAGTCGAGCTATCTTCGGCAACGTCCCCGCCTCTGTTAGTCGAGTTCGTCTTCGACAACGCCTCCGTTAGTCGAGTCTTTCTTCGGCAACGCCTCCGTTAGTCGAGTTATCTTCGGCAACGCCTCCGTTAGTCGAGTTTACCTTCGGCAATGCCTCCGTTAGTCGTGTCTACCTTCGACAACGCCTCCGTTAGTCGAGTTATCTTCGGCAATGTCCCCGCCTCCGTTAGTCGAGTCTACCCTCGGCAATGCCTTCGTTAGTCAAGTTCGTCTTTGGCAACGCCTCCGTTAGTCGAGTCTTTCTTTGGCAACACCTCTGTTAGTCGAGTTATCTTCGGGAATGCCTCCGTTAGTCAAGTTACCTTCGGCAATGCCTCCGTTAGTCGAGTTATCTTTGGCAACGCCTCCGTTAGTCGAATTATCTTCGGCAATGTCCCTGCCTCTGTTAGTCGAGTTTACCCTCGACAACGCCTCCGTTAGTCAAGCCTACCCTCGGCAACGCCTCCATTAGTCGAGTCTACCTTCGACAACGAAAGTGTGGCAGGAGGTCCATTCATTTTATCACTCCTTTCCCCCGCAAGACCTGAACTACGACCGGCTTGATTCCCACTTGGGATACGTAGGAATCCTTTCGTAAAGGGTCCAGCCATCCGACCACCTCGAACACCTCCTCACCCATCTAGGTAAAAGTTTGCCAGATTGGGATCCTCACTTTGTCGATGACCCCACTTCCCCTGGAAGTACCGTCACCGAGGAGCTACTGTAAGTGCCCCAATCTGGGTCGTTAATGTTCCATCAGCCCAAATTAATTATTTATGATCATTTAGGGGCATTGTGGACATTATTTTAATAATTTGAATGAGGAAGGACCTCTTAGAAATAAAAAAGTGGCATAGGACATCGCTGGAAATATGTCATTCCCAATAAAAAAAAGAATATTAACCATTTGCAAACAACCAAAACTGCTTTCTGCAACAACCAGGCACGCTGCTGATCCCATCCGCGCGGATGAGATTGTGCCTACAATCTCATCCACGAGGATAAGATTGTCATCCAACCAACCTATAAATACAGCCCTTCTCCCTCAGTTTAACAAGGCCAAAAAACACAAAAAACTATTGTTACTCTATCAAAATTCACCCCCAAACAGCCATTTACACTCCCATAACTCAAATTCCACACCAAATCCAACCTCAAATCCACTCTAAAACCACTTCTAAGCCTTGAAATCCCTCAAACCCTAAACACAAACCCAAGAAAATTGGTAAACCCTCACTCCCTCTACTCATATCTCTCTCATTCATGCACATATTTCATGTGTAAATGATGTAGCCTTACTTACTACTTGTTGTTTGACTCCCCTTTCCCTCTTGTCCCAAGGATCCAAGAGGATCTCCATGGAATCCATTTCCATGGATGATCTTCTAATGGAATCCACATTTTCTTTACTTTTATGTTATTCCCCCACTTCCCTTTTACATTCCTTGGTACTTGCTTTTTTGACCTAAAGTATGGTCATCTTGGAGTCCATTTCCATAAATGACCACTTTAAATGGTCTACATTCTTTACTTCCTTGTAAATCCCCCTTCCCATGTCTAAGATGCTCACCTTGGAACACTTTCCTTGGATGAAAATCATCTAGACTCACAAAATAGGTCACACAAGATGTATAAGATACACTTGAGTATAGGTCTCAAGGATGGTCTTCTCATGGCCACCTTAGAGATCTTCCTATAAAGTTGATACATCTTGATGTAACTCTCTTGTCAACTTTATTTTCATGTCAAAATCCCCCTTGTCATTTGTAAATAAAATGTTCTCAAAATCCTAATATACCCCCAAAATGGCTTGGTTAAGTGGATTCATCAATTATGACCACTAATCAAAGTCTAGGGAAAGAGAGGACAAAACATGGATGCCAAAAATCCAAGCAATTCTTTCATTTTCTGCTTTCAGTTACATTTCCAGTTAAGTCCTGTAAATCCAGTTAAGTTTCTGGAAATTACAGTGACTAAACTGGAAACTGTAAAAAATATCGACACTGCAGGCCCATCCGCGCGGATAAGATTGCGCTACAGTCTCATCCACGCGGATGACATTGTCATCTGCAAACAGTTTTCCAGATTTCTTTTATTTTCAGTTTAATCACTGTTTTCAAACTGTTTTTCAGTTCAGTCCCTAGAATTTCAGTTATTTCCAGAAAACTCCTTTTTTTTAAGAAAGTCCTTTTTTAAAACACACACACACACACAAAAGTTTCAAGTGAGGAAGACTCGTCATACGAGGCATTCCGGGTGCACGTCAAACGTCCATCCCGGAGTGTAACGTGACCTCCGAACTCATTTTCTCTAATTTTAGGCATTTTTCAAAGTTTTGGCCCTTAAACTAAAAACGGCGTGGCGACACCGTTTATTTTTTCGCAAAAGAGAAATCGGGTGACATCACAGAAGTTACTCGAGGATGTGTATATGACACAACCCGAAGGTTTTGTCGATCCAAGAAATTCTAACAAAGTTTGCAAGTTGCAAAGATCCATATATGGATTGAAGCAAGCTTCTAGGAGTTCGAATCTTCATTTTGACCAAAAGATCAAAGAGTTTGATTTGTCAAGAACGAAGATGAACCTTGTGTATACATGAAATTCAGTGGGAGCACAGTATTATTTCTCTTATTGTATGTCGATGATATCTTACTCATTGGAAATGACATTCCTGCACTTCAAACTGTCAAGTCTTGGTTAGGGAAATGTTTCTCAATGAAAGATATGGGTGAATCCGCTTACATCCTTGGTATCAAGATCTATAGAGATAGATCTAAAAGGATAATTGGTTTGATTCAAAGTACCTACATTGACAAGGTTCTTAGAAGATTCAAGATGGAAAATTCTAAGAGAGGCAACTTGCCAATGGGTCATGGTGTTACTCTTAGCAAGAATCAGTGTCCTAAGACAATTGATGAGCGAAAGAGAATGAATGAGGTTCCATACGCTTCAGCTATTGGATCTATCATGTATGCCATGATTTGTACTAGACCCGATGTCTCGTACGCTCTAAGCATGACGAGTCGATACCAATCTGATCCTGGTGAAAATCATTGGATGGCAGTTAAGACGATCATTAAGTACTTAAGAAGGACTAAGGATGCGTTCTTGGTCTTTTGGAGGGATGAAAGATGATCTTGTTGTAAGAGGTTACACAGATGCAAGCTTCCAAACCGACAAAGATGATTTCCGATCGCAGTCGGGATTTGTGTTTATGCTTAACGAAGGTGCGATATGTTGGAAGAGTTCCAAGCAGAGTACTATTGCCAATTCTAGAACCGAGGCCGAATACATAACGGCATCCGATAAAGCTAAGGAGGCAGTTTGGATCAAAAAGTTCATCAGTGATCTGGAAGTTGTTCCAAGTATCACTAATCCGGTGGAACTTTATTGTGACAATAATGGTACCATTGCGCAAGCAAATGACCCAAGGTCACATCAGCGATCCAAACATATACTTAGACGTTTCCATCTCATTCGAGAGTTCATTGATAGGGGAGACGGTATGATATGCAAAGTATCAACTGATGATAACATTGGGGATCCGCTTACAAAGCCCTTCGCACAAGCAAAGCATGATGGTCATGTTAGGTCCATGGGTATACGATACATAGATGGAGCCTAGTGCAAGTGTGAGATTGTTGGTGTAATGCCCTAGGCGTTTAGTTATGTTTGACTTATAACTTAAACCGCTTTGTAATCGTCTTTATCATTTATTATAGAGAATGTTTATTGGGATTTTTACCAATAAGCCACTATTAGAAGGTGGAATTTATAAAAAAAACACTACATTTCATATTCTACTTTAGGATCCATAATTTGAAATCCATTTTACCAATAAACCCCTAGCTCATTTTAATATACTCCCTCCGTCCCAGCCGAGTGTACACTTATTTCCCTTTTGGTCCGTCCCAGTCGAGTGTACACTACCAAAAATGGAAAAGGTTTTAATATTTTATATTCTCCATACCCCACCCACTCATTAACTCCACTCATTCTCCACCATACAATTTATTCAACCAACCTACTATTTACTCCACTCATTCTCTCTCTTCATTTTCTACCACACATTTTCATTATCTTAATAATATTTCTTAATCGGCGTGCCTTGGTCAATGGTGCACACTTGGGTGGGACGGAGGGAGTATTTCATAACCATTTAAATGGCTAATTTACCCCTACTCATTCTCTTTCTCTCTCTATCTCTATGCAATTCCAATTCCCTCTCTCTCTCTCTCTATATGCAATTTAAATTCTCTTGCGCAATTCCAATTTCAGTTGTTCTCACAATTCCAATTTCAGTTGATCGATCTTCAATCATCAATTTCGAGCAAGAACAAAGAAATCTGGCCAAGATTGCATCAAAATCTGACCAACCTCCATTAATTCCAGCCAAGGTTGTGAAACTGCCCATCCTTTACTGTCGAATTCCTAGGGTTTTATTTTTGATACAGATACAGGTATATTCTTGTTGAATGTGTTGAATTTCTTTCTATTTTTGTGATTTGGGGAGGTTTCAAAACCTAATTGAATTTGGGTGTTGATGATTTCTATTTTTAATTTAGGATTGTTGTAGTGTGTATCGTAAGACTGAATTGTTGTTCATGAAGGTATTTATTCAATTCTCCCCCCAAGAATAGCAGCATGTATTTGAGTCGGCATGACTAGTAGAACATTTTGGTAGCTAGAGATAGACATGAGTTGCGAAGTTGGCTTCAGGAACCTCCAATTGATGGTTATCCACTGTAATCTTCGAAATGTCTCAAGTCTCCAAGGATCTACAAGGCCTTCTGAAAACTAACAAAAACATGTGAGAAACTATTGACTTGCAAGATGCACTTTAATTTTTTTTCCCACCAGATATATTATTTTAACTGGTTTTGAGGAAGCAAAAAATGGGTTCCAATACCCAGTACATAAAGTAGGCTTTCATCCATGTTTATGTTAGTATAGGCTCCTATTACAGCACCTTTGTTTTACATGTTTGCATCGTTCTACACCTATTTATTTAATTTGCGTTCCATAGGTAAAAACTGTATCGTCATAATATTGTATTTACTAGGACACACTGTTTTGAAGTTTCCAACATGTACTATCTACTAAGTCATGGAGTCACCTATTGGTTGGTCTGGTTTTCATTCTAAAACTTGTTGATTCACTGTGTGTTTATTTAGTTGTCATATACCATGTTATGTGTCGAGGCTCTAAAACTATGCACATATTGCAGATCTTAGAGGCACTGCTTCCTAAAGGTATGATTGTTCCTTCAGCTTTCAAGACTATTGGACATATTGCCCACCTGAACTTGAGAGATGAACATCTTACTTATAAGAAGCTTATAGCAAAGGTGCTTAGTTTATGTATGTTGGTACTTGCTCTTATTACTGATCACCCATGCATCCATACTTTAGTTTTTGATAACTTTTTTTTGTTGTCCCTTGTTTTCAGGTAGTTTTGGATAAATTTAAGCCAAAGATACAGACAGTTGTCAATAAGATTGATGCCACTCACAATGATTATAGAACAATGCAGCTCGAGGTTTTAGCTGGAAATCATTCTTTAGTGACTACACTCACAGAGAATGGACTACGGTTTCATGTTGATCTAGCAACAGTGTACGTTCTCATTTTTTTTCCCTTCAAAAACTGCTTCGATGAAACTCCATCCCTATCCCTAAAAATGTTGCATTTGTCAAGTCAAACTCTTTAAGCACTTTTTACATTTCTTAAACTGCCCTATATTTTCTCTCCACAGATTCTGATATCTCACGATATGCCTCCTCAACAGCTGCTGAACAATTGCATACTAGCCCTCGAGTACTTGGGCCATCCAATGATGTGCAAACATCTCAGGCAGACTCGATGAGTAGTATTGATGGAAGAAGTACTGAATCATTGCCAGAAATGCAATATGAAGAAGAAGTGGACAAGCTGTTGGAACGACTGGGGCCCAGGTATACAGATTGGCCAGGATGTGAACCACTACCTGTTTATGCAGACTTACTCCCGGGAACTGTTCCTGGATATGAACCTCCTTTCAGAATACTTCCTTATGGAGTCAGATCTACCCTAAGAGTAAATGATGCAACATCTCTGCGAAGGCTTGCTAGAGTTCTTCCCCCACATTTTGCATTAGGTAGGCCACTCTTCTTCTGTAATTGATGTAATGATAATATGGAGTATGTAAGATGTAGTTTTTGATGTGAGATTGTTTGTTACCAGGTAGAAGCAGGCAGCACCAAGGGTTGGCAGTAGCAATGATTAAGTTGTGGCAAAGAAGCTCGATTGCAAAGATTGCACTAAATGGTGTATGAACCACTTAAATGGTGTATGAACATCAGTCTTTTCTCTTGTAAACCAAATCTAGCAATTATATTTGTTCATTTACTAATTATTAGCCGTTTTCTTTATTTTCTAGAGCTACATGGGTATCAATTATAAGCCAATCAAATATTCATGTAATCTGACCAAAATAACTGTGAAATACACATCACAGTTATTTCAATACACAGTTATTAAGCTCATATACATGTCAAAATCATTTCACATTTGTATTTAACTATGAAATAGAATTCTCAGTTTACAAATGTGAAAATCATTATACAGTTATTTGCATCAAAACTGTGAAATAGAATTCTTAGTTTATAAATGTGAAAATCATTATACAGTTATTTACATCAAAACTGTGAAATAGACTTCAAACACTAACCAAAATAACTGTGAATCACATTTATTTCAATACACAATTATTAAGCTCGTATACATGTCAAAACCATTTCAAATCTTTATATAACTGTGAAATAGACTTCTCAGTTTATAAATGTGAAAATCATTATACAATTAATTACATCAAAACTGTGAAATAGATTTCTCAGTTTATACATGTGAAAACCATTATAAAGTTATTTACATCAAAACTGTGAAATAGATTTCTCAGTTTATAAATGTGAAAACCATTATACAGTTATTTACATCAAAACAGTGAACTAGATTTCTCAGTTTATAAATGTGAAAAACATTATGCAGTTATTTACATCAAAACTGTGAAATAGACTTCTCAGTTTATAAATGTGAAAAAATCATTATACATTTATACTCATCAAAACTATGAATTAGACTTCTCAGTTTATAAATTATACAGTTATATTCATCAAAATTGTGAAATAGAATTCTCAGTTATAAATGTGAAAACCATCATACAGTTATACTCATCAAAACTGTGAAATAGAATTCTCAGTTATAAATGTGAAAACCATCATACAGTTATACTCATCAAAACTGTGAAATAGAATTCTCAGTTTATAAATGTGAAAACCATTATACAGTTATACTCATCAAAACTGTGAAATAGAATTCTCAGTTTATAAATGTGAAAACCATTATACAGTTATCAAAACTGTGAAAGAGAATTCTCTGTTTATAAATGTGAAAACCATTATACAGTTATCAAAACTGTTAAATAGAATTCTCAGTTTATAAATGTGAAAACCATTATACAGTTATTTACATCAAAACTGTGAAATAGACTTCTCAGTTTATAATTGTGAAAACCATTATATAGTTATTTACATCAAAACTGTGAAATAGACTTCTCAGTTTATAAATGTGAAAACCATTATACAGTTTATACTCATGTGTGAACAAATGATAAATGATTTTCTCAGTTTTTTACAAGTGAAAAATAATTTTATTTGATTTATAAAATTTGAAATATATGATGAGTAAACTTGTTTGATTCGTCTTGGCGATGCGATTAAAACGGTGGTTTCGAATAATTTTTTCGACTTTTAGATTTTGAGATATTGCATTTTAAAAATTTAAGAGAAAAAAAGGAAGAGAGAGAAAAGGAGAGAGAAAGAAAGTAGTTAACGCTGAGACCGTCCGTACACGCACGAGAGAGGGGTATGAGGGGCAGTTTGGTCCAGAAAAATTTGAGGGACTTTTTGGCTGTTTTCATAATGTTAGTCCTTAAAGGTAGTTTTTATTTGACTGGGGGACTAATTGGTCGAAGCCTCATGTTTATTTGGCTTATTATATGTTTGCATGTTTATTATAATAACTTGCGTCCCTAGTTATTGTGAATGACTAGTATAAGTTGGTAATGGATAATCATGGAGATGATTATATGCATGTGATGCACATTACACTTATGGGTACTTGCTAGAGAACAAGTACTGGACATGACCTACCGATGAGATTTATGACATGGTTTATAATCATATATGTCGTGATTAAATCTCATGATAGTCGTGTCATTGAATCCTTTGTACCTGAGATTATCATCGTCTTCCACATGATGAACATTGTGTTTGATGTAGTCTAACACTATCTTTAATAGGATAGCAATAAGGGCTATGTTGGCACGATTGGATTCATGTAGGGAAGAATGATAAGTCAAGATGGGATGTGTCCCTCTCGTTGAGAGAGATGTTTGCTTGGGCCCCTCGATGAATAGAGTTGATGAAATGTGTGGCCACACTCAAGAGATTTGATAGAGATCAAATGCACTTGGATTATCAACATATTCGGAATCGAGAAAGCATTGAACAATAGGAGTTGACGTAGACCATGACTCATATTCAATTAGACATCATGGGCAAAGGGATTGTGACATTTTATCTATCAAGGAATCAAGCTTTGATGTTATATTTAATTGGGTGGATATAATGACTTGCTAGAGGTCACTTATATCTTGTAAGGTTGATGTTTCAACTTACTACCAACATAAAATATAAATCCTAAAGGGTCACACACAAAGAACGAATTTGAAATTGGCTCAAAATTGGAAATTGGATTTCTGGATGCTTGGACTGGACAGTAGCAATGTATCGCGCTTGACATTATGTCTTGCGCAAGACAAGGCTTCTATTCAGCTCCAGTTTTGACCGTAACGTTGTATCGCGCGGGACAATTTGTCTCGCACGGGATAAGGCTTCTGTTTAGCTCCAGTTTTTTGACTCTAGCGTTGTACCGCGCGGGACACGCCAGTCTCGCGCGGGACAAGCCTCCTGTTAGGCTCCGGTTTTGGTTAGGAAAATGGCTCTTTTCCCTAAGGGTTAGGGATATTTATAAAGTATAAATAGAACCATTTTGCCTCAGCCTACATAGACGAAAATTAGAGCTTTAGAAACACTAATTGTTTGATTTTGATTGAGAATGATAGATCAAAACACCCATATCAATTCCATAATTCAGCCATTGATTGTTGAATATCGATTCAACAATCGGAGGATCATCTAGCAATCCTACAAGAATTGTTCTTGGTTCATTCGCGTGTGGATTACCAATAGAGGGTGATTGCTTTATCACCTAAAGCTTGAAGATCGCCATTGTTGATTCATCACCAAGGTAGAACAAGGAAGAAGAAGATCCAAGTTTCATCAACGGTTCAAAGATTCAATCTTTGAGATTCGTTTTGAGCAACATAGTCGTATTAAGTATGTAAATCTATTTCATATCTTTCTAATCTCTTCATGCTAGACTGATTCAAGGCTAGGGTTTTGTTGATTTATAAAGATTCTTTCACTGCATTTGTAACCCCAAAATCCAACAGGCATAACTTGGAAGAGCCCATTCAAGCTAACAAAACAAAGATGTTGATTGAAGAGCTCGAGGAGGTCAAAGGCAAACTCGAGACTATGACTCAGAAGTGCAATGCTCTCGAATCCCATATTGAAGACGACATCGATGAGAGGGTCAAGTATTGCCTCAATACCCTTTATCGTGATCTCAAAGAACAAATGGAGGAAGAATACCGCTCTCGGCACAATACCTTTGTACAACACTATGAGAACCACATCCATGACCTCCATGCTCAGTTGGCTAAACGAAGGAAAGGGAGAACTTACACTGACATCGGAAGGATCTCTCTCGGTCATCTCTTCAGAAGCCTTCACAAGGATGGGAAACTAAAGCCAATGGAGGGTTACCTGCCTAAAAGGGAAGGACGAGCTCCACTCCTTTACTGCTACTACCATCAGTGCCATGGCCACCTGAAATTACCCGGATCGCGCGGACTGCGGCGAGCGGTTCTTTCGAATGGACTTCACTTGGAAAAGAGAGTCGCCACGCCATTTTGTATTATGAGCCCAAAATTTGAAAATGGCTTTGAAAACAAGGTCGTTTTTATTGGTAGCAAAAACTTGGAAAAAGCTTTGAAAATGGGACGTTTTGATTGGTAGCCAAAACTTTACAAAAGGCTTTTTAGGACCAGAGATTGTTAGGTTCGGAGGTCACGTTACGTTTCGGAAAGAGTATGTTGAGATCACCCGAAATGCCTCGTATGACGAGTCTTTCTACCTTTCTCGAAAAGTGTGCGTGTGTGTGTGTTCGTGTTACTTTTGAAAATGAGCTTGAATGACAAGCTTTAATCTTGGTTTGAATGACAAACGTTGATTTTGATAAAAAAGAGCGTTTGAATGACAAACGTCGGTTTTGAGTTTGAAATGAGCGTTTGAATGACAAACGTCGATTTTGAGGTTGTTTGAAAAGAGAGTTTTTGGAAAGGAAGTTTGAATGACAAACTTCGGTTTTGAATCGGGCATTACGATGTTACCCATTTTGATGAAAACAATGGCAAGTAAGATGCGATCAATGAGTCATTTTGTGACTCGGACATTTGTAAGTAAATACTATCAACAAACCAAACGGTTTGAACTTGTAAATGACAGTATTGAAAATGCGATATCAACGGAATCAAATGATCTGGACGGTAAAAGTGCGATCGATGAGCCAAACGGCTCGGAGTTGTAAAGTGCGTAAAGTAAATGATGTATCAACGGATCAAACGATCCGGACTTGTAAAGAGCGTAAAGTAAATAGCAATATCAACGGATCAAACGATCCGGACTTGTAAATGACGATCACGAACCAAACGGTTCGGCCGATAAAGTGCGAATCAACGGATCGAACAATCCGAACGGTAAATGATAGAAACGTAAAAAGGGGACTTGAACGCCGTTTTAATCCGAAATTACTTCTCTTACGGGAGAGAAGATGATTAGGGACTAAAACGTATCGAGTCCCGTAGACGGCGTTACGTCTACATTTTGAGAGTGAGATTTTACCAAATTTGGTGTTGACTCTTTGGCTCGGGAGGATGTATACGGGATACGAAAAGGTGTTTGAAAGGTGTTTCGGAAGTGTTTGGGCAGAGTTTCCCCTTTTATTTGGTGCTTAGAAACCTAGGGATTTGGGCAGCGTTTCGACTTGGGTCGGTTTAGCTTGTGTTTTTTGAGGATCAGAATCCATCGACGAGTAGCACGAGGGCCCCCGAAGAGTGGAAGAAGACAAGCCTTGTTGCTTAGGGTGGAGAGAGGAGAGAAAAATGGTGTGTTGAAAATGAAGGAGGAGGTGAGTATTTATAGGAGGGGAAAACTTGGAGGGGAAGTAATTTGTGTGGAGGGGAAGTAATTTGTGTGGAGAAGGGGAAAGGGTTGGTTAGCCTAGTCATTTTACCCTGTAAAACAGTCCGGCCAGACCATTCTTCAATTTGGGGGCATTTTGGTCATTTGGCCTTGAGTTTGATTGAATCTGGCACGTTTTAATTTAACCTGTAAAACAGTCCGGCCGGCCAGTTCTTCAAATTGGCTATTTTTCCTGATTGAACTAGTTATATGCGTAGATCTTGTTCTCGCGTTCGATTTGATATGTGGTGGGCCCAAAACAGAGTTCGTATGAGGGAGTTATGACCTCCGAAAGGTCGAGACGCTCGAAAACAGCAAATCGAATCCCGGAAGACCCCGAAAAGTGCGTTTTTCGGGGAAAGTTGTACTTTTACGTGTGATAACGTGTGTTGAGTACGCTTTGATGTCGGGATGCACGGGGCAGTCCCGGGATGTCTCGTTGACTCGAGAACGGGGAGCTTAACAGGTCCCGGTTAACTTTTAACGGATTTTGACAATTTGGATTTGGGTACTTACACCATCACACCGATGATTGCTCAAACCTAAAGAACGCAGTCCAAGACTTGATCGACAACGACATCTTCAGAGTTGCTCCTAGCGGAGGCATAAGTTGGAAGAGTTAGAGCAATGAGAACTTTTTTTCCCTTTTCAGTCATTTACTGTTTCTTGCAAGAAAAACAATTAGTAGTCTAGTTTCGGTTTAGGTACTACTTGCCTAAAATCCCCATTTATGGGCAAGAGTACCAGTTTCTTTTAATGATAATTTAGTATCTTTCCTTTTATTTCCGACTACTTGTTCAGTGGCTTTGAGATTGAGAAAGATAGCACCGTAAATGTCATACAGACTTGCAACGAAAATGATTAATCCAAAACACTTTGGTTTTTCGGAAACCTTCCTGTTTGGAGAATGATGCAAGCAAAAGGGTAATTTCCTGGCTTGGGACTTGGCAAATACTGATAAGGGGTAATAGAGCCACTGCCTGTTCCCCCACCGCACATGAAGCATGGCCTAGGATATATCCTTACCATCCACGATGAAAGTGATGAAGAAGAGTATACCCTTACCCAAGTCAAATGGGAAGGAACTACATACAGAGGTCACACTCACCTAAAGACCAAGGGCTGCAACCTCGAACCATACCGAAAGACGCTCAATGGCTATTTCGTTTGAGAAGGGGAAGACATCCCGTACTTTATCTTTTCAGAACCATGGACTGATGATAAAGGAAAGTGCCATCCGGGCTTTGAAATCTTCAACGACTGTGACGCTTCTTCAGACGAAACAGGACCCGTCTCGCTAATCCTTAAAGATTTGTGGGGCACAAAGGCAGAAGTGACCAGCGAATGGGACTTTGTGTTGGGAGAAGACATGCTGCAACAGTTCGAGAACCTATGCCGGCTAGAGGACAGCCAGATCCATGCAATATCTAAGGGGGATGCTCCAACTATTGATTACACGAAGCTAATCCAGAAATGTGATGAGCCAATTCTAAACTGGCACGCCACCGGGGGACCAGTTGTTGATGAAGACTTCATGATCAAAGAGCTTGGTTGTACTCCCCATCCTCGCAGAAAGATAGGCCCTATAGCTTTCACTTAAAAGTCAGGCTCCGCCTCTGATGAACTCACTCAAGAGGAAATTGAGGCGGTGACAGAGCATGTATTCCCCTACTTCCTTAATGAAAATTTTGATCTTTTCGAGTACCCTGAGATTGCTAACATTGTGAATGATGAATTAACTAATAATAATAAATATAAAAAACAAGTTAATAATGAGTCATACGATGAGATAGATCAAGAAAACGAACAAATCTTAAAATAATTAGCAAAGCAAGTAGGTCGTTGTGGAAAGAATGGCCCTGTTGACAATGAAGAAATGCAAACGGTTAATCTTGGGACGGCAGAATACCCCAGAGAAACCAAGATCGGCAGCTTCATCAAGGGGGAAGACAAAGAAATCCTAATGCAGCTCCTCAGAGAATATGTCGACGTTTTCACTTGGTCCTACAAAGATATGCCAGGGTTAAATCAGTCGATCGTGGAGAATACCACTGTTACCTCACGCCAAACCAGTCAAACAGAAACTACGCAAAATTAAGCCCGAATGATCAATGCAAGCGAAAGAGGAGATCATGATACTCCTGAACGTGGGATTCATTAAGGTAATCGAATATCCGGAGTGGCTGGCCAACACAATGCAAGTGGCCAAATCAAATGGGAAAATACGAGTTTGTGTTGACTTCAGAGACTTGAACAAGGCATCCCCTAAAGATGACTTTCCGTTGCCAAACATAGACATGCTGGTCGATGCTACCGCAACTTATGAAGTCCGCTCATTCGTGGATGGTTTCGCAGGGTACAACCAAATTCTCATGGCAGAAGAAGACCAACACAAAACAGCGTTCACCACACCTTGGGGGACATTTTGTTATACGGTCATGCCGTTTGGTCTAAAGAACGCAGGGGCTACCTATCAGAGGGAAGTCACGACACTCCTCCACGATATGATCCACAAGGAAATAGAGGTGTACATGGACGACATGATTATCCACTCCAAAGGGACAGACAGTCAGCACTTCGTAGATCTCAGAAAATTCTTCAATCGATTGAGACAACACAAAATGAGACTAAACCCCGCAAAATGCTCATTTGGGGTAGTCAAAAGAAAAGTCATGGGATACATGGTCACTGAATGTGGCATAGAAGCAGACCCCGCCAAGATAAAGGCCATTAAAGACATGCCACCGCCTAGAACACAAAAATAAGTGAAGGGATTCATGGGCAGACTCCAATACATCAGTCGATTCATCAATGAACTGACTACAATGTGCGATCCTATCTTCAAGCTACTTAAGAAAAATGCACCACAAGAGTGGACCGAAGAATGTCAAGAAGCATTCGAGGAAGTTAAGCAATACTTAACTTTCCCACCCATCCTGGTTCCACTGCACAAGGAGAAACCCTTGAAACTCTACCTCATGGTCACTGACAATGCGCTAGGGGCTATGCTTGCTCAAGAACAGCCAACTTGCCACACAGAGAATGCAATCTACTTCGTCAGTCGTCAATTCCAGGGCAGTGAAGTCAACTACTCCCCACTCGATAAGTCTTATGTTGCGCTCATCTGGGTAACACAGAGACTAAAACACTACATGGAAGCTTTTCCAGTTCGTCTCATCGCACGAATGGATCCTCTGAAGTATATCCTAGACAAATCTGATTTGTCTTCACGCTTGGCCAAATGGTATTTCATGCTCGCGGGATATGATATCACTTACGTCACTCAGAAATCCGTCAGGGGGAGCGTATTCGCAGATCTGTTAGACGAATTTCCTTGCGACGAAGTGAAGGGGGAAGACCCGTGATTCCCTGATGAAGACATCATGAGCATAGAGGACGAAAATAAGTGGCAACTATTTTTCGATGGCGCAGCCAATAAGAAAGGATATGACATTGGAATGCTATTGGTAGATCCCGACGACATCTATACTCCAATAGCAATACGTCTCGACTTTGACACCACTAATAACACTGCCAAATACAAAGCTTGTATAACAGGACTCGAAGCAGCCCTAGAACGCAACGTGACTGAACTCGAGGTATTTGGGGATTCTCAGTTGATCATCAATCAAACACTGAAAAAGTGGAGGATCCAAGATCAAACCCTTCAAAGACACAATGCCCACCTGACGACTGTCGAATTGCGTCAAAAATAAATTCCAACTCAAACTACCTACAATTGATTTGTAGATAGGGTAAGTAGGGTCGAACCACCGAGACAGGTATTCAAAGTATGTAAAATTATTGCTATGAAAAAGATTTTTTATAAAGTGAAGAATTTGTTGTTTTCAAAAGTAATGCTTTTGCAAAATTAACTAGAATTTGTTATAAAATAAAGTTTCAATATTACGGCAAAATTCTTGGAATTGGCTTCACAATTATGCTCAAGTTTCACGGTTCATCAATCAAAGTATACTTGGGGTTTTGTTCTTACGAAATTATGATTGGGACACTTCGGCGGGTGATTTGCAATCAAGTGTTCCCAATTAATCTATTCCCTTGGCCCGTTCATAGATTAATTAGGAACCCATTTAGAACTTAAGAACAACAAAAGAAACCACAATTCTTATGAATCTTTTGGCGGGGATTCAACAAATTGTGACTATCAAGCCAAGACTAATTTCTATTGTAAATTTGGCGATTCACAATTGAAATTCTAAATTATTCAAGAACAAATATGTAATCAAGATAAATATTCTAAAATTCCATTTAAAAGCTACTTGATAATCCCAAGTAATACAATGATAATGATGAAAAATAAAACTCAAAACATGAATTGTTACCTCCAATTCCAAGAACAAGGAGAATTAGCTATCCATGGAATCAAGAACACCCAGAACAATTGAAAATGAAGAAGAAGCTATATTAAAAGATGATAAGGAAAAGTTTATAAAAAAAACTGAAAAAGTAGTGTATAATGCTTCCAAAAACCCACGGCACTTAATGACATTAAGCTGCCAATCCATTATATATTCCTTACTAGCCAAAAAAAATGTGAAGAGTCACCATAATTAATACCAACTAAGCCCAAGCCCAACTGCCTCAATGTCTCGGCCACTTGAACCGAAAGTTGTTGCCATTTTTCCTTGCCTTGGCCCAATTGATTCATTCTTGGCCCATCTCTTTCCTGCGGGCAGCTCTTGCAATCCAATTGCCTTGGTTTGGACACTAGTATTCGATTCGTTCCATAATTGCGCCGTCGCTTTCTTTCACATTTTGGACATTATAAAAATTTCTGTTGCACCTTCCAACCTTGAACTTCATATTTCCACTCTGCCCCGGACTTTATTTGACCAAGTTTTTTTTTCTCGCAATTTTCCAAAATTACAATAAGGTCCCTGAACTTCTGAAGATTACAATTTGGCCCTCGAACTTCCAAAGTGGGCGCAAAATGCTTCTAATTTGCTCAATCTACACTTGGACCCCTGAAAACTAAATAAACATTAAAAACACCCATTAAAACACACAAAACTCAAGGATTAAGCACATAATAAGTTTATAAAGTATTAAATGGATGAGTGTAAAACTCACTCATCAAATACCCCCAAACTTATACATTTGCTAGTCCTCGAGCAAACACTAAAACAAACTATAAACAATATAAAACTAAACTAACACAAAACTAAAAAAAAAAAAAATTATTCTAACCTACAATTAACTATGTCCCCACATTCTTGCATGTTCCACAATTGCACAATTCACAAGCTACCATCAACCGCATGATAATACTTTCCACTATGCAAGTAGCCATATATTTTCCATTAATTGTAGTATCTTACTTAACCATTATAATTACACCATAAATCTCTATATGTACTATCATCTCTCTCTTTACTCTCAACCAAGATCCATTTTTATAAAGCTAAGTACACCAACCATCTTTTATTTTATTGACTTTATCTATCAAACAACAACACTTTTTAAAAACAAAGCATGAATACTCCCAGGAATTTTCTCAATTTAATAACCACTTACACCCCCCCAAACTTAATTATTTAAGCACATTTTAAGACCTTCTACCGTTCAAGTAGGGAACACTGTAGCAGCGAACTCCATGCCCCTAATACTAGGTAGATACGCAACACTTTATACTCCTATTTGGCAAGGAAGCAACGTCGCAGCGAACGCCGTGCCCCGAGCTACTTTAGGAATATTTATTTAAAGGTTTGAGAGTTAGCCACTTCGGTATCGAGCTTGATACGGACCATCACGGAGGTAAAGCTCTTCCTCCATAACCCTACTGCATACCCAGAAATTTGGTTAAGCTAGAATAATCCCTAACCAATTAATCTACACGTCTGGAGGTTTCACCGAGTATAGAACAAATTACCATTGCTCTCATTCCCCTTTCATTTTTTTCTTTTTTTTTTTCAAAACAGCAAGGGGGGGTCCATTCACATCTAAGGAGTACTCATCTTATGATTCGCCTAATATTGCTATTTGATAAACAAATTCACTAACTTAAAAGATGATGGTGTACTATAAACTTTATAAAAAGAACCAAAATTATCAACAAAGAGATTAATTAACAAGACTAATTACGAGATTTATGACACAACTATAATCTTTAAGCAATGTACCAAAATTAATCGAAAATATACCAAAACTTGCATATACAAATTATCACACCACATTATCCTCATTAGCGGTCACAACAGATCACATGCAATTATAGAAAACACCAAGAATGTTAACAAAACACTATACACGAAAAGGACATAGCTAACTACTTTTTTTTTCTCTTTTTTTTTTAATTTTTTTTTAAAATTTTATTTTATTTTTTTTTAATTTAATTTTCACTAAATTAAAACTAACCTAAGAAATACCAACACAAATTATATACATTTCCACCCTCAAACTTAAAACACACATTGTCCCTAATGTGAATAAAAAAAAACAAATATAAATAAAAAGGACGAAATACTTACAACCTCAATCAGCCGAAAGACCCGCACAACGGGCAATGTTCTGCACCCGTGTATCCAACTTCTCCACATTTTCATTTATTTGTTCCATGCATGCTCGTTGAGACTCCAACTCCAACAAAACTATCTCCAACATACCCTCCACAGAAGCGCCACTAACCGGTGGTGGGGGCAAACATAAACGAGGTACCAGAATTGACTCCGGAATTGATTCGGGACCAAGGTCCTCCACCTTCCAATTTCTCTAAAGTGATACAACACAGAAGATTCTTGCAATGATGTTCCTCAGTTTACACCCTCAGATGCTCCATGTGTGCCATCAACTCCTAAATCAGTGCCACTGCTCGTTCCCTTCAACTTATTTTCAGTTGCGTCTACAGCAGATGTATCTGCAGAATCTTGTTCTTGAGGGCCATGTGCGGCTAGAACTTGTTCTTGAGAACCTCCAGGCACATGAAGGTTTACAATAGGAAGATTCAGCTCTTGGCAAATGATTTCCTGAATCCTCAAGACCTTGTCGTCTATGATAGCTTGCCACCTTCCATAACCATGTTTCAGTACAGAACGGAGAAGGATCAGGTCATGTTCCTCCCTCCAGACTCTTACGCCCCTTAATCCTGGAAAGCGCAATATGATGTCATCAGTGAAAAGGGGAGCTCCTTGCTTCTTGGGTAGAGCCTTCACCTTTTCTCCAATATGAAGCAAGATTGCGATCCGAGTACATCTTGTATTCTTAGCCCATCTTTCGGTACACCATCTGAAAAGGTCTTTGAGTCGGTGATATCTTCTGCAATATGAGACAAGAAGAGAGTCCCATAAGCATTAATTTCGTCATAAGTTTTCTGCTTCATGCGAGGTGTGAATTCTGACCACTCAAAGTTCCCAACCCCAAACCTCATCAAAATTTGGACAAAGGCATCTCTTTGATTTTGATTAAACAGTACTCTAAAAGATCTCCCTTCGCCTTCCATAAGAGGAAGTGGCTCAGAACCACGGGATTTCTTCCTGTATGGCTTTCTCACAGGTGGCGCTTCAGCTGATGCAGTATCACCATCAGTCAACTCAGCTTCATAGTTATCATCTTCACCATCAGAGCTTACATCTTCCAGACCCGCAAGATCATCATCTTCAACGGATACCATCTCCAAAATTAAGGACCACAATTTTGTTCAAATGAAACATGGCAGTGTTGGTTTTACTGAATTGGAGTGGCTTTGGAGAGATCGCAGAGGAGAAAGCCACAATAGGAAGGAGATGGCGTTCTGAATTTTGGCTGGAATTTGGACTTCGGCTTTGATTGGAGGGGAGGGTTTTGGAGAAGTAAATGGGAAGGAGGTTAGGCAGCTGGAAGGAGGGAGAAGAAAAGGGTTTTAGGCTGTTAATGGCAATGAAGAAGAGAACTGAGCGTGGGAGCGGCGGAAATGGTGGATGCAGGTTAGAGAAGAAGGAGGGTTTTGGATTTGGCCGGAATTGAGAAGGTTTGGCCGGAATTGGAGAGGAAGAGCACGCGATTGATTGGAGGAGAAAAGGGTTTTGGAACAGGGGAGTTTTGGTAATGGCGAAGGAGGAGAACTGAGAAGGACGCTGGAATTGGAAGAGAGAAACGGTAAGGGGGGTCAGTTGGATTGCCGAAGGGTTTTGGCCGGATTTGGGATTCGGCCGGAATTGGAACTTGGTCGGAGAGGGGAAGAGTTTTGGAGAAGAAGTAGGCTGGTATGGAGGGGAAAGGGAGATAAGGGCTTTGGGATGGTAATGGTGAAGGGAACTGTAACGGCGGTGAAGAAGAAAGGGTGGGGATGAAACGTGGGGAAGTAAATGGTTGGGACGTTTCAAAAAAAAAATTAATTAATTTTTTTTACTAACCCCTCAAATAACAGAAATTTTCAATTGACCCCCTCCTCTTATTTCCTCAACAACCCTCTACTTTGCACATTTTTGGAATCATGGCCATGGATCAAACCATGGCCTTCCCATGGACAGTGCTGATGACAATGCTCTATTTTTCACCCCTTTGACGTCCATGGCCATGAACAAAACCATGGCCTGCCCATGGTTTGCGCAGATCACTTTGCATCCTTTTACTATCAAAATAACTTCATGGCCATGATAATTTTCATGGGTAGGCCATGGAATGCTCAGATTCACTCCTCCTACACATCACAAACAAAATCACGTAAAATAGCACTGTTCCACGAAAATAATAATTTTTTTTTAATTGTAAACATTTAAATGAAAACAATGAAATCTAAGTGATGAAAAAAAAGGACAATTAACTTTAAAGGAACTACAAATTAAACTACTCACCTTGGGTTGCCTCCCAAGCAGCGCTTTTGTTTAAGGTCGTATAGCTAGACCGATGCCAAGGTTATTTTAACCTTTACCTTCCTTCCTTTTGCCCACTTCACCGTCTCGCAGGTCTTCACTTTCAGTTTTAGCCCCATAAATATTCCCTTTGATATATGATCATTTAGGGCCCAAGGGAATTTTTGACTTTTGAATTTCTTGGGCTTCTTCTCTCGGGAGTCCTTGCCACTTTCTCCGTCTTCAAAGATGGGAGGGATCACCAAAATGATTGAGGATTCATCATCGGCATTTTTCATGAGTAGAGGTTGGTGTTCATTCAAACATGGCTTGTCGATCTTGGCGAGAGTGACCATATCTTCTTGAAATTCATCGTCCCGCATCTCACCATAAAGAGCAAGCTCTATTTCATCAACTTGCTCATGCCATGATTTTTCTACAATTTCTTCCGTCTCCATACAACCCGAACTATCATACAATTGCACTCCACTAGAATTTTCATAGGAGGTTTCATAGACAAAATCCTCCATTTCATTTTCCAAAAGTGGCTCTTGTTGTAGTTCGTTCTCAAGTTCTTCATCGGAGTCTTCATAGACAAAGTTCCCCAATGAGTCCCCCAATAGTTGTTCTTTGGGTTGTGCATGGATTATGGTCGAATTTTGATTCATCACTGCCTCTATCAATTTGTCCAATTCTTTCTCAAGTTTTTTCATTGAAGCTTCTTGGTTCCCCATTCTTTGGTCAATGGCCACCTGATTTTGTTGCGAGGCCACAATAAACTTTTGCAAAGTTTCCTCCACACTTGGCCTCACAGGCCCTTGTTGCTGCGGTTGTGGCATCGGTGATTGGTATTGTTGCTGAAAATGACCTTGCCCTTGATTTCCTCCCCATGAAAAATTGGGATGATTCCTCCAACCCGGATTGTAAGAGTTGGAAAATGGATCATTTTGCACTCTTGGTTGGAAAGAATTCATTGCGTTGGCTTTCTTAAGAAATTCTGGAAATTGACCTCGCAATGGACACCCCATAATATCATGGGTATTTAAATTACAAATTAAGCAACTTTTGCCCGAACAACTCCCTCCTTGACTTCGACCTTGTACTTGACCTTGACCCGTCATCATCCCCTCTTGTGGATAATACTCAAAAGAATATGTCCCCGAAGGGCACTCATAAGAACCATGAGAGTATAATCCACAATTTCCACACAACTCATAGATGCCATAGTTATACATCCTTGAGTTCATTTGAATGTTTAGTCGTCGGTCACCAAGTTAAAACAAAAATATATACAAAATAATATTCACAATAGCAAATAATTACATCAACTTTAAAATAAACGCGTCCCCGGCAATGGCGCCAAATTTTGACGACTGTCGAATTGCGTCAAAAATAAATTCCAACTCAAACTACCTACAATTGATTTGTAGATAGGGTAATTAGGGTCGAACCACCGAGACACGTATTCAAAGTATGTAAAATTATTGCTATGAAAAAGATTTTTTATAAAGTGAATAATTTGTTGTTTTCAAAAGTAATGCTTTTGCAAAATTAACTAGAATTTGTTATAAAATAAAGTTTCAATATTACGGCAAAATTCCTGGAATTGGCTTCACAATTATGCTCAAGTTTCACGGTTCATCAATCAAAGTATACTTGGGGTTTTGTTCTTACGAAATTATGATTGGGACACTTCGGCGGGTGATTTGCAATCAAGTGTTCCCAATTAATCTATTCCCTTGGCCCGTTCATAGATTAATTAGGAACCCATTTAGAACTTAAGAACAACAAAAGAAACCACAATTCTTATGAATCTTTTGGCGGGGATTCAACAAATTGTGACTATCAAGCCAAGACTAATTTCAATTGTAAATTTGGCGATTCACAATTGAAATTCTAAATTATTCAAGAACAAATATGTGATCAAGATAAATATTCTAAAATTCCATTTAAAAGCTACTTGATAATCCCAAGTAATACAATGATAATGATGAAAAATAAAACTCAAAACATGAATTGTTACCTCCAATTCCAAGAACAAGGAGAATTAGCTATCCATGAAATCAAGAACACCCAGAACAATTGAAAATGAAGAAGAAGCTATATTAAAAGATGATAAGGAAAAGTTTATAAAAAAAAAACTGAAAAAGTAGTGTATAATGCTTCCAAAAACCCACGGCACTTAATGCCATTAAGCTGCCAATCCATTATATATTCCTTACTAGCCAAAAAAAATGTGAAGAGTCACCATAATTAATACCAACTAAGCCCAAGCCCAACTGCCTCAATGTCTCGGCCACTTGAACCGAAAGTTGTTGCCATTTTTCCTTGCCTTGGCCCAATTGATTCATTCTTGTGGCCAGCTCTTGCAATCCAATTGCCTTGGTTTGGACACTAGTATTCGATTCGTTCCATAATTGCGCCGTCGCTTTCTTTTGCATTTTGGACATTATAAAAATTTCTGTTGCACCTTCCAACCTTGAACTTCATATTTCCACTCTGCCCCGGACTTTATTTGACCAAGTTTTTTTTTCTCGCAATTTTCCAAAATTACAATAAGGTCCCTGAACTTCTGAAGATTACAATTTGGCCCTCGAACTTCCAAAGTGGGCGCAAAATGCTTCTAATTTGCTCAATCTACACTTGGACCCCTGAAAACTAAATAAACACTAAAAACACCCATTAAAACACACAAAACTCAAGGATTAAGCACATAATAAGTTTATAAAGTATTAAATGGATAAGTGTAAAACTCACTCATCACCACCTCTAAGAGTTGGTGCAACAATTTCAAGATGTCTCATTCCACTACCTCCCTAGAGACAAAAATCAATTTGCAGATGCATTGGCTACACTTGCTTCCTTGGTCGAAATTCCTGCAGAAAAGGCAGTAAAACCCTTCAAAGTAAATCGGCAAGTAACTCCTGCCTACTGTGCCATAATAGACCTCCACGACTGCAAAGACAAGTGGTTATCCGAATGCATCACCATCAAGGACTCTGATAAGAAACCCTGGTACTATGACAGTTGGCATTTCATCCTAGATGGAACCATCCCACCTGAGGCTGATAAGAAAACTCAGGTTGCCCTTAAAAGGTTAGCGGCCAATTATGTCATCATTACTGACCGACTATTCAAAAAGTACTCCAAGAGAAACCTCCTTTGCGCCACCGAAGAAGAAGCCCAAGAGATAATGGACCATGTTCATCAAGGGGTGTGCGGAACCCACATGAGCGGAAACATGCTCTCCAAGAAGATCATCAGACAAGGGTACTTTTGGTTAACCATGGAAGCCGATTGCACCAACATGGTCAAGAAATGCCATAAGTGCCAGATACACGCCAACCTTCAGCATGCACCTGAAATTACCCGGACTTTTGCACGCGGCAAAAGGGCGGTTGTCTTTCGCGGAGGGTTGGTGTCTAAGACCTCGCTTTCGGGAATGAGAGGAGTCACCACGCGGTTTTTGTATTTTGAGCCCAAACGTTGAGAAACGGCTTTAGGTTGAATATGGTGTCCTTTTTATTGGCAGCAAAAACTTAGGAAAAAGCTTTGAAAATGGGGAGTCATTTTTATTGGTAGCAAAAACGAGTAAAGAGATTTTTTGAGTACCAGAGATTGTTAGGTTCGGAGGTCACGTTACGTTTCGGGAAGAGTATTTTGAGATCACCCGAAACGCCTCGTATGACGAGTCTTTCTACCTTTCTCGAAAACGTGTCCGTGTGTGTGTGTGTTTGCATTTTGAAAGTGGGGGCTTGAATGACAAGCTTAATCTTGGTTTGAATGTCAAACGTTGATTATGTAATTCTGTTTGAAAAGGCGAGCGTTTGAATGACAAACGTCGGTTTTGGAAGTTTTAGGAAAAGTGGTGTGAATGCTGATTTTAACTGTTTGTCTTAAGTGTCAAATGTTGACTTTTAAGAAAGGAGCGTTTGAATGTCAAACGTCGGATTTGAGTTTGAAGATGAGCGTTTGGATGCCAAACGTCATTTTGCGCGTTTTGAAAGAGAGTTCGAATGTCGAACTCCGATTTTGAACGGGGCGTGTCATTGTAGCGATTTTAGGGGAAAAAAGCATTAAATGATTTTGAATGTCAAAAGTCGGCTTTTAAGTTTGAAGATGAGCGTTTGGATGTCAAACGTCATTTCGCGCGTTTTGAAAGAGAGTTCGAATGTCGAACACCGGTTTTGAACCGGGCATTACATTGTTAGCGATTTTACGAGAAAAAGGCATTAAATGATATGCGATCAACGAATCGTTTTGTGACTCGGACTTTTGATAAGTAAATACTATCACGATCCAAACGGCTCGGACTTGTAAATGACAGTATTAAAGTGCGGTATCGACAGAATCAAACGATCCAGAATTGTAAAGTACGATCGACGAGCCAAACAGCTCGGAATTGTAAAGTTGCGTAAAAGTAAATGACGATCAATGGATCAAATGATCCGGAATTGTAAATGACAAGAAAGTAAATGACATTTGATGGATCAAACGATCCGGAATTTGTAAATGACATAAAAAGTAACGGAATGGGGCCGGAATGCCGTTTTAATCCGAGATTACTTCTCTTACGAGAAGAGAAGAGGATCAAGGACTAAAACGTATCGGACCCCGTTAGACGGTGACGTCTACATTTCAACAACGTTCGTTCGAAACGGTTGTAGCGACTGGCGCGTAAACCGAGACGGAATGAGAGTTTAGTGAGAGAGAGCACTACCTATGGCTAGGGTCAGCTCCTTTGACTCGGGAGGCATATACTGAATACGAAAAGGTGTTTGGAATGGTGTTTCGAGGTGGTGGGGGTTGTATTTGATCGAAATACGGAGTTTTCACGCGAATCGAGGCGAAACGGGAACTCGGGAGAGGGTAAAACCAGTTGGGCCGTGGCTTGAGGTGAAAATGGAGAGTTTTTTGTTGTTGTCAAAATGTTTGACAGCAATCTGTATTTATAGGTGAAATTTCAGAAAGAGTCCGGACGGACTGAGGTTGAATTTCAGGGGGTTTTGTGAAACTTTGGAAATTGGAGGGACTTGCTGGCAATTCTGCATTGTCTGCAAAAGAGTCCGGCCGGACTTGGACTGCATACCAGGGGTATTTTAGTCTTTTCTCACTGATTTTTGATTGATGTTGACAAGGGAGCTGTGGCATGCGTGCCATGTGTCCTATGACTCACCAGGTTCGTGGGAGTTCGTGTCATTATCCCCGGTTTTGTCCCTTTTTAAAATAACAGTCCGAAAAATGTCCGAAATGCCCCCGAAAAGTGCCGAAATGTGCGTTTTTCAGGGAAAGTTGTACTTTTACGAGCAACGACGTGTGTTGAGTATGCTTTGACGTTGGGATGCACGGGGCAGTGTCGGGACGTCTCGTTGGCTTGGGAACGGAGAGTGTAACGGGTTCCGGTTAACCAGGAGCAGGCCAGTTAACGGATTTTGATTAACTTCTAACGGATTTTGACGATCCGGATTTGGGTACTTACAGTTAGCCCCTCAGCGACGTCACTTCCGAAGGAAGTGGGGTCGTTGAAAAAGATAAGGATCCAAATCGGTGGATGCCTTACTTTGAAAGACCTGGGCGGTCAGCTGGCTGGACCCTTAGCGAAAGGATTCCTACGTATCCCGAGCGGGAATCAAGCTGATCGTAGTTCGTAGGTGCAAGGAGCCGCGCGGGGGGATCTTGACCTAAGCGAGATTGTTTTGAGGCGTCTGAACCTGGATAAAGACTATTGTGAGGCGTCTGAACCTGAGTGATGACTATTGTGAGGCGTCTGAACCTGAGTGAAGACTATTGTGAGGCATCTGAACCTGAGATTTTTGAAACCTTCGAGGGCGTGTGGCGCCTCAGACCAAAGTTACTGAAACTTAAGAGGGCGTGTAGCGCCTCAGATCGTAGTTGCGAGGATGTATTTATCCTGAGATGAAGGCGTTCGTGCCTTGAGATTGATAAGGCGTTAGTGCCTTGGGTGCTGGACTTACGATGACGGCCAGGTTTATCCGCTGGGGATAGGGTGGCAATAATGGGAATGGTTGCGTTAAACTGGCGTTCTTAGCAACACGGAAGGATTGACATTCTAACGACAGGGTTAGGAACGGGATGTGGTCTCGGGAGAGACTGACACATTGCTGGGGAAAAGCGTTCAGAGTTCTAACGGGGTCAGTTAGGAACTGAGGGAATTGATCGAAGTTTCTTCTTGGACGGATGGTCTTAGGATCCTGCTGGGGAGGAATGTTCGGGCTTACGGTGATGGCCGAAGACGGATTGTTGTGCGGGCTTAACTTGATGGCCGCTGGAGTAGGACGATCGGGCTTAGGACTGGCAGCCGGGGAAGATGAACGTTGGTGAAAACCAATGGGAATTTTGATGTCGGGAGACGGAACTGTGATTTGATGTCCGAAGACGGGATTGAGCGTTTGAATGTCAAACGTCGTCTTGAGACAGAAGTGAGCGTTTGAATGTCAAACGTCGATTCGGAATTTAACGTATGGAGACGAGCATTAGTGAAAACTAGCTGGGAATTTAACGTCTGGAGACGAACTTTAGTGAAAACTAACTGAGAATTTAACGTCTGGAGACGGAGTAAATTTTTGAAATGTTCGAAATGTTTTGAAAGTTCCGACTTCGACGGATTTTTCGAGGTACTTTGAAAGTTCCGGATTCGACGGATTTTTTGAAGTGTTTTGAAAGTTCCGAATTCGATGGAGTTTTCGAAGTGTTTTGAAAGTTTCGAATTCGACGGAGTTTTCGAAATGCTTTGAAAGTTCCGGATTCGACGGAGTTTTTGAAATGTTTTGAAAGTTCCGGATTCGACGGAGTTTTCGAAATGTTTTGAAAGTTCCGAATTCGACGGAGTTTTCGAAATGTTTTGAAAGTTCCGAATTCGACGGAGCTTTCGAAGTGTTTTGAAAGTTTCAGATTCGACGGAATTTTCGAAATGTTTTGAAAGTTCTGAATTCGACGGATTTTCGAAGTGTTTTGAAAGTTCCGAATTCGACGGAGTTTTCGAAATGTTTTGAAATTTTGGAAATTTGGACCGTTAATACTCCAACCGGGATGGAAATATTTTAGGAAAATGGGAACTATATATGTGTTGCATCATTTAGATATGCGTTTGTGCACTCCGTTGATGTCGCTTCTGTATTAACGTATTCTTACCGTGTTCACCTGCAGGGGCGAGGGACAGTTGACGTTCACAACTTGAAAAGTCGGGGAGCCTTCGAGGCAGTTCGAGCGTTGTGGGAGATTTTCCCGGATGAGGCTCGGGACGGAGAGAGGAGTCCACAACAGCTTGTGGTTGACTCCGGTTTGGCTGGATTCATTAGCGCGGTAGCCGCGGTGGCTGTGACGCGAGGGCGAGGTCCTTGTACGTAGCTTTGAGCGAGTACTAGTGGGACACGACCCACACTTTTCATTTTAGGTGGGGGGAGGTGACTGTGACTCCCTGTGACTTTGCGGCTATCACTGGGTTGCCATTCTGGGGCAACACGCTGGTGTGGGTGGACGGCTATACCCCGGGGCAGTTGTTGGATCTGTTGGGTTTTGATATCACCGATGCCAGGGGCTTAGGTATTCGGTACAGGCCGATGGAGAATCATCTGAGGAGGGGTATTATTGCTTATGGGGAGTGGTCCCCGAGGATGAACGCGGAGCATCTGGCTCGAGGGTTCATATGGTTTGCCACATCGGCGACCACATTTCCTACTTCGACACATCCTGTCATTTCCATTGCCCGACTCGTGACGAGATCCGGGCCGTGAGGGGGTTCGCATGGGGGAGGCTGGGCGGCCGAGCTCTACCGTACCTTGGACGGAGTTCTCGCGGGTGTAAGTGTCCCAATCTGAATCGCCAATATTCCTTCGGCCCAATTTAACGACTTTCACGTCAAATAAACAGTTACGGGCATTTTGGTCATTTCCTAAGGCAATTTAAACAAAAAAGGGCCTTAAAGGAATATCAAAAATAGGTCAAAAATTGGTTGGGAAGAGTCATTTCCAAGAAATTGACTAACTTTTTCATTAAATGCAAAACCCAAGCGCTTTACGCGAGAATCGGAGGCACGCTTACACTCCCATCCGCGCGGACAGGAATGAGACTCAGTCTCGTCCGCGTGGATACCTTTGAAACCTAAAATCAGCCTATAAATTAAATCATTCTCTCTCAGTTTACAGAGGAAGAATTCGAACCCTTACTGTTATATTCACCAAATACCCAAAAAACAGCCTAAACACCAAGCAAAAACACAAAATCCCAACACAAATCTTGATCAAATTCAAGCCCCAAACACAAATCCAAGGAAGATAGGGTACAACCATTGGTAAATCCCCCTTCTCCTTACCTTAATCTCCCTCATCCATGCATACATCTCATATTTTAAAGATGTAACTTGTTCATCTACTTGTTGTTCATCTCTTGTCCTAGATCCAAGAGGATCTCCATGGAGTTCATCTCCATGGATGATTCTCTACAAGGATCCATATTTTTTAGCTTGTTCTTCCTTTTCTTTACATAAACTAGTTTTTACTTGATCTTTTGGCCTAAAGTGTGGTCACCTTGGAATAAATTTCCATGGATGACCATTTTAAATGGTCTAAATTGTCTTTACTTCCTTAAAAATGTTTTTCCTAACCTAAGATCTTCACCTTGGAAAAATTTCCATGGATGAAGATCATTAAGGTTCCTAGGTTACAAAAAGGGTGAAGTTGATACATTGAGTTCAAAGATCTCTAGGATGGTCATCTTAATGACCACCTTAGAAATCCACTCTAAAGTTGATACACCCTTAACCTAAATTCAATTTTCATACATTAATCTTTGTTTTATGTTAAATCTCCCCATCCCAAGCAAATGAAGTGCTTTCAAGGCCTAATGTACCCTAAGGATGGCTTGATATAGTAGATCACCACTAATCATGTTTGGTGATCACTAATCAAAGCTTAAGGAAAGTGGGAACAAGTATGGATGCAAATCCCAAAAATATTTTCATTTAACACTTTCAGTTGCAAAACTAACTCCAATTTACATTCTGGAATTTACAGAATCAGACTGGAAAGCTGCGAAAAGGGAATATTACTGTCCCATCCGCGCGGACAGGATTGAACCTCGGCCTGATCCATGCGGACAGGAATGTAAGGGACAGACATTTTGTTTTTTTAAGTCATTTTCACTCACGAAGCACACCGTGTTTTGGTAAATTTCGGTCAGTCAGTCAAAACTTTCATTTTCGAAAATTCCTTTTGCAAAACACACACACACACACACAAAAATGGTTTTAAATTAGGAAGACTCGTTTCTGAGGCATTCCGGGTGAACCCTAACGTTCTTCCGAATGTAACGTGACCTCCGAACCCATTTTTCTCTAATTTTGGGCATTTTTCAAAGTTTTGGCCCTTAAACTAAAAAGCAAGTGGCGACTTTCCGTTTGATTTTCAAAATGAAAATCGGTTACATCACAAGGGCGACTCCAGCTGGGGAAAGGAAATGAGTTTTATCTTTTTAAAAAAATTCAAAAAAAAAAGAAAAAAAAGAAAAGCTTTTGTGGGTCAAGCTTCCATCCCGGCATTTGAAACCATTTGTACTGTGTGTGTGTGTTTGTTTTGCACATTTCGCGTTATTATCTTTTGGCCGCCTCGGAAAAGTTAAAATTTTGACTGTCGGACCCGTTTCCTTAACTGTTTGAATTTTGTGCTTATGTGCTTATGTGTTTATTTGCTTTCAAAAAAAAAATTCAAAAATATTTTCGAAAAAAAAAAAAATCAAATAAAAAAAAAAATCATTTCCAAAATCTTTCGCATGCATCATACTCTTTAAGACACATGTGAAAATTTCTATTTTACTCAGAAAAAGAAGATAGACTGTCCGCACACTACGCGCACTTGGCCTTACACTGCACACTACGTCCTTAACCCAGGAAAATCCCAGTAGCAGCCCGTTTGGCCTTACTACGCCTCTCGGTGCAAGCACGGGACTACCCAAACATCCCTTGGAGCCTCGTGTTGACCATGCACTTATCCGTGACACAACTTATGCACCGACTCCCGACATGACACTGAGTCATCAAGGATTAACGATTATTCCATGTCTAATTACGGCTTAACCGACGACTGGCTGTCCAAGATCAATTATATGGGACATTTATCAGTCCACCAGTCAGAGCCTATGCCTGACTTTTCCGTCGAGCCCCTTAACATAATCTTGACCTTTGACGTCAGCTTTGTCCGTAATTTACATCGAATACTCGTTAAGACTAGATGACCCGCCAGACTTTAGGATCGTTTTTCTTTTCGGTCGGTGGGGCCTGCTTGCCCTACGGAGCCCTTGTTCGAGGTTACAGGTTGAGGGTCCGCAGGCGTAGTGATGGGACCCACTGATCCAGGACTTAGGACTTAGCGTAGTTAAAAAGGAAAAGGAAGAGCAATCTTTTCCAACCGCTTAGGTTTTAATAAAACACGTTTTAAGTAAACAAGAACAAATAACTGCATGTTGCATGAGCCCAAACACCTACCCTCTTTCACTCCCAAATATCCCGAACCTCGTGTCTTTCCCCCGCAGCCTCCGCACAAAGCTTGGTTTCGGGCGCGCGGGCCACCGTTGGATCGCTTGGGAAGAGTCAAGCGCATCGTCGCCTTCACCACATTTGTTTCGACTCCGGTTTCGTAATGTCTCGCATCACCGTGAGTAACGATGGGGGACAACATCACTCCGCCTCCCGGACCCCCAAACAACAAGAATGGAATCGCTTAGCGTAATAGATGAGGTTGCGACAGGGAAAAGCTACTGCATTAATAGCCTTATGGAAGCTATTAGGAGCCATGGTTTGGTCGCTAGCCGAGTCACCAATCCCGATGGCACCTTCACCGCGGAAGAAGATGGAGGATCCCAACCCCACTCTTGAGTCGCCACCCGACTACTCCCGAGGATGTCACCACCTAGCCTCCTATGGTCCTACTACCGAGCCCATGCTCCTCGATCTTTGCGTCGGCCCGGCAAACCACCAACTTCTGAGACCACTTTTGGACCCATGCACTCGACGTGACAAATCGATTCGCGGTTCCTCCGCAGCTGGGGGCAAAATCGGCACGGAATGTCTTCTCAAGAGTTTGGGGTACTCTTGGAATGCCACAATAGCAATTGGGATCTCGCCTCGCTTCGGAACCGATCAAGCCGGACTCTTCACCAAACATCGGTTCGTAGTGCGCCACGCGACAAGCGGTTGGGATGCCACCACAGCTTGGTTCAGTGGCAACAATGGGGAGCCCTCCTCGAGGCTGCATGCTGGGCACCAAGCTTTCCTAACACAAACTCCTTCCACGAACCCATTTCTCACTTCAGGGATCAATGGGCCACCAAGCCCCTAATCCAGCTTTCATCGAATCCCCAACCCCCGGACCGCAATACCCCTCGGTTATACACCTCGCCACACCCGGCAAACAGCTTCAACAACCAGGGATACCGACCCGCACTCTAGGCCTACTTATGAGTCTCACCACAGGAAACCCAAGCTCCTAGGCCACATCGAGGCATGCCTCCACCCTCTTTGCCGATTGAAAGTCAACAAAGAAGCCGCAAGGTTCTATCCCTTCGTCTGTGCTCCTAATTAGCTCCCTGTGGTAATTCGTGCCAAGGACAAGTGTTTTTACCTACATCCCTATTCCATTCCATCCACCAACGCACGCCAGCAAACTCCCCTCTCCGCTTCGTCACACGGTCCAAACACCAGTGGTCTACCACACGCACCTCACCCGGCCCGGTTCAAGTCTATGGAAAAACACAAGGAAATGAAAGCACGATTGACAAATTGATCTCCAAGAAATTCGCCTTCCGCCATACGACTCGAACTCCATCGCGTTCCTCGCCCCACAGCCTAGTGATGCCTAATCTCGAACCTGCGTTTGATGGGACCGCATGCCCGAAAACTCTGTCTCGGACACGTATACCTTGGCACGAAGTACAAAGGGTGCACTAATCAAGAATAGTCGACTATTTCTGTACTTCTCTCAAATCCAAGGCTTTAAAATGGTTCTTCCGCTTAAAACCCAAGGCCAGGGCTACACGGGACCGTATCACTAGTGCTTTGGCCAGAAGTACAAAGCTAATTTTAGAATGGGAAACAAATAGGGTTGATCTCGTAGACAACGTGCAACATTCCCGACGAGAATGTCTCGGATTTTTACAAGCAAGGAATCTCGAAACTTAGCCGAGACGGCCATCCCTCCTTCCCGAAAGAGGAACAACTTGGATATTTTCCATTTGCATGCCCTGGGCTTCGCATTTGAAGACTTCCCTTAGCAACTTCCCTACCCGAACTTACGTGGGCTATGGTTAACTCTGCGGCTAAGTTTGAAAAGGCTTACACCCCACCATTGCCGCCAGACTCCGCCACTGCATACGTAGTTTCACACTCTGCTTCCATTCCTATCCCGCTAAAGGTAAAGAGATCATCATGTGCTCAGGAAAATGAAAGAATGTAACTTCTTTTGCTCCCTGCAGAATTCACCGAGCCTTAGTCTTGGGTCTTCTGTCATAACTTCGAAAGTTTCTAGAATACCTCCCGAACTGACATATCTATGATCAGTGAAATAAGGCTTGCCAATGCTGCCTTGTGAGAATTTCCAACCCAGAATCAAATAAACTCCTGTGGATACTTCTAAGTTTTGTGCTTTTCATCAAGCCCACTGGACATCCTACGCATAACTGCTATACTTTGAAAAGGCAAGCTGTGGGCCGATGTGAGCAAGGAAAGTTGGCTGGCCCCGAGGGGCCTAATACAAGCCAAAAATCCCTTTCCAAGTCCAACAATCAAGTCAACATGATTGAAGCCGCTAACCTTCGCATGCCCTAAGATGTGGGGAAATTGACCCCAAAT
>JAFEMH010003909.1:0-238484 GCA_022495995.1 Adenophora triphylla var. japonica | reverse complement strand
CATTTCCTTCAAATTTCAAAGGCTTGAAACAAATTCTCCTAATTGTTCCGGAACTTTAGGAAGAAAATCCAGGAATTACTGAAAAATTACCTGCGGAAATTGCCTAGGAAAATTAACCTAAGGCATGAGCCGGAATTTGGGTACTTACAAGCCCCTCGGCAACGTCACTGTGCGGTGGCGGAGTGGGGTTTGCCGATAGAAAAGGATCCAATCTCGGCGAATGCCGAGACGGATTGGGTGACCAAGATTGGTCGAGTGGCTGGACCTTTCATGAAAGGCTACCTACGTATCTGGAGGAATCAAGCCATAATAATGTGAGTTCGAGGATTCACTGGGGAAAGGGGGTGTCATATGTGACAAATTGGCTGAACCTACAGGAGGCTATCTACGTATCCCGGGGGAATCAAGCCAGGTCGTAGTTCAAGTTTTTGACTGAATCGAAATGTTATTCCTTCACCTTGGAATAACGGAGATCGAAAGAGGGAGATCGAAATAAAGCGAAAGAAGTCGAAATGTTATTCCGTCATTCGGAAATAACGGAGATCGAAATAAAGCGAAAAAAGTCGAAATGTTATTCCGTCATTCGGAAATAACGGAGATCGAAATAAAGCGAAAAAAGGTTGAAATATTATTCCGTCATTCGGAAATAACGGAGATCAAAATAAAGCGAAATGTTATTGCCTTAGGCAATAATGAAATTTTAACAAGAAACATTATCCCATTTGGCAATAACGGGGGATTTCCCGGAGGAAACGTTATCCCATTTGGCGATAACGGAGAATTTCCCGGAGGAATCGTTATCCCATTTGGCGATAACGGAGGATTTCCCGGAGGAATCGTTATCCCACTCGGCAATAACGGAGGATTTCCCGGAGGAAACGTTATCCCATTTGGCGATAACGGAGGATTTCCCGGAGGAAACGTTATCCCATTTGGCGATAACGGAGAATTTCCGGAGAAGCGTTATCCCATCGGCAATAACGGAAGATTTCCCGGAGGAAACGTTATCCCATTTGGCGATAACGGAGAATTTCCGGGAGGAAACGTTATCCCATTTGGCGATAACGGAGAATTTCCGGAGAAACGTTATCCCACGGAATAACGGATTTCCCGGAGGAAACGTTATCCCATTTGGCGATAACGGAGAATTTCCCGGAGAAACGTTATCCCATGCAGCTGTAACGGAGATTGCGAAAAAGGTTGGATTTTGTAGAGAAGTTGGAAGGAATCAATAGTTTTTGTAAAGAAAAGTGGGGCCTTTAGAATAATTTTTGTAAAGAAAAGCGGGATGTACCACGATTATTTGAAAAATAAAATTGAAAATGCCAAGGGCAAATAAAGCCCGAATCACGAGAGGTAAATTTGTAAAATAGGCCTCGGGGGCACTAGAGGAAAAGCTTGGATTGAAAGTGATTGAAAATGCCGGGGAGCACGAGAGGATAAAAGCGAGGCCCTACGGGGGGACAAAATTGTAAAATGGAGCCTTTAGGGGCAAAATTGTAAAAAACAAGCCACGAGAGGCTTATTATGTCGCACGACATAATAGGCCAGGTGAAACAGTTTCTTTAAAAATTCGCACGGTCGTCATTTTGAAAATCAATTGAACTTGAAATTGAGAGGGAGGCGACGGTGAGAGAAAAGAGAAGCGACATCGAGAGAGGGAGATTCGAAAGAAATCAAGAGAAATCCAACACTTCTCGGTCTGATTCAATTGAAGAATGCCTCCTAGGCTCTATCCGACCAAAAGGGGTTCTCAACAGCGCCAATTTAGCTACTCGGAGAAAGGGGGTGCAAAGGAATCAACGGCCATTTCTTCCGGAAGCATCGAGGGAGATTTTTACCAGCGGCTCGATGAGCATACTTCGGATGTCACGAAGAAGGAAGAGGTAAGAAACCTAGGGTTTCTTGAAAAATTTTTCTTTGTGCGAAATTGATTTGAGCGAGTTTTCTTGGACTACATTTGAACTTCATATGGATTGGCTGTGAACATGAATGAATCTAGGAAATGTAATGCGTAAATGTACCATACATTGATCCATTTTGACCTACTTTTGCTTGAGATGATTTCAAGAAATAGCACGAAATATTGATACTTGTGCCATGTTTTCTTGCGAAATTACGCACCCGTGGCTCTCAGGAGCGATTGGCGAGCTATGGCGGAAGCTTGCCGGGTAACGAGACCGGAATACATTCGCTAAGGGCATGATTTATCTTTGTCGGGCTAGGACGATTTTCGAGATGGCGAGGGCCGTTGGAGACACTCGGAGGAGTGTAGACTTGGTGAGGGCCTTGAGTATTGGTGGGAGACCACACATTCGTTTCACTTCTCTTGGGGTGAGACGACGATCACTCCGCTAGATTTTGCGATCATTACGGGGCGCCCTTCACGGATGAGCCGCTCTACCTAAAGGAGCCTACACGGAGGCTGAGCGGACGATTGCGATGCGATTTTATGGGCTTACTTGGCTTCGTTCCCCAAAATAAGAAGGGAATGGATATGAGTTAGGCGAGTTGCATGGCTTGATCGAGGCGGAGCGGGGACTACATTGTGGTAGATGATCCGTTGAGAGCGGGCGAGGCCGAGAGATTGGCTAGGGCTTTCTTATGGGTGGGCTTTTCCGACATGCTATTCATTAACAGCGCCTCTCTGCCTTGGTTTCACTATTGGAGCTTTTGAGAGCACAGGATGCGTCGGGAATCTATCACAGGGGAGGCGAGGCTTAGGCGAGATGTATTTGGCCCTAGATGACGTCAGTGAGGGAAGGCGAAGTACTTCACACCTTTCATCGGCTTTCGAGGTATTCTCTTACCTTGATCTCTTTTTTTTTTGCGCATTTCACTTCATTATTGCTTTCCTTGTTTTGACTTTTCTTCTCCTTTTCAGGCTTGGGCATACGAGTACTTTAGGGCATTATGAGTGGCGAGATCGGGGATGAGTTTCCTGCTACCACTTTTCTGCTCTTCGTCGGTGGACGAAGGATGCCGAGAAACAGACCCGGGCAGCCGGAGGGCTCGAGGTGCGGGATTACGCTTCTTATCATGATACGTTGACATGCACGAGAGGGATTCCACGGAGGATGAGCTTGTTCCCTGGGTAGCCGTTATGGTGGCACTGGATTTGGATCACGGCTGCGCACTTCACGAGTGTCGCAAGCTGCGGTGGGCTTGTCAGGAGATGCCTTGTACTTAGGAGAGAGGGTGTATAGACGGCATGGGCCGAATAAGCACGCTCGGATCACGATGATCCTCCCGGCTAGGATGTGGTTGCCTCGCCCGGTTGGCGAATGTAGTATGCTACGATTGTAGGCATGTGGCCACATCTCTACACACGGTAGGGGGACTATACTTTGTACGTGGCTAGACATCTTCGGTCCCCAGGGACCCGGGGTTGGTTATGGCGCTCATAGCGCGGGGCCTTCGGCCAGCTACGTAGCTAGACCTCCTTTGCCCCGACTTTCATTGATTATCGGGGTGGCGGTCGCATGAGGCGAGCTCACATTGATATGTCCCGAGACTCATCCTCATCGGTGCTTCCGCGAGGTTCTAGATCATGTAAGTCTTGTTCCTTACGCCTCTTTGGATTGCTTGCATCTCTTTTTTGTTATCAAGAAGCGCATTCGACGCTTTTTATATGCACTTGTAACGGGTTTTACGCTCAGGCTTACGGACATTTGACCGGGGCATATACCGGCGCGTGGGCATGATTGGCAAGCTCCGAGAAAGGTATGAGTTTACGGAAGAATCGGTGCCGGTCACGAGGTTCGATTGATATCTCTCCACTGGCCAGCCGAGAAGGAAGAAGAGCCGCTACTGATGACGTGGGCACCGGCGGGAGCACTAGAGGACCGACGCCTCGGACAAAGGCTGCAAATGTGCCTCTTCTGAGACCCATTGAGATTGACGATGATGATGAGGATGAGGATGAGGATGGTGGAGCTGAGACGGCGCGATTACGAGCTTGACTCTGTCGTCATCACGGAGCTTGGCGACTACTATCGCACGGGGACCATAGCTTATGAGGCACCTTCGGACGATCTGACGATGAGCGAGGAGGAGGCGAGGATGACGACGAGGATGGAGATGAGGAGGGTGATGGGGATGGAGATGATTCAGAGTAGTCCCTTTTTCCCTAGACATTTGTGGCTTTTGGTTATTGTATCCCCTTTGGGGAAAACACATGTTATTATTTTTTTATGCACAACTTTTGGACTTGATCTACTTTGTATGTACAAATGGTTTGAATGGATGACTTGGATGAATTTTTAGCTTGTAAATGAATGCATGAGTGTATATGGGGTAAATGAACCCTTCCTTATGCATTTGAGAGGTGGATGGGTGGTATTCTGACCATTGACAAGTCGGGGATTGCCACAGGGAGAACAGGAAGTTGCTTGATGTACGATGTACGATGTGGCTTGTTATGTCGCACGACATGGCTTGTTATGTCGCGCGACATAGTAAGCCTGTGCTTTTCATTGCCTTTGGAACTGGAATGGAATCGCAGACACAGGTTGGAATTGGGTGACCAAAAGAGGTCACCTACCTGGCCTCCTTGGGACAATGGCAAAAAGATATTTGGTCCTTTCCTACAGGGATGGAAACGGGGTGACCTAGGAGGTCAAACAACCGATCCTACAAGGAATGTACCAAATCAAAAAGGGGTGACCAATGTGGTCAGATAGTTGAACTTTTATGAAAAGCTTACGCACCAATGAGGAATGGGGAAAGAAAAAAGGTGACCAATGTGGTCGGATGGCTGGACCTTTTATGAAAGGCTACCTACGTATCCCAGAGGAATCAAGCCCTGATCGTAGTTCAAACTTTTACCTAGACATTTAGGAATGATGTCTAGGATTTTCGACGTTTTGACAATTAGGAAACTGTCGCCTAGAGTTATCTCGAAGGCACTTTTGGGAGAAAATGTTATCATTAGCAATTGGCACGTTACTTGAGCCTAGGGGTGATTTTTTTCTGGAATCATGGTAGGGACTGGGTTTGGATATACATATGGAATGTATTTGGGAATTGTTTGAGACGGGTTTCAAACAGGTGGGGTTGTATCCCTTGGGTGCGGGCCCCGAGCTGGCTATTCTTCATGTTGTCAACGTGGACGGGGGAATTCCTTCTTAGGGCTGAGGCCCCGGGTTTAAACCTCGGGTCTTGACTAAGGTCCTTTTCTTAAACTACGGCGCTTGAAGGCGATGCGACGGGCTTTTACAACCAAAGCCGAGATGTTGGAGTGACCAAACCTTTCTTCTAGGGATTGATATGACTTATCGGAGCTCGGTCGGAGGAAAAACTTTCTGAAACCCCATGTCTTACTAAAGCCGGAAAGATCCTTTCATTTGGCAAAGCCAGGTTGGATGGCTGAGCAAGCGAAGTGACTTAGCGAAGCCCGATCACAGTGACCTAAAAAATCCCAATACGATTGGTATTGCGAACGTGATTACGAAATTGATCGACCAAGGCGAGATCCATCTAGGGACCTAGTGAAGAACCCGATATGAACCCTAAACATGGCTAAAGAAGCCCCGGTTTAAAGGAATGACTTGGCAAAGCCCGGCTGGAAGAGTTTCGAGCGGTCCTAATGCGAATTGTAGCGAGAAGAGGGAAAACCTATCCTTTTTCTTTTTTTTTTATTTCTATTTTTTTAGTCAACCGATCAACCTTAAGGAGACGCAGACAAAGAGAAGAATTTTAGGAAGATATGTACATGCGGGGGCATATTTTTCAAAAGGTGGGAATAATCCCGATTTTGTGTTATTTTGATGGCCTTATTCGATGTAGGCACAAAACTCGCTTTGGGTTTGACTCTTTTGAGAGAGTATAAGCGTAGAAAGGTTGGCAAAAGTGTATGGAAGCCCCTGTTGACAGAAATTTAGTGTTTAGCGCTATCTTTCCTAAGATGTAGAAAAGGAAGACTTGTCAAGACATCTGAAAACTTGTTTTATTTACAATGATCACAAGATTGCTTAAAACCCTTTATTAATGTTCGGGTTATTCAACCACTAATCTCGATATGAACAAACATTCTTATTAATCATGAGGAGAAAGTCAACCAATGTCGCGGATCAAGGTTGGCTGGGTGTGAAAGAAAGGTTTGTGTATAAGGAGGTCATTGATGAGGCAGGGTTTTACGGGATTTATTTGTGTCCATGGGAGAGGTCATTTGATGAGACCGGGTTTTCGGTAATTTGGATATGCTTATGACCGGACCGTTGCTGGTTGCCTACGTTCCCCTTTTACAAGAAAGGCTAAGGGGCTCAGGTCGCCGTAGTTCGGCCTTGGCCGGACTGTGTTTGGCTTTGGGAAATGGGATTTGTGGTGCCTTTAGTAAAAAGGCTAGGATGAGATGATGATGAGGCATGGGCCTCGGGATGGCTGCTTCTGATTGCTTCCAGGCTCATGAAATGCTTCTGGCTTTGCTTTGACCGCCCCATTGTTATCGACAACTTTGTTCTTCGAGCTTTGACTTTGCTTGTCCGTCAAGCTTTTGATTGGCGGTGCTGGGTCCTTGGCCTCATTTTTTATGTGCAACCCTGTTTTTTGCCTAGACTGCCCCTTTTCTGGGATTTTCAGCCTAGCTGGGCATTACTCTTTTTGCACTCAGATTTTTTTTTTTTTTTTTTTATATGTGCAACCACATTTGTTTGTTTTTTTTTTTTTTTTTTTTTTTTTTTTTTTTTTGTCTAGGCGCCCTTTTCGGGATTTTCAGCCTAGTAGGTACTACATTTTTATTTATTTTTTTTTTTTTTTTAATTTTATTTTCTGAAGCACTTGAGGACCAAGGCGAGCCACTGCTTGAACATTCTTGGAAAGCTCTTAGGTTGTTATGGGGTCAATCTTTCGAAGCTGAGCGGCCTTTTGTTGTCCCTTGTTGCCGCCGTCGTTGACTTGGTCAAGGTGATGGTGAGGACATGGTTTGGGAAAGTGTATGGCTTTGATGAAGGCCTTTTGTGGGGTAAGGAAAGTGTATGGCTTGATGGCATTAGTTGACTTTCTCACACTGATTAATCGGAACGTGAATTATTTCGAGAGATTGTTTGTTGAGTAATGCAAGTGATCATATAAAACAAAACCATTTCATTAAATGTAATGTAGGTGTGCAAATAATGTCTTAAGTCTAGCAAGAAAAGAAGAAGACTCTTTTATAGAAAATTGAAGACTAGTTACAATGTCCGAGGAGGACTTGATTGAAAGAGAAAAGTACTAGAACCTACGAAGGTTGACTGAGAGACTATATTCTCCTTTTTTTTTTTTTAAATCTTACTCAAGGATAAGTAGACCCTAATCTAGCTACTCTTCGCCGGTTGGACTGCCAGGGAGCTTGAGCTTTCCTTCGTAGATCAGCCACTGAATTTCCTTCTTCAGATCCAGCACGCTTGTGCGTCACATGACCATAATGCTTGTGATACTCGCAGAACTTGGTCTTGTCAACTCTACTTGAGTTTCTTGGCTTATAGCTCTCGAGAGGTGTGAGAAGGCCTCGTTTAACCAAATCGTCGAAAACTTTGCTCATGGGCATCCCAAAATCATCAGGCTGACGTTTCTGACCTTGTATCTCCTGAATCGACCTCTTATCATAACTTTCTATTTTTGGCCAATGAAGATTCTCGAGCTTCCCGACTTTTATCAACTTCTGGATCTCATGCCTCAAATTGGTGCAATCATCAGTGTTGTGCCCATGGTATCGATGGAAAAGACAATGCTTGGACTCATCCAACCGAACATGGGGATTCCTGGGTTTCCAATTCTCCAGTGGCTTTATCAGCTTTTCTTTCATCAGCTTTTCCAGCATCTTGCTTAAAGACATCTCCATGTTGTCAAAATGAAAGGAGCGGAGTTTTTTTGGAGACCTTGTTGTTCTCGAAACCCGGATTTCCATTGTCCAACTGGTTCCATTCTTTGGATTTGGTTTGAAGGAGGCTACGACACTCTTTCCTTTGTGAAGAAGCGGTGTCTTGAGCCGGGTATGGTGGTGCTTGGTGTTGGTGGCATTGGATTATGCTTGGTGGAGTCATCTCCTTGCCTGGTTCGACATCTTGGGTCAAGGGAGTATTGACACTCATCATGAGGTCAAGCTTCTCCTGCATTTGTTTCACTTGCTCCATTAATATTGCCACATGGGGGTCAACGGGGACTCTCGGGTTACCGGAACTGGCAACAGGACTTGTAGTAGCAAACTGACGGCTGAATTCATTAAGTCCGGTAGGTGACGGCTGAAAACTTCGGATCATCCTTTGGCAACTCATGATCGCATTCGGGCGAGTATAGGGGCTTCGAACATAGCCACATATCTCAAGCGATTATGTGAGGCTGGAGCATAGGCGGCGGTATTGTTGGCGAGGGATAAGTGGGGTGAAATCCAATCCGTTACGAGAAGGCGAAGGCAATTGGGCCACTGATGAGTGGGATGTTGGAAAGGCCGAGGAGAAGTGGTCCTTGGCAAGAGATCATATGTGGATGGAGGAAGGTATTGGTTATAGGTGGGAGGCTGAGATGGCTACTTACGGAGTCTCATCTTCGACCACTACCAGGAACCGTTGGACTCATTTGTTACTTGGACTCCATTGCGGCGAAGAGCACCGATAAGCAATGGCAGTGCTCTTCATGAACCTTAAGGCATTTTCCAAAGCCGGGACTAACTCTTCCTTCCTAATCATCGATTTCACATACACCTCATTGTTTCTGTCCAAATACGCCATTCGACTCTACGGCGATGAAACAGTCTGAACCTAAGATTTTCTGAAAAGCCGCTGACCCAGTATTCTAGCCCACTTCTTTCTCGCTGCGGGAAAGGGAGAGGCAAGGTTTAGACTCGGGGATAGGTAAGGTTTAGACTTGAAGGTAAGTGTTTAGGCTAAAGGCTCAAGTAACATGCACTTATCGCTTTAACTTTTGCTCGAAACACATTTTCTCCTAATCCTAATTGATCGGAAAAGATGAGACCTTGAAAGGTCAAGATTGGAAGTGAAGATCGGACCGAGGAGGTCGCGATTAAGGACTTGACCGCGAAAGGTCGAGATGGGAAAAATCGGAAATCGGACCGAGGAGGTCTCGATTAGGGTTTGACCGTGAAAGGTCGGAATAGAAAATCGGAAATCGGACCGAGGAGGTCTCGATTAGGGATTTGACCGCGAAAGGTCGAGATGGGAAAATCGGAAATCGGACCGAGGAGGTCTCGATTAGGGTTTGACCGTGAAAGGTCGGAATAGAAAATCGGAAATCGGACCGAGGAGGTCTCGGTTAGGGATTTGACCGCGAAAGGTCGGGACAGGGAAATCGGAAATCGGACCGAGGAGGTCTTGATTAGGGGTATGACCATGAAAGGTCGGGACAGGGAAATCGGAAATCGGACCGAGGAGGTCTTGATTAGGGATATCAGAGATAGGAAAAAATCAGAGATCGGACCGAGGAGGTCTCGATTAGGGATTTGACCATGAAAGGTCGAGACAGAAAAATCGGAAATCGGACCGAGGAGGTCTCGATCAGAGATAGGAAAATGCAATTATGATTCCGTTAATTGTTCAAGTTTACTTAAAACAATGTCTTTTATTTATTCCTATTTGGTTGGAAAAGGGGGTTTGCCCTTCTTTTTTCACAACTACTCTAGATCCTGGATCAGTGGGTTCCGTCACTACGTCTATAAGCCCCTCGTATTCCACCTGTATTTCGACCTCCCAGGGGTGGAGCTGACCCGGGCGAGGGTCCTATAGGGCACGCGGATCCCACCAACCGAGAGTAAAGAACGCTCCTATCGGGTCTAGCGGGTCATAGGACCTTTCAACGCACGAGCGTGCGGATTATAGTCAAGGCAATACGGGAAAGTCTCGTCTCTGCCTTGACGGATCTTTAGCGAGTTTCGCTTGAGCGAATGACGTTTTGACTTTCGGTAATGTAGAGAAGATAATAGGCATGGGTCGGGCGGCAAAGCCGGATGACACGGTGTCACATTGAACTTCGTTGCATACGCCGTGCGTGAGTCGGAATCGAAGTCAATGCCGGTCAAGATCTTGCCAATTTTTCCTTGTCGGAATTTTGGCAGAGCTTCGCTTGAGCGAAAGATCTTGGGATTGTTTGGCAAAGACTCGGTCTTGACTCTTACGCATTCCGTGTGGGTCAAGGTCAATAGTCAATGTCGGAGTCAAGATCCCACCGATTTTTCCTTGTCGGAATTTGGCGAGAATTTCGCTTGAGCGAAAATCTTGGCTTCCATTATGAGCTAAGGCTTGACCTTTACGTGGGTATGCAAGCTGGGCTATATGACACGGACTAGACCAAAAACCAACCAAAAGTCACGGTTTTTGAAACGTGTGACACGGGTGTGCATTGGTCGACAGCTGCCCATGGGGAGGTTGGGATGATTCCGTGCGCGCCGGGAGCATCGTAAGGCTGTCATTTGACTGTATTTGGAACCACCCTCGGGTTTGAAGGACGTGCGTGCAAAAGTGTACAGGATATATCGGTGCGCGTAGTGTGCGGTCTCCCTAAAAATGTTCCTTTTTGAGTTAAAACAGAGAGATTTTCGAAATGTGTTTTAAAGGAATGATTTTCGGGACGGGGAAAATGCAACACATAAGCACGTAAATTTTAAGGAGCCCCGAGTCGAGTCATGGAAGCTGAGTAGCCCCAAGGCTGCTAGGGCTTGCCCGGATTAACCATGATTTTTCTGGTGGAATTGCCACTGAGGTCGCCCGGTCAGAATCCAATGAGGATTGAGCCGTACGACTGCATGGATCAATTTTCCAGGTTCCACTCCTTTTGCTTTTTTTTTTTTTTCGGGGTGTTTCCCGTTCAAAGTATGCACAGATTCCAAGATGCAAATGATGCAATGCATGGTAAAGAAAGCAAGCACGATTAATGAAATCGGCGATGGGAGTCTAACCCGCTCAAAGGGAAAAGCTTTCTTCTGTTTTTTTTTTTTTCAAATTTTTTTTTTTTTATAAAAGGGGATACTGGTACGTGGGATTGTTAAACCACCTGGTTATCCCAAGCCCCGGGTTAGGGAGCGATACAGGAAGGTTAAGTGGGGTCCACCTATATACCAAGTATCGACTTTTGTTTTGAAAATAAAGCTTTTCTCCTTTGGGATGATCCCCAGCAGAGTCGCCAAACTGTGAATGTGTGCCCCAAATTTTGTTTATTGGATTCACGCGAGTTTGAAGACATCCGAGTTATTTGAAAAAACGGAGTCGCCACGCCATTTTGATTACCTCAAAACTTTGAAAAAAAGGTTTTATGGGTTCGGAGGTTAAGTTACCCCTTGGGAAGAACGTTTGGCGTTCACCCAAAGTGCCTTGCCGGAGCAAGTCTCCCAAGATTTCAGTAATCGTGCTTGCTTGCGTGCTTTCTTGTGTGCATGTGTTTGAAAATAAGGAGGGGGAATGTCCCAAGTCGTCTTCCGGACGTACAAACCATTTGTTGGTTGTCGCTCGGGATTTCTTGGAATTTATGTATTTGGGATTATGATCCCGTCCTCATCTTATGACTTGTGATCATCGCATTTTAAACCTCGGGACCCTCGGGACTTGCGTGATCGAGAGAATGACTCTCTTTGTGGTCAAAGATGAGGTTCTTTAGGAAGGAATGTCCTTAGCCCATCAATCCTACGCTTTAAGACGGTTGAGCTCGTATAGATGCTTCATACTCTTTCTTAAGCGATAATTGGAAGATATAGGGTTCAAGGTTGTCCCTTTCTAAAGAAGTCGTGAACCTTTAATGGAAGGAACGATGCAAAGATGAGAACTTTTACACCGGTCCGTTCCAAGGTTGCTAATGGGGACATGGGGGAATGCATGTAAAAATGATACTTTAGTGAAAAGATGGCATTTTAGAATGTAAAGCATGTCTTTTGGTTGCAAGGGATGCTTTTTGTGCAAAGAAAAGATTTTTATGCAAAGAATGCATTTTTATGTTGGAAAATAGCATTTAATGCACAAATGATGCATGAAAATGGCAAAGAATGATTTTTTTATGCAAAGTATGCATTTTGAGTATGAAAATGAGTCTTTGGGTGCAAAGGGTGCATCTTTAATGTAAAAAGGGATTTTAAATGCAAAAAGGATGATTTTTATGCATGAAAATGAGATTTAAGTGCAAAGGATGCATCTTTATGTATGAAAATGGTATTTTAATAAAAAAGATGACACATTATGTACATAGATGTTATCTAAATTGCAGATAGACATCAGATTATATCATTATGGGGATTAACATCAGATTACAGCTTGAAACTGTGAAACTTCTGCAAACTGGCTACTTATGTCGCGTGACATAGGCTGCCTATGTCGCGTGACATAACTAGCCATTTTGCAGAGGCTTTAAGCGAGATTTGCAGAGGTAACAAGGCACCAAAATGGTCAAGTTACTTCACAAACAAATCTCAGGGAGCATGTTTAACAATAATGAACACTTCAAGAGGGTGTGGATATGAGGGATCCACACTCATCTTGAGTGTTCATGCAAAACCAAGTCAAAACGGAGATTTTATATGAAATGTAATGAAATGAAATGTGGATCTGGGTAATAACACTAAAGTATGCAACTTTAATCAGAATACTACATTATCAATGCATGTAACACATAGATTTCATATTCAAAGGAAAATAGAGAGTGGAAAAGGGGTGGAAACTCGTTACCCTTGAAGATCCACAACTCCTATATCAAGTTAGATATAGGAGCCTTCTAGCGTCCTCCTCAGGAGGCGAGTTCGAGCCTTGGATCCTTGGGAACTCCTTGATTTCTTGATGTATGTGAGAAGTGTGTGTGTGGGAAGTGTGTGTGGGATGGATTTGGGAGGATTAGGTTGATTTGAGGGGTATGTGAGGAAAGAGAAGGCTTCTGGGCGTATTCCCTATAGAGGGGGACTGAGGGGTGGAAGAGGTGTGTTAAAATGAGAGGTGGAGACCTCTATTTATAGGCTGCCTGCATGGGCTTGTTATGTCGCACGACATAACAAGCCATGACTGTATTCCTTCTAGAAACATGCAAGGTGGCATGGTTCTAGAACTTTTCCTGGCTGGTTATGTCGCACGACATAAGGAGCCACATGCAGTTCCTTCTAGAAACATGCAAGGTGGCAGGTTTCTAGAAGGTTTTTATGGCCTATTATGTCGCACGACATAAGTAGCCAGATCTGGATTCTTCTAGAAACGTGCAAGGTGGCAGCCTTCTAGAAGGGTTTTGGGATTAAGAAAAACGTGTTTCTTAATCACCAAGCATTTCCTTCAGCCCTTAAAAGGCTTGAAACAGCTCCGGAATTGTTCCGGAACTTTAGGAAAATCCGGGGAATTACCGGAAAAATTACCGGAATTGCCGGGAAAATTAACCGGAAGGCATGAGCCAGATTTGGGTACTTACAGGTGCGGACCGTTGAACTGGAAGGGCTATCGGAACTTGTGACCTCGATACTGAAAAGGCGGCTTCCAGGTATTCTCAACCACTCTCGGTTATTTGGAGGGGTGACGGGCAAGGTTTAGACACAGGAATGGCCTAACGGGATAAAAGGGGGAAAGCCCACGTGGCATGCGGTTTCCGTTTCTTTTATTTTCTCGATTTTTTTTTGTTGTTTTAATTTACTTAAAACGGTATTTTCTCGAGAATCCTAGGTAGGTTGGAAAAGATTGCTCTTCTTTTTCGCGGCTATGCTAGATCCTGGGTCGATGGAGACCATACGTGCGGCTATAAGCCCCTCGTTTTGCACACGTATTTCGACATCCGGGGTGGGCGGCCCAGGCGAGGGTCCTATAGTGCAAGCGGTTTCCACCGGCCTAAAGAAAAATCGAACCTAAGGACCGAGCTGTCATGTTCGTTTTGATGCGTTAGCCATGTGAATAGTGAACCGAGCGGCCACTAAGTCAAGATCAGGTCAAGAGTTCGGCATGACCTCTCTTTACCTTGCTTGCGCAAGGGATCTCGTGACGTTAGGCGTTGGCTGGTCATATTGTCATGGGCGACGCATCAAAGGCGTGATGACATGGTGTCATGTGAGCATGGATGTATATCGGGACGGAACATCGTGCAGGTGTAGCTTCGGAAATCAAGATCAGGTCAAGATTCTAGCATGACCTTTCATCGCTTTGCTTGCGCACGGGATCTTGAGTTCCGAGCCTTGACTCAGAAAAATGGCCGGCATGGTATATGTATCCAGCCGTATGACACCTGGACCGGGTAAAAACCAACCGAGTCCGGACAGAGTGTGACTCAAGACTCAAACGTGCGGGGTTGACGCTTGGCTAGGATGGGATGTTTGGAATGATCCCGTGCGCGTCCAAGAGGCCTGGGAAGACCAAACGGACCGCAATTGAGACCACTCCGGCCGAGGGTTGTAGCGCGTGTATCCGAGGCGCAAGAGAGCGCGTAGCGTGCGGTGTAACCGAGGCAAAGAAGCAGGAGTAGAGTGCGGTGTAACCGAGGCAGCAGTGCGCGTAGTGTGCGGTCTCTAAAATTCTTTTTCTGAGTAAAACAGAAGCTTTTGAAGAATTTTAAATGTATGCACAGATGTATATTGATGCATTTTTTGTATTTTTATTTTTTTTGTAAAATAAAAACGAAGCACGTGCACACACACACAACAGTTAAAGAAAGGGGTAAAATGAAAGTTTGACCCTCATCATCGTTTTAAAAATCTTTTGTTTTGTTTAAAAAGATTATAAAACAAAAAGTCCCCAGCGGAGTCGCCAACTGAAATTACCCGGGACCCGGCTCGCGCGCGGAGCCCCGGCATCTCGCATTTGTCGCTTTTCGGGAAGGTCGCCCGGATCCGAGAAGCAGCGCGTTCGCGCCCCGACATCTGGCTTTATTCCGCTTTAGCGTTGGTTGGAGGTGTCTCGCCGTGTTTTGCTTTGTAGAGTCGCCACGCCGTTTTTATTAAGCCCAAAACATTGAAAAAGGGCATCAGTTTAAAGATAATTTTAAACTGTTTTTGTGTGATGAGATTTTGAGTTCGGAGGTCAGATGACTCCTCGGGAAGAGAATATTAGAATATTAGAGCTCACCCGAGTCGCCTCGTAAAACGAGTCTTTCGGATACCCCTAATATCCTTTAAATGTTGTGTGTGTGTGTGCTTTTAAAAATGCATGCTGTATCGGATGTCTACATTGTATGCTATGTATGGAAAGGTATTGAAATAGTGTAGGAAGGAAGCCTTACCAATGTTGGTTCGTGTCTGTCTTCCGGCGAGGAATAGTGTTTGAGGTCGGAGTAGCGTTAGGTGCACGAATCGGGATTGCCCGGGAGGGGCCGGTTGTCGCGGACGAGTTTCGGCGTGAGTTGATGTTGCAAGGCTGCGTGCGCGGGCAGAGGTTCGGCGTGCGTGGGGATCGTCGGGATCACTCGGGCGGAGGTTCGGCGTGCGTTGAGGTGGCAGGAGTCACTCGGGCGAGTTTCGGCGTGGTTTGGGATTGAGGTTTGACTCGGAAAAGAGCCGGGACACCGTGAAAGACCGAGCAAGGCCTCGGAGTACCACGAGGGGCCTCGGAGTACCTCGAGAGTGCCTCGGGGCAGCGCGGAGCGTTGCGGGAGCGCTCGGGGAGGCTTCGGAGCACCACGAGGGGCTCGGAAGGTCTCGGAAGGATCCGAAAGGGGCGGGAATGCCTCGGAAGGACTTAGAGGGAAGCCAGAAGGCCTAGGGAGGAAGAGAGAAGTGGGAGATGTGTGAAAATGAGGAGGGGGAGCCCTCTATTTATAGTGCCAGATTTGGTGCAAAGAGGTCCGTACGGACCTCCACAGTAATCCGAGACTTTTGGTTTTCCTCGATTTGAGGGAACGTGATGATGGAGGAATATTTGCAATTATGATGTTCCACTGTGCAATAAGGTCCGTACGGACCAAGTTGACATGCAAGGAGGTCCGTACGGACCAACTGCAGGGGGTAATCATTTTCCCGGGATTTGAGGGAATATTGTGGACTTTAAGAAGATTCAGTAATTATTAAAGCAAAGAGGTCCGTACGGACCATTATTGCTTTTCCAATTTCCTGAAAATTCCCAAAAGGTCCTTTTGTCCCTTTTTATCCCAGAAAGGCTCCTCCCTTGGTTTGGCTGGGGGTTTTGAGGGGGTTTTGAGTGCCAGGGGTCGTCGAGACTGCGTTGATGAGTCTGCGGTGCTTCCCGTGTGTTTGAAAGGGTGTGATCCAGATTGGGGTACTTACAACCGGCACATCTTCATCAAAGCCCATCTGCATCGGCACATCTTCATCAAAGCCCGTTGCACCGGCACGTCCTCATCAAAGCCCGTTGCACCGGCACGTCTTCATCAAAGCCCGTCTGCACCGGCACATCTTCACCAAAGCCTGTCTGCACCGGCACATCTTCATCAAAGCCCGTTGCACCGGCACCTCTTCATCAAAGCCCGTTTGCACCGGCACATCTGCATCAAAGCCCGTTTGCACCGGCACATCTGCATCAAAGCCCGTCGCACCGGCACATCTTCATCAAAGCCCGTTTGCACTGGAACATCATCATCAAAGCCCGTTTGCACCGGCACGTCCTCATCAAAGCCCGGTTCCACGGCAAGTCATCATCAACAAAGCCCGTTCCACACGGCAAGTCTTTATCACAGCTACAGGTAAGCACAACAAAGGTATGAAAACATATCTCCACCCGTTCTCTACCATTTTGCCCCTGACATTTTCCTATAGACCCCTTACAGTCAAATCTCGGGTGACTCCCCCTCCAGTCAAGTTTCGGGTGACTCCCCTCACAGTCAAATCTTGGTTGACTCCCCTTACATTCAAGTCTCGGGTGACTCCCCCTCCAGACACATTCCATTGGCTACACGTCCTCGCTTCGAGGCAGCCATCCATTCCATTGGCTACACGTCCTCGCTCCGAGGCAGCCATCCATTCCATTGGCTACACGTCCTCGCTCCGAGGCAGCCATCCATTCCATTGGCTACACGTCCTCGCTCCGAGGCAGCCACCCATTCCATTGGCTACACGTCCTCGCTCCGAGGCAGCCATCCATTCCATTGGCTACACGTCCTCGCTCCGAGGCAGCCACCCATTCCATTGGCTACACGTCCTCGCTCCAAGGCAGCCATCCATTCCATTGGCTACACATCCTCGCTCCGAGGCAGCCATCCATTCCATTGGCTACACGTCCTCGCTCCGAGGCAGCCATCCATTCCATTGGCTACACGTCCTCGCTCTGAGGCAGCCATCCATTCCATTGGCTACACGTCCTTGCTCCGAGGCAGCCAGCCATTCCATTGGCTACACATCCTCACTCTGAGGCAGCCATCCATTCCATTGGCTACACGTCCTCACTCCGAGGCAGCCATACAATCTCTTGGCTACACGTCCTCGCTCCGAGGCAGCCATCCATTCCATTGGCTACACATCCTCGCTCAGAGGCAGCCACACTTTCCATTGGCTATACGTCCTCGCTTCGAGGCAACCATCCATTCCATTGGCTACACGTCCTCACTCCGAGGCAGCCACATATTCTCTTGGCTACACGTCCTCGCTCCGAGGCAGCCACACATTCCATTGGCTACACGTCCTCGCTCTGAGGCAGCCACACATTCCATTGGCTACACGTCCTCGCTCCGAGGCAGCCATCCATTCCATTGGATACACGTCCTCGCTCCGAGGCAGCCATCCATTCTCTTGTCTACACGTCCTCGCTCTGAGGCAGCCACACATTCCATTGGCTACACGTCCTTACTTCGAGGCAGCCACACATTCCATTGGCTACACGTCCTCACTCCGAGGCAGCCACACATTCCATTGGCTACACGTCCTCGCTTCGAGGTAGCCACACATTCCATTGGCTACATGTCCTCGCTTCGAGGCAGCCATACATTCTCTCGGTCACATGTTCTCACCTCCTCGAACTACGATGTGGCTTGATTCCCTTCTAGGGATACGTAGGAATCCTTTCTCCAAAAAGGTCCACCCATCCAACCGCATCAATCACTTTCCTTTATTTGCCATACCCCCAGCAGGTCCGGCAAGTTGACCACTCTGGTCCATTCTTCCCACCAGCCGCTCATTGGGACTTGGGATCTTTCTTATCGACAACCTCACTTCTTCCATAAGTGACGTTGCCGAGGGGCTCTGTAAGTACCCCAATCCAATTCGCGACCCTTTATAAGTGCCTTTTAATGTAATAAAATTGCACTCGGGGCGTTTTGGTCCATTCCGAGACTTTCGGGAACTTTTTACAAGTTTCTTGCGAAGGAAGTACCTTTAAGTCATTTTTCCATGCAAAAGGACCTATCAAGAATTACTTGTTTTGGACCTATTGGGAATTAACTCGGAATGTTCCAGAACAGGTTGTTGGCGCCAGAAACGGTTAAGTGGCCAGTCAAGTCGTGCGACACAACGAGCCATGGAAAACAGAAGCGTTACGCCGTGCGACAGAAGTTGCCATTCATCAGCAACTATAAATTGGACCCTCCCCCTCTCATTTCTGGATGCTTTTTGAGACTCCCTACTGTCACTCTATCAAAATACGCCCATAAACCTCTCTCTCTCCTAAAACACACACAACTCTCTCCTTCTCTCCCCCAATTCAATCCAACTCACACACCATCACTTAGATCCTCAATCCACCATCCCTTCCAAGTTCAATTCGATTCTGAAGCTGATTTAGAAGGATTCTATACCTAACTTGGTATAGAATTTGTAGATGTTCAAGGGTAACTAATTCCCCCATTCCTTCTCTCTCATATACTTTGCTCTTTTCATAATTCATGCAATCTATCTTCATTTGATTTGATAATCAGACTCTATCTGTCTTAATAATTGAATTCCAATCGCAATCTCTCTGTTTAATTCATTTTATTTAGTATAATTTCATGTTCATGGGTTGATCTTGGTGTGATTGTTGCTTGTTCATCAAGGGAGTGTGGATCCTCCCATATCCACACCCCCTTGATCGATTGAATGTTAATTCATGTGGTTTCTGAGTTGAATTGATGTTGTAGTTCGATCTAGATGGATCTCTATTAATTCTGATTTCAGTCTGTAAGGTTTCTGCATATTGGCAACCTGTGTCACGCGACACAACCTGCCAGGCTGAGTCCTATGTCACGCGACACAACTAGCCAGGCAGATCCTGTGGCACGCGACACATCTTGCCATTCTACAGAGGCTCCTTTTCAGTTATATTTTGTTCTTAGATCTGTAATCTGGGATGTGGCCTCCCTCACCAAATGGTTCACGAGTTGTATACATCTCAGTTTATCAATAAAATTCATTTATCACATCTCTTGTCTTACATGTTTGCACACACTTATGAATATATATTGGATGTTTGCTTGTTGAAAGACTCGTATTACGAGGCGTGTTGGGTGAACTCTCGCTTCTTCCCAATATGTAACCTGACCCCCGAACCCTTTTCTCTATTTTCAAAAGGTTTTTCAAAGTGTACCTCTTAAATATGGCGTGGCGACTCCCAAATTTTTTTTCTAATTTCGGCGAGCGTACCTTCAACGTTGATTTTGGACTAGCACCAAAGATGATCCCCAATGCAAAGGGGAAGAAAAATCTGAGCAAGTACTGTGAGTACCACCGGAATAGGGGCCATGATACAGAGGAATATTTTAGCTTGAAAAAGATCATACATCGGTGGATAGACGACGGTCGCCTCGACCAGTATGTAAAGAGGGATCGTCCAGCAGCTAACAACCGAGCCGCTAACAACGACCCACCGAGAGACAACCAAGATTGGTCTTAGTTATTTCTGAGGAATCAAGCAAGAACCAAATCAAAAGTGTTATATACCATTTGAAGAAAGCCCCCCATGTTCCTCCAAAAACAGATGTTCCAAATGATGTGATCAGTTTTTACCCGTATGAGTTATCAACCAATGTGATCGCTCGTCAACAGACTTTGATCGTCCCAGGCTTCATTGATAACTGTGAATCAAGAAGGATCCTCATAGATAAAGGGGCGGCAAAGGACATTTTGTTCTAAAGCGTCTACCAAAAAATGGGTCTACCCGATAGTTGGCTAAGTCCCTACTTAGGTCGTCTTGAGGGATTCACCAACCACCGAGTAGACGCTAAAGGACAAATTGACTCGCCCGTCGATATTGGGGGCCATCCGTTGAGAACGATTCAAACTGTAACTTTCATTGTGATCGATGTTGTGAGTGATTACCACGCCATACTTGGCCAACCTGGACAGGCTGCTCTAGGGATCGTTGCTTCAGTCCCCCATCAAAGAATAAAATTCCCAACACGCTCGGGAGTAGGATGTGTATTGGGGACGGCCCCAAAATTCCTTGACCATGTGTTGAAGAGCAAACGGACCATTGAAATTGACGACCCTAAGCATATTGTGAAGTTTTCAAAATCGATTAAGCAAACCACAACCTCCTGCTCCAACGTCTCGATGATTAAATGTGTTGACGAGCCAGTGATTAGATTGGACAAGCATAAGAGTTTTATAGATGAGATATTCCTGGATGACCAAACAACAGCTACGCAGCTTTTGGTCAACCAGGACTCGGGGGCAGAGCTGGATAAGCTAATTGAGGATGAAGTGCCTGACCTCACCCCAGAAGCCAAGAAGAAAATCAAGAAGGTTGTAATTGAATCTATGGATTTCCGTGATGAGGCAGCTGAGCTCAAGCCTGCCGACGAGCTAATTGAATTAGACATCCACCCAAATTACCCTGAGCAAAAGATTAAACTGGGGTCTCAGCTAACAACTGAGGAGAGGGATGAGATAATCACCCTACTCAAACATAACCTCGATATCTTTGCTTGGAGGGTCGAAGATATGAAAGGGATAAGGGAGGATGTTGCTGTTCATAGACTTGGGGTGAATCCAACAATGAAGTTCAAGGAGCTGAGGGTGAGATTTTTTTCCACTGAAAAGGAGGTAGCAATAAAGCAAGAGATTGACAAGTTGCTCAGTGCAGGAATCATTGTGGATGCTTGATTTATGACGTGGTTGGCAAATGTTGTGCTCGTTAAAAAGCCCAACGGAAAATGGAGATTGTGTGTGTATTTCACTGACCTTAACCTGGCGTGCCCTAAAGATAGTTACCCCCTACCCCGAATTGACAAGCTCGTCGATTCAGTAGCTGGGCATACGACCCTCAGTTTCTTGGACGCATATTCCGGCTATCATCAAATCAAGATGGCCGAGGAAGATATTCCAAAGACAACTTCCAAGCTGCGGGTGGCACTTATTGTTATACGAAGATGCCTTTTGGGTTGAAGAACGCCGAGGCAACTTATCAGAGAATGATTAACAAAGTTTTCAAAGGTCAGTTGGGTGACAATCTGGAGGCTTACATAGACGATATGGTCGTCAAGTCAAGGAAAAGGAAGCATGTTGACGATCTGCAACAGACCTTTGTTAACCTACGAGCCAATAACATGGTCCTCAATCCAGCAAAATGTGTATTCGGTGTTGCAGCCGGCAAGTTTTTAGGGTTTATGCTTTCTCAAAGAGGGATTGAAGCTAACCCTGAGAAAATCAAGGCATTGATAGATATGGTCGAGCCAACATGCATTAAGGAGGTCCAACGACTGAATGGACGAGTGGCGGCTCTGGGTCATTTTATTTCAAAATCAGCGGAAATATCTTTGCCTTTCTTCAAAGCTCTTCGTGGTGCAAAGGATTTTAAATGGACGAAGGAATGTTCTCAGTCTTTCAGCCAGCTCAAGGAATACCTCGGCTCTCCACCTCTTCTCAGTAGCCCCATAGCCGGGGAAGACTTGTATGTTTATCTCTCGACGGGTGACAATGCCGTTGCCGCCGTAATGGTAAGAGAGGAGGATGGAATACAGAGGCCAGTATACTATCGGAGCAAAGCTTTGTCAGATGTTGAGACCCGCTACTTTAATGCAGAGAAAATTGCTTATGCACTCGTCATTGCAGCATGAAAGCTACGAGCATATTTCTCAGCCCACTCTATCGTTGTTTACACCAACGCCCCACTAAGGAAGATCCTACATCGACCTGAAAGCTCTGGTCGTCTGCTGAACTGGAGCATTGAATTGACGGAGTTTGACATTCAATATCGGGCACGAAAGACTTTACAAGCCCAAGCCCTGGCAAATTTCTTGATCGAGACATCATTCAAGAGAGCTCAGTGGGGCCGGAATTGTGTTAGTGGAACCAGAAAGTGAAACTGTTTTTGAGGAAGTTTTGAGATTCAAGTTTCAAGCCTCGAACAATCAAGCGGAATATGAGGCACTCATTGCAGCAATAGAATATGCCAAGTGTTTTGGAGCAACAAAAATTGTGGCCTATTGTGATTCCCAATTGATCGTCAACCAAATCCGTGGAGACTATGCGGTTGTCGATTCAACCTTGCAGAAATATCACTCATTGGTCGGCGAGATGGTACAAGGGTTAGAATTTTGGGCCATTCAAAGGATTGCTAGAGGAGATAACGAGCATGCAGACTTGCTCTCAAAGCTGGCCAACGATCAACTCCCTGAGGACGAGCATGGCCACCACTTGGCCTACCTCGAGTAGCCCGCCTATGAAAGAGTGAAGATAATGTGTGTTGGGGACGGCCCCAGGTGCTGGATTGATGAGATGAAGGCTTTTATAGAAAACAACGAGTTACCAGCTGACGAGATCCTAGCTCGTCAAATCAAAAGGAAATCTCCAAGGTACTCGGTCGTCAACGACGAACTCTATAGACGATCCATCACCAGGCCTTTGCTTAAATGTGCGCACCCGGACAAGGTTGTGAATCTACTATTTTAAGTCCATCAAGGAGAGTGTGGGGGCCACCTCGGAGCTCGTACGCTGGCGGACAATTTGATTACCATGGGATACTACTGGCCTCACCTTCGAGAAGATGCTAAAGAGTTCGTGAAGAAGTGTGACACCTGCCAAAGATTTGCTGACCTCCCAAAACTCCCTACGACCGAGCAAACCCCTGTGATGGCGGCCTGGCCATTTGATATGTGGGGTGTTGACCTAATTGGGCCTTTTCCCAAGGCATTGAACAAGATCACAGAAAATAACGCCCTGAGTTTTATCCATGACTCAATTTGGTGCCGGTTTGGGATCCCAAGGGTGATCGTTTCTGACAATGGCCTTCAGTTTTCAAAAAAGTTTGAGCAAGAGTTGAACAGAATGGGGGTTACACATTCGAAGTCGTCGGTTGCCTATCCACAAGGCAACGGGCAAGCTGAAGCTGCGAATAAACTAGTGTTGTCAGCCCTGTGCAAAAATCTTGAAGGACGAGATGGGAGATGGTTGGACGAACTCCCGTCGGCTCTTTGGGCAGTTCGGACAACCACCAGGGGGCCTACGGGGGAAACCCCATTTGCTCTGGCCTATGGTTCTGAGGCCATGGCTCCCGCCGAATTACAACTACCAACTTACCGTGTAGCTGTTAGTGTTATGCCCTAGGCCTATAGTTGATAGACCTATATGTTGGCATTATTTATTATTATATGAAAATGTTTATTATTTGATTATTATATGTTTTGCATATTTATTTGTAATTACCTCCGTCCCTAATTATTAAATGAATAATTAGTATAAATGTTAATGGATAATCATATGATGATTATATGCATAGAGATGCACATTAAATTTATGGGTACTTGTTAGAGAACAAGTAACTGGACTTGACCCGTATGAGATTTATGTCATGGTCAAATGTCATAATTAAATCTCATATGATCACTTCATTTAGTCCCTAGACTTGAGATTATCATGACCTTACATATGATGAAAGTTATGTTTGATTTTAGTCAAACGATATCTTAACACGATATCTATAAAGGCTATCTTTGGCATGATCGGATTCATGATGGGAAGGACGATAAGTCAAGATGGAATTTGTCCCTCGAAAGAGAGATGTTTTGCTTGGGCCCCTCGATGAGTGATAATGATGAAAGTGTATGGCCATACCCCAATGCGATTGATTATCATTATACTCAAGATCGAGAAAGCATTGAACAAATACAAGTTGACGTGGACCATGACTTGTGTTCAATATAACATCGTGAGACAAAGGGAGAAATGGAGGTGTACCATTGGAAACGTGAACTCTTACGTTATATTAATTGGATAGATATAATGGCTTGCTAGAGTCCACTTATATTTTATGAGGGTCGATATGATCGAGCTCATTGCCAACATAATATAATCCTATTGGTCACACACAACTAGAATGAATTGGTTAAACAAAAGGAAGAAAATTGAGAGTTCCTCATCAGGCATATGTCATCGCGCGACAGATCTTGTCCAAAAGACTCGTCTGGTCGCGCGACAGGACAAGCCAAAGGCGGTTTACAGACTGGTTTCCTAATTTGATTAGGAAACAAATACTTATACTAAGGTAGTATAAATATGAGGTCTGTGAAACCCTAAAGAGCTAGCCGAATTTTCAAAAAGGAAAATCACAACAAAAGGTTTCTCAATATTCTCTCCAAAGTTTAAGGATCTAGCAATCATCAAGAATTGTTCTTGGTTCATTCAAAGGTGTGGATACTACTAGAGGGTCTTCGCTCGTACGACGATCAAGGCCTAGAGTTCGAAGTTTGTGATTCAAAATCACATTAATTAATTGTTCGATAGCTCAAGAACGGAAAGCAATTAAGGTTGGTTAATTCTATCTCATAGGAATTCAATTTAATCATATAGAACGGATCTTAGGGCTCTTGGGTTTTGTGTTATTAGATGCTTAATACTGGTGCGCATGGACCCATAAAACCCAACAGTGGTATCAGATCCCCGTTCATATGGTTAAGTTTGAATTAACATGCTAAGAAAAGTGATATAAATTGTATATATGTTCCTTGCATGTTTTGTATGCGGTAGATTTTAATTGTTTATGTGAAACAATGCGAAAATCGTTTTTCTGTTCATATTGAATTAAATCTGTTAAAGGCTGTTTATATGATTTAGTTGCTTTGCGATTAGAATTGATTGAAGCTGAAAATCTGCAAATCTGGTAACTCAGTGTCACGCGACAAAGTTTGCTTGTGTCACGCGACAGAGTTTGCTTGTGTCACGCGACAGAGTTGGTTTGTGTCACGCGACAGAGTTGGCCTCTGTCACGCGACAAAACTTGCCTGATCTGGGCAGAATCAGTTTGTTAAAATTTCCTGCTAATCTATGAATATGTTTACAATCTGATATGTTTATGTTTTAATCTGGATGCTATAAATTTTTGGAAATTAAATTTATAGGGCTATGCTAGATTAATTCAAGGTTTATGCATGCTTAGTTAATTAAAATTTGATTTTATTAATTATTGCGATGCATGAATTATGTGTTCTTATGTGTTAAGAACTTTGTTAGATGTTTAGTTGAAACATTGAATTATAATTTCCTGAATTAAAACATTAAAATTTTGTTTTCTGATTGTTTGAGAGAAACAAGTCAATTTACGCAAAATTTGATGGTTATCTGATTGTTTATGAGAAACAAGTCAATATACAAAGTATTGATTATGTTGCATATCAGAGCTGGTATTCTAATTGTGCATGTCTAGGAGAGTTCTGTCGAAGGAGAGATTTGGTACTTAAGTAGTCCTTGTGGCTCACCTATCTTCCTGGGAACATACCAGGTGCGCAATTATGACTATCTTTGCTGATATGCTTATAATCTGCTTTAAAGAACCTTCATTTAACTTTTAAGTTCTTTATGCCAATTCATGATTAAAACACTTGAGACCACTCGGATAGTTTTGGGTGGGCTTGCCATAGCAAGGTACTTTGATTCTATTCGTTTGCGAGCAAGATGAGGAAATGGTGGTTCCTATACGTTTAAAGTGAATGAACTTAATTGGGTTATCAAAATGGTTTTGGACCCAAGGCATAAGATGAGATTAAAATATGCTTAGACATATGATGTCTTAAATAAATCTCATATAAGATCTAAGAGTCATATATGTGATATGATTGATGTTTCTACCTAATTAATTTAATTTTGAGCGGTTTGCCATAGCAAACTTGAAATTAAATTAAAGTTGGATCTTAGCCCATTAAATGTATATTATGCTTATTTGCATTGAAAGGTGTATAATTTAGTGGGAGCATTTATTTTCATGTAAATGCATTATACCTCTCATATAATATGTTTACTTATATGTGTTCATATTTTATGTATATCCTTTTGTAGAATAAATGGCATCAAACAATAATCATCTGTCACTGCGATCTGTCCTTGAGAAGGAAAAGTTGGAAGAGAATGGTACAAACTATATGGATTGGATCCGTAGCGTGAGAATTGTTCTCAGGCAAGAGGAAAAGTTGTATGTTCTCGAGGAACCTATTCCACCTGAACCTGCTGCCAATGCTACTAGGGCAGTGAGGGATCAATATCTGAAGCATAAGCATGATGCTACTGATGTTAGTTACCTCATGCTCTCCGACATGTGCAAGAGCCTTCAGAAGGATCTTGAGCACTTGGGGACAGTTGATCTAAACAATCGACTTATGGAAATGTTCCAAGTTCAAGCAAGGCAAGAAAGGTATAACACAGTTAAGGCCCTAACCTTATGCAAGATGAGTGAAGGACAAGCTATTGGTCCCCATGCTCTAAAGATGAAGGGCCACATCGAGCATCTTGAGAGGCTCAGTTTTCCAATTAGCCAAGAGTTGTCTACTGACATGATATTGAATTCATTGCCCAAAGGTTTTAGTAATTTCATAATGAACTATAACATGGGGGGCATGAATAAGAACCTTTCCGAGTTAGTTCAAATGTTGAACACTGCGAAAACCAATATTTTCAAAAAGAAAACCGATCAAGTGTTGATGGTTAACAAAGGGAAAGGTTTCAAGGGTAAAGGAAAGGCAAAAGTTGCTAATCCAAAGGCAAATGTTGCCAAACCCAAAGAGGCTGCCAAGCCCAAAGAGGCTAAGCCCAAGTCCCAAGAGGACGTAGTCTGCTTCCATTGCAATGAGATTGGACATTGGAGGAGAAACTTCTTAAAATACAAGGAAGCACTGAAGAAGAGCAAAGGTGTTGCTTCAACTTCAGGTATCTTTGTTATAGATATATTCCTATCTACTTCTAGTTTTTGGGTATTAGATACCGGATGTGGATCTCATATTTGTTTAAATGTGCAGGGTCTAAAGAACAGAAGGATGCTTGAAGATGGTGAAGTGGACCTACGTGTGGGGAATGGAGCAAGAGTTGCTGCATTAGCCGTAGGAACTTATGAAGTTACTTTACCTAGTGGACTAATACTTGTTTTGAACAATTGTTATTACGTTCCAGCTTTAAGTAGGAATATTATTTTGATTTCATGTTTAGATAATGAAGGTTTTAATCTTCTTATATGTGATAAGAAGTTTTCTATTTACAAGAGTGATATGCATTATTGTACTGCTATTTCATTCAATGGCCTTTATATCCTTGATATTGAAAATCGTGATAATGATGTCTATAACATTAACAAGAAATCTAAACCCAATGATGTAAACCACACTTACTTATGGCATTGCCGTCTTGGCCATATAAATGAAAAACGCATTTCTAAACTCCATAAAGATGGATTTTTAGATTCACATGATTATGAATCATATGAGACATGCGAATCTTGTTTACTTGGCAAGACCAAGGACCCATTTACCAAAACTTGTGAAAGGGCGGGCGACTTATTAGGCCTCATACATACTGATGTATGTGGACCTATGAGTAGTAATGCTAGGGGAGGATTTCAGTACTTCATAATATTCACTGATGATTATAGTAGATTTGGATATGTTTATCTAATGAAACATAAAAGTGAATCGTTTGAGATATTTCGAATATTTCAAAATGAGGTGCAAAATCAACTTGGCAAAACTATTAAAGTACTTCGATCCGATTGAGGTGGCGAATATTTGAGCCAAGAATTTGACAATCATCTTAAGAGTTGTGGAATCATTTCAGAACTCTCTCCACCCGAAACACCACAATGGAATGGTGTGTCTGAAAGGAGGAATAGAACTTTGTTGGACATGGTTCGTTCTATGATGAGTCAAGTTGAGCTTCCTTTATCCTTTTGGGGACATAGACTAGAAACTGCTGCTTTCACTATAAACAGAGTTCCTACCAAATCAGTTCAAAAGACACCATATGAGATGTGGTATGGAAGAAAACCCAGTTTGTCTTTCATGAAGATTTGGGGTTGTGATGCATATGTCAAGAAGTTAACTTCTGACAAGCTAGCACATAAGTCTGATAAATGTGTTTTCGTGGGTTATCCTAAGGAAACTAAAGGATACTATTTCTACAACCGAAACGAGAACAAAGTGTTTGTTGCTTGAAATGGTACCTTCTTAGAAAAGGAGTTTCTTCGCAAAGGAACCAGTGGGAGTAAAATAGATCTCAAACAAATTTGAGAACCCGAAAACAATATTGAACCAATGGTAGAAACTGAACCAAATTCACAAAGAGTTGTGGAACCGGTTCAAGATGCACAAGTCCTTCGCAGAAGTGGTAGGTCACGATCCGAACCTAAGAGATATGGATTTCTCGTTACGGAAAGTGATGAAGTAGAGTTAATCGAAAACGATGAACCTACTTGCTATCAAGAAGTGATGTCTTCTCCTGATTCGGAAAAATGGCAAGAGGCCATGAAGTCCGAATTACAATCTATGGCTGATAATCAAGTTTGGAACATGATTGATCCACCCGAAGGTGTAAAAACCATAGAGTGCAAATGGGTCTTCAAGAAAAAGACCGACATGGATGGGAAGGTGCACACCTAGAAGGCTAGGCTTGTAGCTAAGGGATATAGGCAGATTCATGGCATCGACTATGATGAAACCTTTTTCACCTGTAGCTATGCTTAAGTCTATTAGAATTTTAATTGTCATAGCCGCATATTATGACTATGAGATATGGCAAATGGATGTCAAGACAGCTTTCCTAAATGGGAAGTTACTTGAGGATGTATACATGATACAACCTGAAGGTTTTGTCAGTCCAAAAAATTCTAACAAGGTGTGTAAGTTGCAGAGATCAATTTATGGATTGAAGCAAGCTTCTAGGAGTTGGAATCTACGTTTTGATGAAGCAATCAAAGAGTTTGGATTTATCAAGAACAAAGATGAACCTTGTGTATACAAGAAAATTAGTGGGAGCGTAGCACTATTTCTAGTACTGTATGTCGATGATATCTTACTAATTGGAAATGGTATTTCTGCACTACAGACTGTCAAGTCTTGGTTGGGAAAGTGCTTTTCAATGAAAGATATGGGCGAAGCTGCATATATCCTTGGTATCAAGATCTATAGAGATAGATCTAAAAGGATGATTGGTTTAAGTCAAAGTACTTACATTGACAAGGTTCTTAGAAGATTCCAAATGGAAAATTCTAAAAGAGGAAACTTGCCAATGTTGCATCGTGTATCTCTTAGCAAGACTCAAAGTCCTAAGACTAATGATGAGCGAAAGAGAATGAATGGTATTCCATATGCTTCGGCAATTGGGTCTATCATGTATGCTATGTTATGTACTAGACCCGATGTCTCGTGTGCTCTAAGCATGACGAGTAGGTACCAATCGGATCCCGGCGAACTACATTGGATAACAGTCAAGAATATCCTCAAGTACTTACGAAGAACTAAGGATGTATTCTTGGTTTTTGGAGGAATGGAAGAAGATCTTGTTGTAAGAGGTTACACAGATGCTAGCTTCCAAACCGACAAAGATGATTTCAGATCGCTGACAGGATTTTTGTTTACGCTGAATGGAGGCACTGTCAGTTGGAAGAGTTCCAAGCAAAGTATCGTCGCAGATTCTACAACCGAAGCTGAGTACATAGCAGCATCTGATGCAGCTAAGGAAGCTATTTGGATCAAAAAGTTCATTAGTGATTTGGAAGTCGTTTCAAGCATCAATGATCCTATTGAACTTTACTGTGACAATAATGGTGCCATTGCACAAGCAAAGGAACCAAGGTCACATCAGAGATCCAAACACATACTTCGACATTTCCATATTATCCGAGAGATATGCGAAAGGGAAGACGTAAAGATATGTAGAGTAGACACTGATGACAACGTGGCGGACCCATTAACTAAGGCTCTCCCGCAAGCCAATCATGATGGACATGTTAGGTCCATGGATATTCGATACATGGGAGATTGGGCCTAGTGCAAGTGGGAGACTGTTAGTGTTATGCCCTAGGCCTATAGTTGATAGACCTATATGTTGGCATTATTTATTATTATATGAAAATGTTTATTATTTGATTATTATATGTTTTGCATATTTATTTGTAATAATCTTCGTCCCTAATTATTAAATGAATAATTAGTATAAATGTTAATGGACAATCATATGATGATTATATGCATAGAGATGCACATTAAATTTATGGATACTTGTTAGAGAACAAGTGGCTGGACTTGACACGTATGAGATTTATGTCATGGTCAAATGTCATAATTAAATCTCATATGATCACTTCATTTAGTCCCTAGACCTGAGATTATCATGACCTTACATATGATGAAAGTTATGTTTGATTTTAGTCAAACGATATCTTAACATGATATCTATAAAGGCTATCTTTGGCATGATCGGATTCATGATGGGAAGGATGATAAGTCAAGATGGAATTTGTCCCTCGAAAGAGAGATGTTTTGCTTGGGCCCCTCGATGAGTGATAATGATGAAAGTGTATGGTCATACCCCAATGCGATTGGATTATCATTATACTCAAGATCGAGAAAGCATTGAACAAATACAAGTTGACGTGGACCATGACTTGTTTTCAATATAACATCGTGAGACAAAGGGAGAAATGGAAGTGTACCATTGGAAACGTGAACTCTTACGTTATATTAATTGGGTAGACATAATGGCTTGCTAGAGTCCGCTTATGTTTTATGAGGGTCGATATGATCGAGCTCATTGCCAACATAATATAATCCTATTGGGTCACACACAACTAGAATGAATTAGTTAAACCAAAGAAAGAAAATTGAGAGTTCCTCATCAGGCATCATTGCGCGACAGATCTTGTCCAAAAGACTCGTCTGGTCGCGCGACAGGATAAGCCAAAGGCGGTTTACAGACTGGTTTCCTAATTTGATTAGGAAACAAATACTTATATTAAGGTAGTATAAATATGAGGTCTGTGAAACCCTAAAGAGCTAGCCGAATTTTCAAAAAGGAAAATCACAACAAAAGGTTTCTCAATATTCTCTCCAAAGTTTAAGAATCTAGCAATCATCAAGAATTGTTCTTGGTTCATTGCTTCCTTGACGAGTTAGCAAGAATGGCTAAAGAGGGGGATACTAATTTACAAACGCTCCGCCAATCCGGTTATAAAAAATCAGGAGTGGATACTACTAGAGGGTCTTCGCTCGTATGACGATCAAGGCCTAGAGTTCGAAGTTTGTGATTCAAAATCACATTAATTAATTGTTCGATAGCTCAAGAACGGAAAGCAATTAAGGTTGGTTAATTCTATCTCATAGGAATAATCATATAGAACGGGTCTTAGGGCTCTTGGGTTTTGTGTTATTAGATGCTTAATTCCGCTGTGCATGGACCCATAAAACCCAACAGTAGCTCTATACGACATTGAGAAAAACATCCATAGTAGGCAGGTCGACCTTGACCTCCTTGACGAACGACGATTGGATGCCCAGCTTAGGATGGCCAACTACAAGAAGCGAACTAAGGCATACCAAGACAAAAAGGTCAAGAAAAGATTTTTCAAAGTGGGAGACTATGTTCTAAGGAAAATTGAAGTAACGGGCCTCAAAGCTCGTCAGAACAAGCTCTCCCCCAACTGGGAAGGACCTTACATCGTCACCCACATCGTCAGGGAGGGGACATACCGGCTTGCCAAACCAAAGGGCGAGAAGCTCAAGCATCCTTGGCATGCCAATCACCTCACCAAATATTACTTCTGAGCTCGTCGGTTGACATCAGTGCCCTCAGGGCACCTTGTTTTTGTGGTTCTTTATTTCCTCTTAAGTATGAAGTTTGTAAGTTTGTAAGGGATGTTTATAAATCCCGGAAGTTCCAGAAGTTGTAAGAAATTGAAGAGTTGTTATCAATGGAAGTTCGTTGTTTTGTTGATTCCCTACTCTACAAATTCTAGCACTTTGATCAAGTATAAAGATCGGTTGAGACCAGACTTTGACCTCCACACTCACTTTGATCAAGTATAAAGATCGGTTGAAGCTGGACTTCGACCCTTACACATACTTTAGCCAAGTATAAAGGCTAGATGAAGCCAGACTTCGTCGACAGCTATAATGGAATAGACAACTCGTCCAAACAATCTTGCCTCCGAGCAACGATCTATGGACCTTTGTACTATACCTACGAGCATTTCGAAAAGCAAAAAAGCACAAGTATGAACAGGTCAGTCTTACAAGAGACGACTTATGTTCTGGTCATCATCAACGACGACCATACACACTTGTCTTTATACTTTCACATTCACTAGTTATCACATGCTATCTACGTTAACATGCAGATTAACAAACAGAAAACATAAGCATTGAATAACAAAACAAATTACGACTTCCTTTAAACAATAAGGAATAAGTCAACTACACAACAAAGTAAAAATTGTTTGAACACCCCCCCACAAACCGGGCCAGGGTGAGATTACAAAGCTAAATGAAACATTGTTTGAAAGAACAAATATTGTTGACAGTCATCAGTTTATGAAAGCTCGTTGGGATTGGGGCCTTTTTCAGTGAAATAGTCAAAATAAGCATCAAAGTTTTTAGGATCAACAGCCGGGGCGGGCCACACCTCCTTCCCATCATTCTCATCATCACCCTTAATGAGGGATAGATCGTTGTCATCATAGGGGACGAGGTGGTGGACCGAACGAGCGTCCATGTCATACGCGTCCTCGGCAAATAAATGCGCGAACTTTTCAACTGAAATCAAGTCCTTGGTCTCAGGATCCACGAGAGCTCGTCTAGTTAAATGCTTGGCTCCGACCTTGAAAAATCCCATGGCCTTGTCAGTGATCAGCTGATTGCACTCGCTGCTCTGCTTGAACTCTTGGACGGCCTCTTTCATAGCTTGCTCGATGGCTGCTTCGTGATCAGTTTTCATTTTCTCAATTTGAGCACTCTTGGCACGAAGGTCGTCGGAGAAGGAGGCTGCTTCTTGTTCTGCTTTCTCCTTATCGGACAAGAGCTTAGCATTGTCAATCTCCAGCTGGACGATCTTCAGCAGAGCCTCGTCCTTCTGCTTCATCAGGGTCTCATAAGCACTGGTCAACGAGCCAACGTTCCCTTCAGCGTCAGCAAGTTTTTTCTCTGCAATCACCTTAGCTCCGACCGATTGGATGAGCTGCTCCTGGGCTCGGCGCTCCGCATCAAGGTAATCCCTGTAATCTGAGCTCATTGCCTCCATCATCGATGACATCTGTAAGGACAAGGTTAGCGCAAGTAGAGAAATGAAAAGACTTGGTGAAAATAATGGGATGAATTACCTCAGTCTGTATCAGCCCAAGACGGGCATGATAGGTCTCAGGGGAAAGTTTGGCCGTCTTCAACCTTTAGACGAGCTCATCATCCACGGATCGACGGGTGATGGATGCCCCTAGAACGAGCGGCAGGCCAACCCTCTTCAAATAAGGAATCCCAGTCATTGGGGAAACCTGGGCATACTGAGCAGCCAAATCTCGGGCCATCTCCTTAGTCAAAACCTCTGAAGACGAGGCTGGAGCTGGGGTCCGTTGAGTTGAAGGGTCGGAGGCACTTGGAGGTTCGAAGGATGCCTTTTTGGCTCTCTCTATCTCCTCCTCAGAGCCCGCAGGACGATCTTTCCTTTTCCCTGAGGTGGCAATGCCGTCGCCCCTTACCTCCAGACTGGAGTCAAAACTTTCAAAGTTTTCAACTTCAACTCACTCCGTGTGAGCCCCCTGAACGTCGTCGCCATCATGACCGACACGACGATCTACAGATTGAATACGCGGATTGGCAGTACTAGCATCAACATTCTCAGACTCGTCTATTAGTGCCCGACGACCTCCAGTATTGGGCTCTTCAATATTCTCCTTCTCAATCAAGGGGATGGCGGCAGAACCTTCTTTTGGGAGGGCCTCATTTCTCGTCATCATATTCTCTTGACGATTGAATATGGCATTCGACGAAGCCCTATTCTTCCTTGCAACTCTCCGATCCTGAGCTCTGATTGTGTTGTTCATGATTTTTGTCTCAACCCGGTCAATATCTTGCTGAGAGATAACTGCAAAATAGACAAAAAAATGGAAAGAGTTAAGTTGTTTTCGACGAGACAAAATGACAAGTTCGTATATAACAAAGAAACTCAAAGGTTATCAAGACTTAACCCCCCCCATCATCTCCAAGTTGGCACAACGGTCCTCAGGATGGCTAGCGTGCGCCCCTAGGCAATTGACACAATACTCCTCCCAGACTAAATCTTCGTGGACGATCCATGTGGGATAATGATAGTCAAGGTTGATACGAACGAGGGGTGTAGGGCCAATTGACGGGCTAGTCATCATTCCCGTCCTTATATATCTAAAATGGGAGGCTTCGATATCTTTGTAGCTCACCCATCCAACTCTCAGCAAAGCATAACTTTTACCCTTTACCTTGTCGTCTCATAATACGCTCTGAAAACTTTATTGCAAGGCTCGTGGCCTAAGAATCTATAGACTATGATGAAGGAAGACAGGATCCTAATTGCGTTGGCACTCAACTCCATAGGCACACAAGCCGAGTCTTCCAGAAACTCGTTGATAAAAGGATCCAAGGGTAACCTCAAACCTAGCTCGAATTGCTTATAGAAGAAGGCAACTTTCTTCTTGCTTCGTAGAATGGCCTCTCGACGAGGCTCAAAATCATTGATGTGTAGATACTCAAGTTTGTACGTAGAAGCCTGGACTCTGTAAGAATCTCGTAGTGCATTGATCATTTGAGTCTTGATATCTTTCTTCCTGGTATTGATTTTGGTTATGGCCCACCGGCCTTCCTCTCCACCGCCAAAGCCTCGTTCATTTCGGCCAGCCCGTACGTTCGTATGAAAGGCATTGACTATGCGAGGTTCGTCGGCGCTCGTACTAGCACCAGGTGTGCCCGATGGGATGACGTCTTGAGTTGATTGTCGGGGACGACCGTCGTGATCCATATCTACAAAACAGTTAGAAAGAGCAAGGGAATCAGTCCTAGCATCAGTAGACGACGACCTAGATTCCCCTGAAGCAAACTCCCTAAATGAATCACGACGGCCCAAGGAGTAATGAAGTTGGATATGCCTTGGAAGATCGTTCATAGATCTAAAGGGAACAACCCTTGGGTCATCTTCTTCAAAATCACCAAGAACATCATCAGTTGGGAACTTCAAACCCTCATTTCCGAAAGCAAATTTTGCCAAAATCGAAGAACCTTCGCTCAAAGAAATCTCTCTCCAGTGACCCCTAATACTCTTATAAACCCTCTGGTTAGGCCCAAAACCAAATCGTGCCCCACGCTCAAAACTAACAGACCTTGGGCCATTAATGGAGTTTCTAAGCACTCAAAACCCATAAAGTTGAAGAACAGAGGAAGAAATTACCTGGTAAGGGAGAAGGCTGAGAAAGCAGAGGCAAATCGAAGAAATCTCTAATCCAAGCTACCACGTTATGCAGAGGTGGAGAAGCCAGAACCTTTCTGTCACCGGAGTTAGGGTTTTTGATGGTCGGAATCGCTCTTTCTGGCTCTGTGCTTTTGAATGTCTCAGAAATGCGAAAGATTGAAATGGAGGAAGGGGAAATGTATTTATACTCACCAGTATTAGAAGGTGAAGGGTTTTGTCTAGGAACTCACGCAAAAACCCGGCGTAATTATGATGGGCATTAAATTCAAATTGTGGTTTCAGAGGGGAATGTCCCATCAGAGGACGCGTGTCAGTTAGTAAGGAAATGAGGCTGGTGCATTCAAATCCTAGCCATCCACATCATCAATGGTCAAATCGCCTCCTCATTCAAATTTCAAACTGACGGCCGTTCAACGAGCTAGGGTTTCGTAACCCTAAAAAACACAAACTCCTGGCCAGTCGAAACGACCCAAGAGTTGGGGGCCACTGAACGGAATATTTTATGATGGGCCAAGCCCAAACCTTCCCCTCATAGAGTGGGTTCAACAAGCCCACCAAGGGACCAAGCCTGAAGGATCGACGCAAGAGTTGGGTCGTAGCCCGTCGAGCAATGGACATCCGTCGTCGCCATTGAGCGACCAAGCCCATCCCAAGACGGGACATCTCACCCAGGCACTCGATCGTTGACTCATCTATCAAGCGACGACCCAAATGGACATACAGCTCCAGGTCGTCATCTTATATGGCTTGCTCAACAAGCCATTCTCTGATAAAGTCAAACCTGCCACTGGCCTACTCTGCACATGTCCCCACATAACTAGCAGTGGCGCCGCATTATGCAGGTGATACATTCCATTATAGGCAATCCACTATCAGTGACAGTTGCAGCAGTGTCCTTGCTCGTACGAAGCAATCACAGGACGCCACGTGGACACATGGGGACAAAATAAATCCAACGGTTGACAACAATCAAATCCAACGATCCAGATGGAAACCCTAGATCCCCTCATCCACTATAAATACATGAACAGTGTCTTGGGCTAAGGTAATGACTCTTCACTATTCACGCATACACACACCCACACGTTTACTCCATATCTTTACCACCTTCTCCAGCCCACACTGATTCTCACGCCGGAGGGCCTTGCCGGACAAGCCCCGGTACAGTTTACGGTTCATTTCTTGTGGTGTGCAGGTCTCCATAGTCAGCCTACATTACTGTTGGACTTCGATAGCTGAGCCCGAACGATTTCCTGCATCATCAACGGTTTTTAACAAGTGTTAAAAGTGTCAGTTTTTGAATATTATAAAGTGTCAATTATAAACATTGAAATTCACACATTTTAGACTTATTAAAAGTGACCGTTTGAATGTTTAAAAGTGACAGTTTTTGAATATTATAAAGCGTCATCAACGGTTTGTAACAAGTGTTAAGGGATTTTAGAATTTGTATGTGGATGCAAAGAAAAGACGACTAAACACTTTAAAGAAGGGAATATGGAGGATGACTAAAGAGAGATTTATAGTATAAAGAGATCTAATGTTTCAAAAATCGTAGATCAGGGCCAAAGATGATATACTCCCTCCGTCCATTTACATGATTCACACTTTCTATTTTGGGCGTCCATTTACATGGTTCACACTTTGTTTTTTTTTACCTAAAATGGAAAAGAATCTTTACTATTACCTCCACTCATTCTCTCTCCTACATTATTTTAATACTCACAACACTATTATAATTTACTATTCCCGCCACTCATTCTCTCTCCTATTTTATTTTCACACTCACAACACTTTCAATATAATATTTCCTCCTTAATTTACGTGAGAACAATAACTGGGAACCATGTAAATGGACGGAGGGAGTATATTAGTAACCAATGAATTTTTGATGAAACACTTAGAAATTTTTGTTAAACAATGGTCTGAAATTATCATTTCTTGGCTAATAAAAGTTACTAATTCTTACAAAATAAGTGTCTGATTTAATAGAGATATTTAATGGTTCTGTCAGAAATCAATCAGAATGAATGTCCAAAACCTTTTTAAAGTTGCTATTAATTAAGAGCAAATTTGAGAATTTTGGACATTTATTTTGAAACAGATGGAGTAGTTTTTTTCCTACCTTTGGGGTCCTGATCTGCAAGTTTTGAAACATTGGATCTCTTTCTATGAACGTTCACCACTACATACGTCTCACTACCTCCGGTGCCAGATCTAGAATGTTTCGATAGCGGGCACACAATTTACATTATAAAAGTTCAAACTATTTTTTTTTCAAACGCGACGAGATTATAATACAAAACTTAAAACATAAGTTAATTATAAAAATATGGTAATCTTTAAATCACCGTATTCTTCTTATTGTTTACTTGGAAATAGTAACCTTATGTCATGAAAAAAATGATATTTACATTATAGTTGTTTTAATGATGACATTATTTTAGAAAACATTTCTTGTAATTTATTATTTCTTATATGTTTCAATTTTACTTTTATAAACAATAAACGATGAAAAACTAATAGATAATAAATAATAGAGGCTTTGCCCAATAAGTCCCTTAGATAAATGAAAAAGATCAATAAAATCACACATTTTCAAAACATACCAATAAGCCCCTGAAATTTCACTGGACCAAAATACCCCTCGACCACATTCACGCACCAAAGAACGCATCCTTCCACGTGCCCACCCAAGCATCACTTTCTCTCTATCTCTCTCTCTCTCTCTCTCTCTCTCTCTCTCTCTCTCTCTCTCTCTCTCTCTTTTTACGTTTTTCTTCTACTTTCTTTCTCTCTCCTTTTCTCTCTCTTCCTCTTTTTTTCTCTTACTTTTTAAAAATGCAATATTTCAAAATCTGAAAGTCGAAAAAATAATTCAAAATCACTGTTTTAATCGCATCGCCAAGACGAATCAAGCAAGTTTACTCATCATATATTTCAAATTTTATAAATAAAAAAAAATATTTTTCACTTGTAAAAACTGAGAAAATCATTTATCATTTGTTCACACATGAGTATAAAACTGTATGATGGTTTTCACATTGATAAACTGAGAAGTCTATTTCACAGTTTTTTATGTAAATAACTGTATAATGGTTTTCACATTTATAAATTGAGAATTCTATTTCACAGTTTTGATGTAAATAACTGTATAATGATTTTCACATTTATAAACTGAGAATTCTATTTCACAGTTATATAAAAATGTGAAATGATTTTGACATATATATCACATTTATGCACAATAATTGTGAAAATCATTACACAGTTGCAAAATAACCGTGAAAATCATTACACAGTTATGCACAATAACTGTGAAAATCATTACACAGTTGCAAAATAACTGTGCACAATAACTGTGAAAATCATTGCACAGTTATTATGCACAATAACTGTGAAAATCATTACACAGTTGCAAAATAACTGTGAAAATCATTACACAGTTGCAAAATAACTGTGAAAATCATTACACAGTTATGCACAATAACCGTGAAAATCATTACAAAGTTATGCACAATAACTGTGAGAATCATTACACAGTTATGCATAATAACTGTGAAAATCATTACATAGTTGAAAATCAGTACACAGTTATGCACAATAACAGTGAAAATCATTACACAGTTGCAAAATAACTGTGCACAATAACTGTAAAAATCATTACACAGTTATGCACAATAACTGTAAAAATCATTACACAATTATGCACAATACTGTGAAAATCATTACAAAGTTATGCACAATAACTGTGAAAATCATTACACAGTTATGCACAATAACTGTGAAAATCATTACACAGTTGCAAAATAACTGTGCACAATAATTGTGAAAATCATTACACAGTTATGCACAATAACTGTGAAAATCATTACACATGCAGTTGCAAAATAAATGTGAAATTAACATCACAATTCCCGGTTTATAAATGTCAAAAATCACTATGAATATGTGAAAGAAAATTCACAGTTATGCACAATAACGGTGAATGAAGTAACAATCTACAACAGGAATAAATGAAGAAAAAAAAATCTCCCACGAAATGTTTCTAGTTCAGTTAATGAGCAACTAGATAATCAGTCTGAATATCCATGAGTGTATTAGCATCATCCATACATTACTACTCACGAAACCTCAACGACCTCGTTATGAAGTATAATGCTCTTTCTGGGGTGAAACTCCATATTCTAGCTTCATCGTTATGAAGTAATCAAGTCCCAGATCTACAAGGCCTGCATGTATACAAACATTCATGAATAACAGATAAATAACGGGTAAACCACACATACTAAGTAGCAAAATAACTGTGAAATTGACCTCACCGTTGTGCCACTCCCATTATGTTTTAATTTAAAAAAATTGATCTGGTTTGATACCTTGCAAAAAAAAAACCAATATCTCTCTCTCCCGACAACGAAATTGCAATCCGATTTTTTGTGAGTAAAGTAGACTCACATACCTTTTATTAAAGTATAAACTCAAAGCCTACAACCTTGTGAGTCAATACCAGAATTCATTTGAAGGTGCTGCCCACAGACAGCAGACCCAAAATCGGGTTTGATACCTTGCAAAAAAAAATTCAATATCTCTCTCTCCCGACAACGAAATTGCAATCCGATTTTTCGTGAATAAAGTAGACTCACATACCTTTTCTTAAAGTATAAACTCAAAGCCTAAAACCTTGTGAGTCAATACCAGAATTCATTTGAAGGTGCTGCCCACAGCAGACCCAAAATCTGGTATGTTCACTGTTTTTGCTTGAAGGCTACTGAAGTTTCTAATTCTATAGAGACTAGATAAGTCAATCTGGTATGTACCAGATAAAATGCAGTTCTACAGCACATAATTAATTCACAAAAAAATATTTGTATGATATAGATAGAAAGCAACTGGAGAATCATAATAAAACTCATGAATATTTTGACAATTCATTTCTGACTACATCCTATTCATATTTCTAGATACTTCAGAGAGCAAGAGATAAAGTATTACTCTACTAGGACCGAAACAATGTTTTCTTCCAAACTTGTCAAATCGGACAGTATGGAAGCCTCACTTCAATAGGTAAAAACTCAACACCATAAACAATGTCTCGGCAAGGCATTTCATCAAACACCTTGCGTGCTTCACCCATTTCACAATACCTCGCATACATATCAATCAAAGCATTACCAACATACAAATCAGACCCAAAACCCAATTCCAAAACATGACCATTAACTCTTTTACCCATTTCAAAATCCCCAGAACCAGCACAAGCATTGATTACCGAAGGAAAAGTGAATCTATCAGGTTTAACATTCAAAGCCCACATCAAAATCCAATCAAATACAAAAACCCACTAAACCCTTTTGATGATCAAAGTAAAAGAAATCCAAATTACATGAAGAATCAGTCAAAGCCATAAACAATCAAAAGATGAACAGCAAAAACAACTCAAATCACTAAACAGCCTAGGATAGGATCAAAATCTTTTCAAGAGATTGAACAAGAACTGACCGGCGTCCTCATCCTCCTCTCCAGAGGCCTCCGCCTCCGCCATCTCTCCTTCCGATTCAGATACGTCGGCGACTTCTCCTTCTTGTTCAAGAACAATTGTGTTATCGTCTTCTTGCTAGGCGGCAACAAAAGTGACAATTGACCAGAAATTGGATTTCTTATGGAGAGAAAAAGATAAAGTAGTGGTGGAGAAGGAGCAAGAGAGATGGAGTTTAGTAGTGATGGGGATAAGGGAGCATAAATGAGGATCGGAGGGTGGCAAATGGTTGATTTCTAATTGTATTTTTCCATAGATTGAATTGAATCACTTGAATTTTTGAAGATGAAGATGATTCGGAGATTGATGAAGACGACGATCGCCATCAACCGCCGAACGGAATTGCGATAAGAGAGAGAAAGGGAGTTGCACATAGAGAGAGAAAGAAGGGCAGTTTGATATTTAAATTGTTATAAACAGCCGAGGGACTCTACGGTCGTTTGATTTCAACTCTTGGACCCCAATGTAGAATTCGAAATGTACTGTTTTTATTGGTAAATTCCACCCTATCTCAAGGTCTTATTGGTAAAAATCCCTAAATAAAATTCATTTATATAAATAGAAAAAAAATCATTTATCGTAATAGTGACAAAAAATTTAACTTGAATAATAAATAAAAACTATTTATGATATAATTATAAAAGAATTTAAGTAAAATTTTGAAAAATAAATAAATTTATTTCTTAGAGGCTAAAAAAATTTGAAATATTTTGTAGCTAGTAGGATTTGAAATCTAGTTATTAGTGATAAACTATAACAGCTTACCAACTGAACTAATCATATGATCTATTAATTGCAAATGTGAAAATTAACTAATCTTATTTGTAGGTGCACCCCCACCTCCTACACTAAATCCGCCCCTGACTACCTCCACCACTAGAGCCGTCAATTCGGGATAACGGGACGGGACGGGATGAAACTATAATATCCCGCTTCTATACGGGACGGGACGCCCGAATTTTTTGCGGGCCTGAAATTCCCCGTCCCGTCCCAAACCCACTTCGGGCCTCGGGACAATGCGGGACAAGAAGACGCGATCACAATAGACGATTTGTATGGCGGGACGGATCGTCCCAACGAAACTGTCCCAAATTGACGGCTCTATCCACCACCACCACTCGACTACCCATAATATCAATAATCATAATCGTCCCTGAGCGCTCACCTCTACATCCAAGACTCCCATCTCATCCCATTTGTATGGCGGGACGGATCGTCCCGACGAAACTGTCCCAAATTGACGGCTCTATCCACCACCACCACTCGACTACCCATAATATCAATAATCATAATCGTCCCTGAGCGCTCACCTCTACATCCAAGACTCCCACCACCAGCAGTACCACACCATGCTCGGCCACTACCAACACATTACATCCATCCTGCACAATCCACCGGTACAACTTAGCTTAGGCATAGGGAAAGATCTAGCGCAAAGGTACAATACAAACAATATGGTCTTCCAGGCCAAAAAGGATCACAAAAAAAGAGCACTATAATACCATGAAATCATACATTTAACATGACAATAAAACCAAAAAGGAAAAAGAAAAAAAAACTACAGTAGGGAAAACACAGTATCAAAAGCAGAAGCGAGAAAAGGAAGAGCTGATTATCTATCCATCAGACCAAGGATGATGTTGAGCATGCTTCTTAATCAGGCCTTTAGAAGACTGACTGCAAAGGAGATCGTGCAACCCAAAAGCCCCACCATTGCCAAACCGCCATATTTCCTGCACACGTGGAAAAGAAAATTTATTCAAAGACCGATGATTTACGAGTAGAATTCTTGTGTACATATCAAATCAATTTCTCCCAAACCTGCAAGTACACCAATGGATATGACAATAAATCATCTACTCATTGATGGCTATGAGGGGCATTCTCCTCATAGCCATCGATGTGTATACATATAAATTTACACCAAAAGACTCTGGAACACTTTTGAAATGAGACTTTTAACTTCATAAACACCTAGAAACAAATACCACAATCAAAGTAGTTATGGAAAGATTGACATACCCGAGACTAAGACGTTTCTCGGGATCACCAGTGGAATAGCCCGTGAAATAGAAATAACGACTAACGTTATATATTAAACCAAGAGATGCAGCTACAATTGGATGCTTAATTCCTCCTAAGATCATCAGGATAAAGAAGATAGGCATATTCTCTAGAGAGTTCTGGTGCCCTCTCTGCAACCAAATTACCCACCCACATTAAACCCAATATTCATTTACTTCCAACAAACGAAAACGCTATTTAAAAATCCAAAATAGAATCAAACCTGAACACAGTTAAAGAGCTTGGCATCCTTGTTTTCAGCTTCCGTAGCATAAAGTGCCGGGTAAAACACCTTGTACCTGTATATATTCCATAAACAATCAGCAATAACAAACATAATGAGAGATTACAAAATTAGTACAAGGAATAATGCACACGCGTGAGAGAGTGTGCCTATGTTGGAAGGATATGCCCTTCCGTCCAATGATGCAACGGGGGACTTTTTTGGTACACAAGATTAAATTTGGCCTTAGAGTTGGTATATATTAAACTCTCTTCGTCATTCAAATCGTATTTTTGGGATAGTTTTCACGCAAAGAAACATTAGTAAGTTCAAAAGAGATCCGCACTCCCTCTGCCCAATAGATTAATTCACTTCCTGTATTGGAAACGATTCCAAATTTATTGTATCGCTTTGTATACCACAATTTGTATTACTCCATTCTAGTGATCCGTGATCCGACGGTCTTCCAAATATACTGATCATGTCGGAAATTTAGACTCGTTGGAAAAAGGATCAATACAACATCAAATCGCTATTTAACATACATTTATTATGCCATTGCTGATGAAATGACACTGATATAGCATTGATAAAAGTAAGTTTCATTAACAAATTTTAAGAATTTATGCATATAAGAACTTATAATTGTAAGTATGTGCCAAAATTTACCAAAAAATCATATTCTTTTTGGAACTATAGAGGTATAAATTTACTTAGGATCCGTTTGTTTCACGGAAAATAACCCCCGGAAAATGATTTTTTGGAAAATATTTTCCGGAAAATGAAAATGCTTTCCGGAAAACATTTTCCGATGTTTGGTGAATCTTAAGAAAGCATTTTCCGAAAAATATTTTCCGATATTTGGTAGTTTCATTAAAGTAACTTTCTAAATGTAAAATCAATACAAATAAAGGAAAATGTTTTCCGAAATACAACTTCCTTATTTTTAGGTAGAGGTAAGGAAGTAATTTTCCTTGGAAATCAAGCTCATTTTCCATTGATCCGGAAAATGTTTTCCGTTGACTTCATTTTTCGGTGTTTGATAAACACCGAAAAATGGGAAAAACATTTTCAGGAAATTCAGGGCCGGCTCAGACATGGAACATTAGGTTCCTTTGCCCAGGGAACCAAATTTTGAAGCCAAATTTTGAAGGGCCTCAATTTTATCTATGCCCATTAAATATATACTCCCTCCGTCCCAATAAGTGCTTCACCCTTTTGGGTGGGCACAAATATTAAGAAAATGGGTGGGAAAAAAAATGTTGCGAGTGTAATTTGAAAATAGGAGAAAGAATTAGTGGAGGGAATAGTAAATTTGAAAAGTGTTGTGAGTGTAATAGTGAATTAGGAGAGAAAATGAGTGGAGGAAATAGTAAAGATTCTTTGCCAAAAAATGAAAGGTGAAGTTTCTAACGGGACGCTCTTTTAGGTAATTAGTGAAGCTTTTATTGGGACGGAGGGAGTATATATAACAGATTATTGTGTTAATTTTTTAAAGGGCAAATTGCAATTTATTGCAATTTAGGGCCTGAAGTCGAGTCGAGGGGTGTTCTCAAAAACAAAAAAAAAAAGTCTTACAAGTAAAAGTTATAGGGCGCTTTTAATTCACAACCCATAAAATTCCGATTTTGATTTTTGGACGCATTGACTTAGAAGGAAAGGAGTAAATTTCAATTCAAATAGTCAATTAGCATAAACGGAACAGGAAATTTCAAATCAGTTCAATGAAATTGACGTTTGTGCGTGTGCGTGTGTGTGTGTGTGTGAGAGAGAGAGAGAGTATATACTTCTTGCGAGCTTTGCTGACTTGAATTTGCATCCAGACATTGAGTAAACAGTTGAGCACAATACCGAGAACAACGTAACCGTACTCCTTCGGAAACGAATCTACTCCGGCCATCTTCTCCGGTTGGTTCGATCTGAGTGTTTAGGGAACTCGGAAGGAAATGAAGAAACGTCTGCCCCTCTTGTCTGTTGTTTTATAAGCAATTTTCCTTTTCTACTATGTTCTGGCTTTTTACCCAAGATATGTAAATAGTTGACTTTGACTTTTTGCTTTCGTTACCGTCTTTTTCACTATTTAGTTACAACCCACCCTTAGACATGGTCACCGCACCGTCGTTCACCGTAAAAAATCGCTGTTCCACGGTTTTGATGGAATATAATGATAAGAATTAAAGATTTTCTTATAATATTTCCTCCGTTTCGCTAATATTAGCATACTTTTCTTTTTGGGCGTCCCGCTAATATTCGCACACTCCCAAAAAGGAAACTTTATATTAATAAAATATTCACCCAACCCCACTCATTCTCTCTCCTACATTATTTTAATACTCACAACACCATTATAATTTATTACACCCTCCACTCATTCTCTCTCCACTCATTCTTTTACACTCACAACATTTTATTAAAATATCATATTCCTTAATTCCCGCGCAAACAGTGTTTGTGCTAATACTAATGGAACGGAGGGAGTATGTGTTAAATTAATAAATTTTTTAAAGATTTTCTTATAATGTGTGTCAAATTAATAAACGTATTAATTTGACACACATTACAAGAGAATCTTTTAAAAATTCTCTTGTAATGTGTGTCAAAGTAATATTTTTATTAATTTGACACACATTATAAGAGAATTTTTTAATCCTTATCATGTGCACATGATCGCACAATAAAAAGTCCTTGATGGTAAGGCAGATTGAAACCGAATCGTCGACTGACTTGATGGAAAGGCAGATTGAAACCGAATCGTCGACTGACTTACGATTTATGGTTCAAGTTTCCAATTTGTCTGTTTTGTTAGACGATTTATTTTTCTTTTTATTTTAACCAAAGAATACTTTGAATTTTTTTTTCTAGTTTTTCTTTATATGAGAAAAAATAAAATGCATTGAAATGTTTTATTTATATAAGCACATAACAAACTATACACGCGCCAACACACACATACGTTACACGTTGCCTGACTATCACACGTACTATGCGCGCACACACACAATAGAAACGGTAATATTTTTTGAAAATAGGCAGTTGAAATGCCGATTATGACCACTGGTTAGAATCGCCGCTTTGACCGCCGGTTAATACCTTTGACCGAATTTGAATTTTGAATCGCCGATTCACGGTTTGAACGGTTTGACGGTTTCAACAATTTGGTCAACGGTTTTAAACCACCGTTTCGACGATCTGAATCGGACCGTATGGCGAGTCTACCACCCATAAAACTTTTACGGGCTAAGGACACTAGAATTTTTAATCGAGATATCAAACTCATAAATATACAAGCGAGATGCAAAATTCCACGAAAACGCTCACAAATTATCCCTCCCCGTCGCTCTTAAACCCAAAAGTATAAGACTAAAATTTCTCTTATGCATAGGTATAAGAGTATTTTTTTTTCACAATTTTTATCTTTTCTTAAAAATAATAAAAAAAAAGTATTTTATTAAACAATTTTCTCCTATACCTTCCAATACGTAAATGTATAAAACTAGAATTACTCTTATACTTAGGTATAGAGTATTTTTTTCACAATTTTTTATTTTTTCTTAAAAAATAATAAAATTCACTCCTATATATAATGGTATAATAATATAATTATTCTTATATCTAGATATAAGAGTAATTTGATTCATTCAAATTGTGAAAAAAATAACTCTTACAATTTAATGTATATAAGAGTTATTTTTTTTTTTTTAACAATTGTTGGTCAAATTGAATGCCTAATTGATCCTAAAACCAGTGAATCTTTGGATGGAATCGACAAGTGAACGCCTAATTGTTCGTCCAATTGTCCCACCTCTTTCTTTGCTTGGTATATAAAAAAAAAAAAAAAAAAAAAAAAAAAAAAAAAAAAAAAAAACCCAAAACCTGAAGGAATAATCACGTATGATGTATAGTACTATAGTGCCAAGCACAGTTGAGTTTCTGAATACTAGTAAAACACGGTTAAATATTTACCTTTTCGGTTTCAAAATAAATGTTCAATTTTATTTTTTTTGGAAAAAAAATAACTCAAATAGTAGAGCAATTACGGGTCCCCCAAACGAACACCCTATTAATCTCGTGCAACAATCTTGCAAATAGCGAGAGAGACGTAGTCAAATCTTCACCGCACACTGTGTAAGGGAGCAAGGAGAGCTCGTTTGCAGCAGTTCTATTTGGTCTACCATGAAACTTCTCATGGTTTACATAGTTTCACTGCATTTAATCCAAATATAATTCAATATATGAACTCCTTGTACAGAACAACTAACTCAACCGAAACTCTGTAATACTAGAAGGAATCATGTGAATCATCCTCCACAAAATTATTGCATACACTATTGCTAAAACTAAGATCTCTCGTACGCATAAGCCAATCTGTGTAGGGACATTGCATATCAAATTCACAGGTAGCAAAATCAAGGGAATAAAAAGAAAGGGGAACCTGGTGGTACGAGAGCTCTCGGTCCCACTGTGCATGGTGGTCCGGGGAAAGGTAAGGCACACATGGGCTTAACGTAACGGCATACTATCTTTCACAAGTCAGGAGAGGGTGTTCTTGAGCATGGTTCTTATTTAGTCCATAAGAAGAGTAACTGCAAACGAAATCGTGCAACCAAAAAGACCCAAGAGTGCCAAGTTACCAGTTATCCTGCACACAGAAAATGGAGATCTTTTAAACCCCACAGATTAGAAGAAACTGTGTATATGCATATTGAATACCAAAGGCACCATTATTATAACCACCATTATCATAGTAAATGGTCACTTTAAGAGATTTCGATTCTTTTAATAACAAAACTATTTCTTATTGTGAATCTTGAAGTCTTTTAAAACTAAATATTTAGAAATTGACGGCTCCGCCAGTGCTGTGTTGCAATGCAACGCTAAGAAAAATATGGTGGTTAGCTTGACATACCCGGGGCCAACACGTTTCTCTGGAACACCAGTGGCATAGCCGGTGAAATACAAAAGGCGGCACAAAGTATATAATAAACCAAGCGATGCAGCAACGGTTGGATGCTTAATCCCTCCCAAAATCATATGGACAAAGAAGACTGGCATATTCTCCAACGTGTTCTGGTGCCCTCTCTACAACCGCCAAAAATCTCATTTTCCGTCCAACAAATAATAACAGCACCCAAACAATTAAAGTTGGGAAAGAATCAAACCTGAATGCAGTTGAAGAGCATAGCCTCCTTATTTTCAGCTTCTGTTGCATAAAGTGTTGGGTAAAACACTTTGTACCTGTATATATATACTTACATATCAATAATCAGCAACAACAAAAATAATTCAGGAGTTCCTAGAAATTGTGTTTTCCATCTCAAGATATTTATTTCAGCAATTAATTTATAAGGAAGACAAAGAAGCAATTGTTTTAGACGGAAAAATACACAAGAAACAGCCACGTGGCATTGCTTGTTTGCGGCTTCTATTTTATTAATAGTATGTATTCCTTTCGTCCCATAATAATAGTCTCATTTGACTATTTAAATATTTTAACAATCTATTGTCACTTTAATCACTAACCTTCATATGATTTAATTATTACTCAATTACTATTTCTTCTGCCTTGGTTGACTCTTATCATCTCCTCAACCTCCCTTTTCTTCATTTCCTTGATTGGCAATCTTGAAATTTCAATGATTTAAAGTTTAAAGTTAACAGTTTTGGAATTGTGACTATCTTTTTGGAGCAAACAAAATGACAAATGAGAATGTCTTTATGAAAGTCTTTTTGAAAGATGAATACTAGATTAAAAAAAAAAAAACACAAGTTGAAAACTAACAGAAAAGTCCTTGGTATGGTATATTGAATGGGTAAAAACTCGTATACGCGCTACCAATGAAGAAATGATAATTTTTCATAATTCTTACAAAACCCCTTTTTTATCAATTATAAATTACATTTATCAGTTGTTTAACCGATAAATATTTATCATTTATAAATTACATTATCAGTTGTTTAACCAAACAATAAACACAAATATTCTTCAAAACAACTGATAAATCACAGTTGTTTAACCAAACAACTTATAAATGTAATTTATCGGTTAAAGAACTGATAAATGTAATTTATAACCGATAAATACGGGGGTATTGCAGGAATTATGAAAACTTATGATCCCTTCGATGGTAGCGCGTATGCAGGGGTATTATAGAAATTATGAAAAGTTATAATTCCCTTCTTGTTAGGATATGGAAACAAAGGGTAAAAATAGGAAGAAAGAAGGAAGAAATCAGGAAAAAGGAGAATCATGGCCATGGTTGAAACCATAGGCAGGCCATGAAGCTGCCTGATGAGTGCTGGATATACTCGGATATCAAGAATCATGGGCATGATTGAAACCATGAGCAGCCCATGGAGCTGTCCGGAAGAATTTCTGGGTCAGGCCTGCTATGTTCTAATTTCAGAATTTCTTCTCATCCAAAGTTTAAGTTTTGTTCCTAAGGTCCAATATAAATCAAGTGACAGCCAATATTATTGTGTGCTAGGAAAATTAGCTAGTGAATATGTGAGATTCACAAAAAAAGTTAAAGGCATTGTAGGTATTTGGGGTGTCATTAGGAGCATTCCACGGATGACCTAAGTTATATCTAGGGATTGTATGGGTAGTGTATGCTTACATAGATAGAGGGATTGACTTCAGAGGGAGATCATGGACTCTAATTGTAACACAATATATTTGATATTATTGAATATCCTGGCTTGTTTGTGCCCCTAGAATTAGTCCCGTCATGATGAACCGCGAACAAATCTCGTGTTCTTGTTCTTTATTGCTTTCATATGGATATTATTACATAGTGTATCTCTTTCTTGTATAGTTGGTATGGGAGAATTATTGTTCGAATAACACCAATTTCCTAACAAATGGTATCGAGCTACGGTTCAAAGTGGACCGCGTGCGGGATTATAGGGTGAGATTCTCCTTGTGTGATATTGTGAATCGAGTCTTGCAATCGAAAGGTATCCCGATGCTCGTTATCAGCGATGCAACCCTGCATCATAACAAGGGCGGTCGGGTACAAGCTTTCGCGGGATACGGACTAAAGGAGACACCGCGGGCTATAAGCGGTGCGGTCCTTGGTTTGAGGAGAGTTGTTGTGGTGAAACCCAAAGTCTCACATCGGCAATCGAGAAAATAATTGCTGTGTATATAAGAGTACCCACCCACTTCATTAGTCTCGAGGCCTTTTGGGGGTTACCCAAAAATAAATCTGCCAAGGGGCCGGGCCTAAAGAGTACAATATCATAAAAATGTGGAAAGTGGTGGTGCTGGTGGTGATCGCGGTCCTAACAAAAATATTAGGGCTGCTCGAAATCGATTGGATGTGGGCTACAAGCAGAATTGGGGGTTGTAGAGATTCAGATGAGTTTATGATAATTAGATCAAATAGGATCAAGTTTCATAAATTCTGATGGATCTAGAACTGCATAGATTTAGATCAGGGGCACAAATTCAAGATTAGGGTTGCAAAGATCCAGACAGACAGACAAGGTTAGGGCTACGAAGATCTAGGTGAATCTGGTGTTATTAATGATTTGGCGGGAACAGCGAAGATGGGTTGAGATTGATCGATATGGAAATTTGATAGGATCAAACTTGGGCAATGAATTTGGAGATATGAAAGTCATGAAAAGAAAGAACGGGTAAGTTTCTAGGTCTTGATGGGTTGGACTGCGTGCAATTTGTGTGTGGAGTACGTGGAGCAGCGTATGGAATACGTGGAATACAGATTTCGTACGGGGCAGAATTTGGTTCAGGTTTCGGCACATCAGTGCAAATTTCGATACAACGGTACAGATTATGGTGCAAATTTTGAGCAGATTTCGTGCGAGGCAGATTTCGTACAAAATTTGTGCAGCATGGGTACATAACATGTGTAGCAGAGGTACAAGGTTCATGAAATTGTATGATGCGGAGGACATTCAAAGGCAGAAGAGAAACTTGGTCTACATGAGAAGTGAGATAGCGAAGGTTGGTGATCGCCTGCTAACTGCGGGATGTGGAGGATTATCCTAGAAGTTAACTTGGTAGCTTAGGCGTAGGTTGTTGTAGACCACATATAACACTTTCGCATATGGTTCATGGAGAGGAGTCTTAGGTGTGATGGTGGCGAAGGCAAGAAAGGCATGTTGAGAAGTGAAAACTGTCTTAAGAATTGGTATGTTGATGGATCAAGTCGGACGACAATATGGACATGAAGTCAATGACATCAACATGAATGGATCCATCAGAACTAGAGAAGTGATTGGTTGCTTAGGAGACATTGAAGGACCATGACCATGTAAGCATTTTGTTATCACATTGTTCATAAGTGAGTATTAAAAGACTAAGCGAGGATGGTTGTAAGTAGGATCACGGGCGAAGACTCAAAGACAAAAATCCGGCAACAGTCAAGACTCGCTCACTTCAACACGTATTGGTAGCTTAGCGCAGCCGCAAAAGGAATTGGTAACAATGATTGGATGTCATTCTCGGATGGGAGTTTGACGTACGTAGTCACGGGAGTTGATTTGTCTACAGGTCGAAGATTGTTAGGATATTGTGACAAAGGGAAAAAGGAAGAAAGAAGAAAGAAATCAGGAAATAGGAGAATTATGGTTATGGTTGAAACCATGGGCAGGCCATGAAGCCGGCTGATGAGTGTTGGAGACTCGGACAACAAGAATCATGGACATGGTTGAAACCATGGGCAACCCATGGAACTGGCCGGACGAATTACTGGGTCGGGCCTGTTTTGTTCTAATTTCGGGATTTTTTTCTCCTTCAAGATTTAGGGTTTGTTCCTAAGGTCCTATATAAACCAAGTGACAGCCAATATTGTTGTGTGCTTGAAAAATTAGCTAAAGAGAATCTGTGAGATTCACACAGAGAATTAAAGGCATTGTAGGTCTTTAGGGTGTTATTAGAGGCATTCCATGGATGATCTAAGTTATGTCTAGGGGTTGTATTGGTGGTGTATGTGTATGTTTACATACATAGAGGGGATGACTCCTGAGGGAGATCATGGACTCTAATTGTAACACGCCAGATTTGTATTATTGAATATTCTGGCTTGCTATTTCCCCAAGATGTAGTTCCTTTGTGGTATGAGCTGTGTGAACAAATCTCGTGTTCTTATCTTTTATTGCTTTCATATATATATTGTTGCATATTGTATCTCTTCCTTTATATAGTTGGTACGAGACAATTACTGCTCGAATACCACCAATTTCCCAACACTTCCCTAGTAACGCGCGTCTTTTTTTGTAAATTTCATTTTTCGCTGAGGACTTTTTTGTAGAATCGTACTTTGTGTTTTTTTTTTTTTTAGATTGCATTAGATTGAGACTTTCTGATTAAAAAGAAAAAAATGACCTCTAAATTTTGAAGATACATGCTAAATTTGTGTACACAACAAAGACAACAAATCATCTTTTGTCCAAAAAAAAAATATGTACACAAGTTCATCTTTTTTATACCAAAAGAAAGTGAAAATTCTTTTTTAAATACCCCAATTAAGATTAGTGCACACTTAAATTGTAATATGAAAAATATTTTTTTACATGCAAGGGAGAGAGAGAGCAAAATACATTGAACTGCATAAATTTCAAATTGAGAAGGCTCAAGTCCATTTTCAACCATTCCGCATAACCATCAATTTTATTTTATTTTTCGTAAAATCATGGCAGTTTGTCCATCTGACACAAAATCGCAGATTAGGGCACTGATTAGATACGATTTTGGGGTTGGGAAATTTCCGATACTACAATGGCTTTTGTGAGAAAAAAAGAGTACAATATGATGGTTACATTGGATGTCATGTGAATTTACAATGCTGAAAATGGAATTAAACCAATTGAGAAATTCAAATTGACACAATGCAATTGACGAGTGCGTGCGTGTGTGTGTGTGTGTATGAAATATACAGTGAATGTAAATAAACAGACATACATTTTGCGAGCTTTGCCGACCTGAATTTGCATGAAGAGATTGAGGAAGCAGAAGAGTACGATAACAACAATGACGTATCCGTAATCTATCGGAAACAAATCTACGATTCCGTCCATCTTCTCCAGCTCCGATTACTTGAGATAACAATGAAATTGAGGTTTTCAAGCTCCGATGGAGATCTTGTTTGCAACATTTTTCTAGTGCTCCCTCCCTCCGTTCGAGTCGTCGGAGAGTAAGTTCTAATATTTCTGCCCAATTCAAGGGGTTCTTTGACTTGACTTATAGTGGCCAAACAGAAAATACTCATACTCATAATTCTATAATTCTAACCAATTTCTCACAAAAAAACGCGTTTTTTTTCGAGCTTAAAAAAAAACGCGCTTTTAAAAGACGTCGACTCTTTTTCTTACTTGCGACGCTCAACTTCTGTACACTTGCGTAGACTCTGGAAGCCACCAATCTTTTCCGGCAGTCATTACTTCCTCCCCCTATCCGTCTTAATATACATAAAATTTACGAATTTAACGAATAAAGTAACAATTAGGCTGAGGTTTACCTAATTGGTTCGGAATCAACGAAATGAACGATTGAATTGTAAAATTGAAATCGGAAATTGAGTTAATTATGCGATCGGATCGTTGCTCTGAATTACTGGAGATAGGAATTAAAGGGAGGCGACACCCGACGCCACCATTAATCGGCTGAGATTGTCGGGCCTTTGTCGTCGTCTTCTACCTCACAGAGTCATACGCCTTTTAAGAGTGCCAACAGTTCTAAGTAATTGCCAGGGTTATGGTAAAAATGTACTAGTGCACGTCTAAAAAAGTGTCAGTTAAAAGCTCTTTTTGTCCAGAAACTCAGTGTCAGTGCATGTGTAACAAAGTGCCAGTGCCAGTGTAAAAAAGTGACAGTGTTAGTGTAATAAAGTGCCAGTATTAGTGTATCAAAGTGCCGGTGTTAGTGTAAAACAAGTGCCAATATTAGTTTAACAAAGTGCCAGTGTTAGTGTAACAAAATGTCAGTACTAGTGTAACCAAGTGCCAGTGTTAGTTTATAAACAGGCACTTAATATACATGCATTGCACTGGCACTTTTTTACACTGACACTTTGTTAAACTGGCACTGACACTTTTTACACTGGCACTTTGTTACACATGCACTGACACTTTGTTTATACTGGCACTTTGTTACACATGCACTGGCACTTTTTTACACATGCACTGGCACTTTGTTACACATGCACTGACACTTTTTTACACATGCACTTTGTTACACATGCACTGGCACTTTGTCACACTGGCATTTTGTTAAACTGACACTGGCACAAACGGGGAAAACAAAACACGTTTTTCCTAAGTACCAGAAAAAAACTAGTTTTTTATAAGACCAACTCATAATTCTAGAGTTTTTCACACAAATTAATAAATAAATTAATAAATGCATTTAATATGTACCTAATATATTTAATTATCCTTTAAATATTTCAAATATTTCAAGTACACACACAATTATATACGTTTATAATGACAATTATATACGTTTATAATGACAATTATCTAATCATAAATAAGGATAATTTATGCCAAATATATCAAAGTTTTATGAAATATTTCAAAACCACAAGTATTTAGAGACAAAAAATCTCTCATATAACCGTAAGTATTTCGAGATGGAGGGAGTACTTTATTTAAACAATAATCATAATTTATTTAAAAGAGTTCAAAAGAATAAGAAAAATTAAATGAAATTCATGAATTATAAAATTATTATTAACAATCATTTTAATGGTGAATCATTTTCATTTTTCTTATGACAAGTAATTTTCATAACTTTTTTATAAAGTTTAATCAATTCAACTTAAATATAGTTAAACGGTTAATAGGGCTGACAAAATTTTTACATCCGTATCAACAACTTATATAACAATCATACCAATTATAATTGGTACTTGAAAGTCGATATATCGAAATGTTTGTACGGTAGTATCGTACCAATTATATATAACTAGCCTAAACCCGTGTCCAAGGCCACGTTTTTTGTTTATTTTCTTTTTTTTAAATTTAAAAAAAAAAATAAAAATTTTTAAGGACGAAATGAGAAAGGGACAAAAAAGTGAGGGCAAAATGAAAATTTCCCTCCTTAAAACTGTTCATAGAACTGTTCAAAAGGGGGTTTCCATTTATACTATAGATTGGGTGGTACGTGATACATAGCTTTAATGTTGATTTGTATATCGAGTACCAATTATAGTTTAAAAAAATATTATATACTCCCTCCGTCCCGGTCGACTTAGGACTTTTTGCCATTTTGGGCGTCCCACCCGACTTAGGACGGCCCAAAATGGAAACCTTAAATCACTATTCTCTCCACTCATTCTCTCTCCTACATTATTTTAATACTCACAACACCATTATAATTTACTATTCCCTCCATTCATTCTCTCTCTTATTTTTAAATTACACTCACAACATTTACCTTTTCCTTAATCCCCGTGCCATTTCAAAAAATCCTAAGTCGGCCGGGACGGAGGGAGTATATATATATATATATATCTCTATATTACAATAGGAAAGGGAAGTAACCGCCGAGATAAAGAGCGGCTGGGATCGATTCTCAGAAAATAAATCGAATGGCCTAAATTCTTCCCCCTCCCTCAACTGTTTTTAACTTCCCACCCCTCTCCTCTCAAAACCGCAAGACACAGTTTTTTTGTGCTCTAACCCAATGTAACCAATCGTCAAAATCTCCCATCAGCAATTCTGAAAAAAAAAAAAAAAACAATGTATCCCTCTCCCTCACAATACAATCAAGATCCTAAATACTCCAAGTGATACCGTCAGAGAAAGGCAAAGCTATTTAGTCAAACTCATGCTTAATTGACTTCTTGATCATTTTTTATGATAATTATTTTTGTTTATCAAAAGTGGCCCCAATTTGTTTCTTTTAAAAATCTTAGCATCTCCATTATATTATGGATATGATTCTTAGCTATAATACTACAGTTCAGGGGATTTAAATTTTATCCCTCTATAAATAGTCTTGATAATGAATAAAAATATGTTTGCAGTTATGATGTGTAAGTGCATTCCAGTTTAAGGATATATATGTATGCTAAGTTATGTTGGGGTTGTAAGGGTTGACTTTCGGTGATTTTAAATTGGTTATTTTAATTTTTTTCTTCTTTATAATGACAATTTATGCTAAGTTTCGTAATTTAAGGTGTTAAGTTTTGTAGTTTAAGGTGTTTGATTGATGAGCCTCATGTTCAGGTAACCCCATTACTTTAAAACTGGATGCATGTTTCATAATAAAATTTATACTCCCTCCGTCCCAAAATGAATGTCTAAATGGTTTCTGAATTTTGTCAACAACGTAGCATTTTAGTTTTGTTTCTTTTTCTTTTCTGTATTTATCTACTATGTAGGATTAGATTTGGATAGCAAGTTATAAGTGTGAAATATTGATTTGCTAATTGAAATGTGAATTGTTTGCTTTGCTGCAGATAAGCAAAGGTGATTTAAAATTTGTAGAATAGCTTGAAGATAGTCCACAAAAATTATTGTTGGGACATGAGAAGCTCTCTTGCGGAGAAGATGTTGGCATTGTGGCAATGTCCTAAGTATCGTGCTACATAGAAAAAAAAAACAGTGTATTATAAGAGCTGATGGTGGAGATTGCCAAATGCATATGTACAGTTTTACTGAGATTTTTTTTGGCAGATAGTGTTTAACAATGACCGTTTGTTATAAGGTAGTAAAAAAAATTTAGACAGAAGATGTTGTTTCAGTTATAAATTAGAACCTTGACATTTGATTATTGTAAACTGTGTGCCTCTCATTGTTGCCGGCAATACATTCTATTTATAACAAAGTGGTTAACACTTCTAAAAAACAACTATGTTAAAAAACGGAATTTCACAGGGTCAAAAGTGTGATTGGCCTCCAAAATACAACATCATGTTTCTTTCAAATGTCTAATATAATTAATAGAGGTTGAAAAAAATTGCCTCTTTAAATAAACAAGAAAAGGGCTAAAATTTGTTCATAACAACTATGATCCAATGATTAACATATTTTTTTATGTTTTCTATTTTATATTTTATTGATTAAGATTAATTTTGAAATTCTCATTTCACGGCTGGCATTTGCCATTTGACGGTATTCATCGCCTCTCTATCCCCCATTCCCACTCACGGCAGTTATCATCAGTTAAACTCTACTCCCTGTTCATCACCGCCAAAGCAAAGAAAACCCCTCCACTCTTAACCCCTCCCTCTAACCGACAAAAAAGAAACCAATAAATAATTCAGTTGATTCACTTCTGTAAACTATTTTTCTCTATTTTTGACGATGTCTTCCGTTATGTATCCATCGTTATGTAGTTAGTATTTGATTTTCTTCATTAGATTTAGTGTTCTTATTGATTAGCCTAGGAAATTATTTAAAATTAATTGGAAGTGAAAAAAATAAACAAATGTGGAGCATAAATTAGATGTGAAGATGTGGAAGTTTAAATCCTCATTTCCAAGTGCTCAATCTCACTTCCACCACCTGAAATAGGTAACCCATATGTGTTGTAGGTGCATTATTTGTATATTATCTATATAATACAATACACATCAGGTTAGCAGTTTGTAACCGTCGGGTTAAAAAGCGGCTGAGATTGAATCTAGAAAAATTGATCCGACGCCCTGAATTAACCCAATTATTCCACATTCACACTTCCAATTTTATAACTCCCCACCTTCCCAAACCTGTCTTTTAACTTTTCCACCCCCCCCCTACACACACCCTTTTATTTACTACATGATTTTTTTATTATCTTATTTTTTAACTATTATTTACTTATTGATCTCATAACCATCAATAGCAATAGAGTTCATGATATTTTTTTTTTCACATTTTGTTATAATAACAAATAAAAACTTACTTTAAATTTCTTTTTTGGGAAATAATATTTTTTTTTACTAGCAAGACGATTTCGATTAAAGAAGGAGAAAGTGAATTTAGTAGAATCACGAATGGGTAGGCGTCACTCCGTGCCCTTGGCACGGGGGTTAGTACTAGTATATATATATATATATATATATATATATATCTATATCTATATCTATATACTCCCTCCGTTTATTTACATGGTTCACACTTTCTATTTTGGGCGTCCATTTACATGGTTCACACTTTGTTTCTTTCCTAAAATGGAAACTTTATATTATTAAAATATTAACCCTACCCCACTATAATTTACTATTCCCTCCACTCATTCTCTCTCCTACATTATTTTAATACTCACAACACCATTATAATTTACTATTCCCTCCACTCATTCTCTCTCCTATTTTACTTTCACACTCACAACACTTTCAATATAATAATCCCTCCTTAATCAACGTGTAAACAATAACTGTGAACCTACTAAATGGACGGAGGGAGTATATATATATATATATATATATATATATATATATATATATATATATATATATATATATATATATATATATATATAATTTCCTTCTATCCCTAACTAACCTAATGTGAATATGATTTTCTCTATTCCCAATTTTTCACAAGTCCACTCTCTCAATCTCCCTCTCGGCAATTTATCGACGCTGCCTGACTGATTCAATTCCATCAGTCTCGATTTCCGCTTCACAATGAAGATTATTTGAGAAAATGTGATAATGGACTAATTATCGAGATTGGGAGCAACAAGTTGAAGTGTTATTGTTTATTTTTTTCTTAATATTATTTCAGACTGACTCGCAGCAAGTGTGGGCAGTATTAATGAGTATAACCGTATAAGTGTTGGGTTTTGGAGTTACAAACGCAGCGGAAAATTTAACAAGGAACATCAAAATCCTAGCCCTTAGATCCGTCTAGCATGAAGAGATTAGAAAATCCATGAAATAGAATTACATACCTTGAATGCGATGAAGTTTGACAAAATAGATCTCAAAATTCAAGCCTTGGAATTTTGATGTCGAATATCAAAACCTTGGTGATGAAATCAACAATGGAGATCTTCAAGCTTTAGGAGATAAAGTAACCACCCTCTAATGGTGATCCACACGCGAACGAACCAAGAACTTTTCTTGTTGGAATGCTAGATGATCCTTCCCGATTATTGAAACGTTTTCAATAATCAATTGCAAAACTATGGAATTGATCAAAGCCTAGAGTTTCATAAACTTAGAACAATGATGTGAGAGAGAGAGAGAGAGAGAGAGAGGTTTTATGGCTGTACAAGATTGTATTTATATCTCATTTAAATCCCCTAACCATTAGGGTAGAATCCTTGTTTAACTATAAAACCAGTTCGGCCTTGGAACCGCAGTACGGACACGACTCGTGCATGAGGGCACGAGTCGTGCTTTTGGAAAAACACTCGTGATACGAGTCGTAACGCTAAAATCAGTCGTGCGAGTTCCGGGAACGACTCGTGCTCAAGAGCACGAGTCGTGCTCAACGTCGGGCAAGGTATGTTGCGCGGTAGACTAAGCCAGGATTCGAATTTTCAATATGGCTAAGTATGTCGCACGGTATACCAAGCCAGAATTCCAAGTTTCTGCCAGAATCAAAAATAATATTAAATATTAATCATATATATTTTTGATCAAAGTTTACTTATATTAACCATCAAATAATTTTCTGAATTTCATTAATATTATTAAATATTAATCATATATATTTTTGATCAAAGTTTACTTATATTAACCATCAAAGATAAAATAAAACTATTTTTTTGATGGGGAAAGGAAGTAACGTATTTCAATAAGTGATCATCTTGAGACCTAAACATTATACAAGTGAGGTATAAAGCAGGTAAAAAATAAAAAATAAAAAGTTGAAACATTCTATATCAATATCAATATCATCGCACTTTGCTCAAGCTGCAATTGTAACCATACATGTATATGTTTAGCAGTTTTAACTATCGTATTTTAGTTACACTTATCCTAAAAAAAAAAGTGAAAATAAGATAAGAGTAAAATTGCTAAAAATATGCACTAAACATTCCTGCTGAGATATTGAGTGCATATCTAAAGTACAATGGCTAAAACAGCTAAAAAAATAAAATAAAACATGAGTTTGAGCAAAGTACGACAGTACAAATTTTGATATGCAAAAAAAAAAAAAAAAAAAAAAAAAAAAAACAGCAGCTCGACTAGTCCTCGTCTTTGTCACCAAACCATGATGAATGGTCTTCAGCTTTTGGTGCCGCCTTGCCGAGTTGGCCTCTCCAAAGAATAAATATCTTGTGTGTATATGAACTCGCGTAAAATGATAGCAAACTCAATATAAAAGAATCTGGTGGTATATGTATATATCTGTATGTGTTTCTAAACCCTAATCATTCGGATCCATCTCCTCATCCTGTTCCAAAGAAGTATTTGCATCGGTATTTTTACTGTCATCATCGGATTCAATCCCCCCTGCTTCATCCGTCTCATCATCAGGAGGTTCATCCTCGTTTCCAGTACTCTTAACTTTGGCAAGGCTACTTTGCATCCATTTGGGACACTCGTCTTCCCCGGCAGTTCTAATAGTCCTACAAGAGCATTCTGGAATTGGGTGAGAAAGAAAGGACGTCGATTTTGATAGTAGAAATTCCTTCTTTAGTCCCTCTTCCCCTAGGCTGTCGTTGAGATGCTTTCTCACTGCTAAAGTCCAATTGTGTTTTGGAAAGTAAAGATGCTCGCTTGTACTATTGAAGAGATTTGCAAGATATTTTCTGCTCGGAAAATAAAATTGTGAAATTAGGAACTAAAATAGCATCTGTATAGAATGCAATTATTCTTGAGAAAGCATGCATAGGCATACAGGACATTTTTTTAAGTGGGTGCACAAATTACACTATAGGCTTCAACATTAAATTGTTAAAAAAAAGAAGGGTTATTGTGAGACTCGAACCCGCAAGGTTAAAAGCCTAGAACTTTATCCAAGTGGGTGCACTTGCACCCATATAGCTAGCTTTAGGTCCGCCACTACAAACGGTACTCCCTCCCTTCTCAAAAGAGTCCCTTATATCATAAGTCCCTTTCCGTTGCATAATGTTTCTTGAAATCAACCGACATCCATTTTAATGGTGAGATAGTGATTGAAATGGGTCACGTGGATTTGACACCACTTGATACACAAATATTACCAATACTAGATACATAAAGAGAACCTGGATCATTTTAGCTAGTTCCGATTCCAAGGCCTACCATTCTGCTTCTGAATTCATGCCAGAGAAGTAATAGGGACTGATTCAATAATCAATTTTCTTTTGATATTTGGCTTGGGAATATGATGATATAAATCAAAATGGCTCACTAAACCATCTGCGTTTCTTGTTATGAGGCAGCAGTCAGTCCATGCAATTTTCGATGCAATTTTCATCGTAGGTCATCTGAAAACAACCTCTAAGTGCTAGAATACAGGGGCAAGGTTGCATACATCTGATCCCCCTTACCCCACCGTAGGTGGGAACCTTTGTGGAACTGGGGTAATGTTGTTGTTGTATCCATACTGATTCTATATAAACTTTTCCAAAGATTTCTTAGCCCCTAGGACACAGCCAATATAAAAGAAAGCTACAAAATGACCATACTGATTCTGAAAACAATTTTCTTTTGATACTCCATACTGATTCTGAATCATTTTCCTTTCATGGCATGACCTATAGACAAGGGAATGCTTAGGAGTCAACCAAAATCAACCAAGCACTACTTCCTGCTGCTCCCTACTGTACAAATTTTCATCTCTTTGCTACAACTTATGTACTCTACGATTTACACTGCCTCCACCGCAAATATAATCCTCATATCTGTTTTGGCACACGTGCAGATATAAGAGCCCCTTTCCCTTTGTTGGGAAGCTTCTTTATAACCCAATTATCTATAGTACCCTTTTTAGGTGTGAGGAAGTAAATGGTGTGGTTTCCATTGATTTGATCCTTGTGGATACTTATGAGCATTAAATGAAATGCACAGCAATGAATACTTACAGAAAACCTATGTAATGTAAGTAGGGGACTCAATATTTTGCAACAAATGGAGGAATGTTTTCCCATTTGCTCAAGTAAGCTTGGGACCGGCTCTTTTATGCTCCACCGTCGCGGGAAGATACTCCCACTTCGATTTCATGGTCAACTCAACTGAACTTTGACCATAATTTTATGGACATCCAAAGATCCCTATGCAATTTCAAGAAAAAAAATGATAATTCCTAATGGTAAATCAGTTTCAATTTTTAGAATTGAATAAAGATAATCAGATTTTCATAAAGTATGATCAAAGTTCAATTGAGTTGACCATAAAAATCAAAGTGAGACTATCTTTCCGAGACAGGGGAGATTTTTAATGAAGTGGGTTGAGCTTGAACATTTTTTTCATTGGCTAAAGTAAAGCTTGAACTCAGCTTGGGTTCGATTAAAAAATAGGAGCCTAGCTCTAACACCAAAGCTCGATTCGTTGGCAAACCCTTACTTTAAGAGATAATATGCAGCAGCATAAACAACTCAAAACTTGATAAACAGCCCTGTAATATGTGAAGAATGTAACAGAAATGACCCCTCATCAAGGTATCAATGGAATTACGACTATATTTAAATCCAATAAAATTCAGAAATCGAAGGCGCTTTCACATCCAAAACAAGAAGACTCACCTGTCAGGTCGATAGGTCCTCGCAGACGCCATCTCATAAAGTCGGTGTCCCATGACCAGGCTTGAAAAATCTGGCCAGCCACTACCGTCATTGTTGAAACCGGGAAAGTATGCATCTGCTTCCACTGAAACAATGTAATCAAGGGCATCCCACAGTAATCTGTGTGCTTTCATCCTTAAATTAATTGGTGAAGGATCTGGCTCAGAATCTTGTTCAGTCACCCAACCATACCATCCTTCTTTTTCGTGTTGATAAATAGGCCGGCCGGGAGGTGGAGGAAGAGGCCGAGGACGAGGACCAGCATTATCCCATTCTTTCTTCAACTGCTCTGAAGTTTTAGCAGGAGGCGGCTTGAAAGGGTTGGAAGGAAGAGGGATTTCAGGACCCAGTAAGCTGGTTAGCTCTTCTTTAGTGCTTAAGGAGGTACAATCCACCAAGTTGGTATACATGGCACGTAGTGGGATCAGGACACGTTGACCACCAAAAATTTCAGAACCAGCTAAATAGATTCTCGTGTTTGGTGGATAACCCAGAGCTCGAAGGAGAAGTCCTACCTTCAAAATAAAGGTCCAAGATATGTAAGCATTTTCACTACACACTGGCGATACAAATACTAATTTTTATAGCAATCAAACTAATGGTTCATGTCATGCATTAAATAAACAGTACCAAAGCAATGGACTAAGTGACTAACAGGTGATTTGGTAACTAAATACTAAGTCGCTATATAGAGGAGTATTAGATGCTGGTGCATCCTTCTTTTGGGACTTTTTCCTCCCAAATTTTAGTGCTGGATGAGGCATGGATGAGAGACATTTATGGTTACGGTGCTACGCAGTTTTAGCGATTCTCAGGCGACCGAAACAAAGGCTATTATTTTCTCTGATCCGGCTCTCTCTTTCCCCTTTTTTAAGAAGATACTTCATTTTAGTCCCCATCGTGAGAACTAAAAGGTTTGTCTATTACAGATCCTGCAATGGACTAGAGCGTACATCTCTATTAGTTTATTATCCTTTTTCCTATTTTCTTTTTCACTTAATTGCTTTTTTTAGTTGAATTCTTACTGTTTTACTTACTTTCTCCTCTCACTAATAAACATTATAGCAACATAAAGAAGGTGTTGAAATATTTAAGTCTGTTGAATACTTCCATAAACAAAAATGATCAATGATTAATTTTTCCAAATCCACATAACAATGCAACACTAATATGAATATAGATGAATGTGAAAAAGCATGACTTCATATACCTCTTCAGGCATGATGGGGCATGAGCCATTCCATTTTCGGATGAATGAGTCAACACTTAATTCATCATTTATGATACCCTGCTTAATCATCTGAGAGCGCCGGTACTGTATAAGTTCAGTGTGGACATCCTGGACAAAAAGAGGTTAGTCAGATATGCAAGACCTCGAAGGTTACTACTATGAGCTCAAATATGAATATGAAGTACCATATTGCCTGGCTCAAACCTTATAGGCCATTAGTGTCATCTGTAGACTATTGTTGCTGCCCATTTCTTATGCTAAACAACCATGAAATGTAAATCATGGTAAGAAATATTTATTACCGGACAGACATGAATTTTCAATGATATAAGTAGGGTCATATGAAAATCCTGTAACTTAATGATGTCGTTCCAATAATACATAATGTTTTATTTATCGGTTTTTATATCGAACACAGAGAGCACAAGTGCATTGCTACCACATTTCAACTGTGGCACTAATGAGTGTCTATATATGCCCACAGTTATATTAACATAGTAATGTGTGTGCTTGTGAGCGCTTGAGCAACGGGTTGATAGGAAACCTGCCTTCTAGGATACCATGAAGGATTTACAAGATGAATTTGAACTTAGTTCTACAATGCTTTCAACGATGAGGCCAAAAGCAGCTTCTCGCATACATCTGAGGAAAAATATTATGTCGAGTGTACACCTCAGGTTACTAGGCCTGCATCCGCTCTCTTTAATAGTTTCTGTTTTCTCCCATTAGAATTCACTATTTATCACCCCAATAGTTCTCATAGTGTTGCCCAACGAAAAGAGAGGACCTGGGTAAGAACAAGGTTTGAGCAGACATACTTCAATGAACCACAAGTGGCCATTACTGCCTTTACAGAGGGTATCAGATCATTATCAGCCCATCTCAAATCACATTTTACACCAAATTTGGCAAGTAAAGTGGCAGTTCCCGACTTCTAAAGCTTAGAGGAGAATGTGTGACTTAAAACCATGAGAATCGCCTGGTAAAATTGAAATGTTACTTCACCAGTCATCACCCAAAGGAGTTGATACAAGAGATCACCATAAACATCTCTCATAAAATTGGTTAGTTATATAAGTTCATGTGCCTTCATTTCTTACTTTACCACTTTGAACCTTAATATCAGCACTCACTTTCTTGTTATTCCTTTTTTTAATTGGAAATAAGAAACGGAATAGATTATGAGGGAATACGAAAGGACAGATGATAAGTCCATCGAAAAAAAAGCAGACCAAACTAAATTTATTTAAAAAAAAGTGTGTCGAGCTGAATATCCAAAAGCGGGTGATGGCACCCATCTCTGACACCAAATAGAAGCCATCAACTATGATGCATGGATTCTCTCCCCAGGCAGCGAATCGCGTATCCGACTCGCACCGGATACGGATTCGCTGCGGATTCGCCGGATTCGCGTATGGATACGTTCAGGGGCCTTTTGACAATTCGGCAAAGTTCGGATTCGCAATCCGGATACGCGAATTTGGGAACCAAATTCGTCAAACCTACGAAGCGGCGCCGTTTTGACTTCTTAATGAGAATAAATTATAAATCGAGGAGAGAGAGAGACGCGAGAAACTGAGAGTGAGAGAGAGAGAGACGAAAAACGATCGTACCTCGCTTCGCCTTCTTCGTCAAGCCCTAGCACCACCGCCGCCTCCGTGAACGGTGAACCTAGCTCATCGGCCGTCGAGTCTCCTCCGTGACTCAGGTTAGTTGCGTCTCTCACTCTCTCTCTCGTGCTTTTTTTGGTCGCGTCTCTCTCTCTCTCTCTCCGTTTCTCTTTGATTTTATATGATTTTAGTTTGGGAGTTGGGACAGACAGCAACATTGAGTCATTGACAGCTATTGTTGTTTATTGTTGAATATTTCTATTTTAGATATTTATATTTTGGTCCCTATAGTTTGAATAGTTACACTTTGGTCCTTATAGTTTGAATATTTACAATTTACCTCCACGTATCCGTATCCGGGATTTTTCAACAATCACGTATCCCCGTATCTCGTATCCGCGAATCCGTATCCGAGAATCCGTATCCGTGCAACCTAGGCCATCAAAACCACTTTCTTCTTTTTCATGCCATCAATCAGGACTGATACCTAAAGAAACTAGAATTTCACCTTATCCAGAACAATCATGTATTCTTCCTTCTCTAAATTTAATATATAAACCAAGTTTAATAGTTTCTCAGTAACATGGTCACAGTGCACTTATTACTCCAACGATTCAAAATCCATATAGTACTCATGCCAAAACCTCCCCGACTGGAATAAGGCATAGAATAGAGTCTGACCTCTCATATGATACCATAAAGCCTACCTAATGCTCTATTTCATCAACAAAACATTGCATGAGTTCAAGTGCCATAATTGTGAACCATATTTCTCACGCGGACACTAGTTTCTAGTGAGATATATGTAAACGCATTATTAATATGAAAACTGTGATCTAATTTCCTGTTGAATGGTACTTTAAGAATGTTGGTTTGTAACTTTGATTTGGTATGGTTTGTATTGTTGTACTTTAAGATTGTTGTTTGGTACTTTGGTTTTTGGATACTTGTGTTTATTCTTTTAAAGGTATTTTTTTTTTCATTAAAGTCAGAAATTAGAAACAAAAATGATAATGGACTATGGTCTGCCATGTGGTTTGGGTCGTGGTTTAGACTGAATCGAACCAAACCATGATGGTTTGGTTTAGCTTGGTTGGAACTTTTCATGGTTCAACTCGGTTTGGGATTTCTCCGAAATGATGATTAGAGGTTCAACCTCTAATTAGCCCAAACCGAGCTAAATCGAACTTAACCCCTATTATTTTGCACCCACCGCAAAAATACGATTAATGAAAAATAGCAACCAAACAAATTTTTGTTCATACGCACCTGGAAAAGCTCGGCACAACCCTGATAAGCTAAGGTGTCTCTCACAAGACCTGGATGAAAAGCAAGGTAAGGTTGCCCTGAAGCTCGTAACCTGGCAAGAGAAGGTATCTACAGTATATTAGCAAGGGATAGGAAGCCATAGTGGTATAAGACTTAGATCCTAAACAGCTACTTAGCTAGAGAAAAATAGAAAGCATCTGGTGATCCTCACAAGAATCATACGGAGGAAAATGCTTAACAGAAATGTGAAGGTGCAGTGATTGTGCTATAATTGAAGCCACATTGAAGTCGCAGGTATCGGTTCACACCTTTGATAATTAGCAATAAAAAGAAAACCAGGGTTTATTTTCAAAAATCCTCAACACAAAATAGGAGTACTTGGGTCTATACAGTCTACTCAAAGTGTGACACAATCATGTAGGTGCATGCTATCTTAATGCTTCAGGTTGCTGGACAAAATCAAGGAGTAACTCAACAAATCAGATAACCGAACCTTTCAACCATTTGATGCGCCAGTGACACAATTTCTGGACGGAAATGAAGTGCATGAAATGCTACCCGACATCTGAGCCTCTGATATTCAACCAATTCCGGCGAAAGCATGGACTGCTAAAAAAATCATGTATAAGAATTTTCCTTAACTATGTTGAAAAATAAATATTGTCAGAATAATCAAGATCCATAAAATTTCGCTACTATGAGCATATGAGAAAGGTAGTAAATGCTAGGGTCTGAGGGATGCTATTATTTCTAGTTGAAGTCTACCGAAAGATTCTTTCACAAAAATATTTAAGACTCTACACACAATTATGAATAACCAGAATATAGTCTCAAGCATCCTCTTCTGTCACAGTTCACTAAATGCATTTATGAGAAGATTACATTGTTTGACGGTTTTTTGTTGTTATTCAATCATAAGAGAAAGGTTACCCTTACATTATGGTAACTTTTTATATTTGCCAAGTTACTTTATGTTCCTCTCTTTCGCCAAATAGCTATAAAATAGGCTGAGTAGACACGAATGAAACAAAAGGCACAGACCGTTCCATGCTAGCTATTATGTGTCAAGCAACAGAAAGAAGAGACTAAAAGTTTGACATTTAATCGCTTGTCCATGATATTTTTCCAGCTAATCAAAAGATAGTTTCACAAACTGGTATTTGGTACTGAAAGTATTCTCTCTTTTGCCTCTATTTTTTCAGAAGGCATTAGTCGTTGATGGGATCGTATAACATTTGTGCTCAGGAAGACACGGGATAAGCAATATGTTAGGCGAAAGGAGCATAAATGCTATGATTAGCCTTTTCTTTTTATCCCATTCAACTAAAGGGTTTAGCGAGCTAGGGAAGCTACAATCTTCTGGTAATTCGGTACCAAAGAAACCTACAAGTAACCTCCACAAGTGAACACTAATGCTCCCTTCTTTAACTAAGTCAAGACTACACACGAAGAGGATCCTTTATGCATAAGAAAGAGGAAATCAGGTGATAGATCTTTCAGAAAGACGAATGCCAGAAACTCAGAACTAAACGGCTACAACTAAAGGAAAGGAGTTGAATGTAGTTTGATGACAGAACTGATAGTGGGATCAACCAAAACTGTTACCTGTAGGCAGCCTCCATCAGTAATCACTAATCCAATAACCCTCGCCTTCTTTAACTGCGGCAAGACTTCTTTGGTATAGAACCCTGGAGAGGATGAACTTTTAGGCTTGAAAATAGGACATTCTTTCCGTTTCCTGGCCTCCTTCAAATTTGGGGGCAGGTTCTTCACTACAATTACATCATTTAGAAGAGATGATATGAAATGGTCTTCGTCGTAGAGATATGAAAAACTCCTGAACTTGGAACTACACAGTAGAATGATCAAAGAAAAAATAGGCATTATTAAGGCTAGAAGAGAGATAATAATAAATTTATGGACCTCTATGGTTATGCTAATAAGAAGTGAAATAGACCTGATCCCTTTCGACGGGGAGCTTTCTTGAATCTCTGGGATGACAAGTGTAGCATTTAGAAGCCTGGATATGGTAACAAGATCACAAATCTAGCAAATCACCAACCCATAACAAATTTCAGTAAAAAAAAAAAATATACGAGTTTTGTAGTCCAATTTCAAATAAGAATATATCAGCATACCGAGGATCTGATCTTCTCGAATCCACCAAATATCTTGGCATGTATAAAACCATTGTTTTGCTCAATGGGAACTGCAATGCGGAAAGCTAGATTCAAGATACTGATTTGGCAAGACTCCAATACAACAACAACAAAGCCTTAGTCCCAAAATAATTTGGGCGGCTAACACGAATCCTCATTTGTGGCATGTTAAAGAAAAGATAAAAGAAAATGAAGCAAGTTAAAAGAAGAAATGGGAATAAAATTAGAAAGGAAAAGAAGAGAAGAAAAAAAAAGTGACAATAAAAGAATATACTCCCTCCGTCCCACTTCAATTGATACTTATTTCCTTTTTGGTCCGTCCCACTTCAATTGATACTTCCCAAAATGGAAAGGAATCTTCACTATTTACCCCACTCATTCTCTCTCCTATTTTACTTTTTCACTCACAACATTCTCTCTCCTAACTATTCCTCCCACTCATTCTCTCTCCTATTTAATTTTTCATACTCACAACATTTAACTTTTTCTCTTTCTTACATCACTTTTCCTTAATTCCCACACCCAAAAAGTTGGTCTCTATTGAAGTGGGACGGAGGGAGTATAATATAAATACAATATATAGGAAAAATAATAAATAAATCAACCCCCATCACCCACATGAATTTGCCATCCACTTCGGCCTATTCAACGCCATATTTTCATCCAATCCAATTAAACTCATATCATTTTCAATCACCCTTATCCAAGTTTGATTGGGCCTTCCCCTACCCATCACCATTTTATCACTTCTCCACTCTTCAAGCCTCCTAACCGGTGCATCACCCCGTCTCCTTCTCACATGGACAAACCACCTTGGACGATTCTCCCTCATTTTATCTTCAATTCCCTCATTTTATCTTCAATGGGGGAAACTCCTACTTTCCCCCTAATTACCTCATTCCTCAACCGATCCTTTCTTGTATTCCCACACATCCATCTTAGCATACACGTCTCCAATATGCTACATAAATTGTGGTATGATGCAAGTTGAAATTTATATTTGGTTTTCAAAACATGGAAATTTAAATCTTACTATGCTCATAATATCTGCTAGAAAGTACAATAACCACGGACCAATGAAAGATACTGATAAGTGAGTAGAATTCGAGGTGATGATGATGTTCTTGGTGCTGGTTGTAGTAATTAATTGGGACCAGGATTAAGCATAGATCTAGAGCTTCTGAAGTACACTTCAAGAATCTTTAAGACATTAGCATGCAGAGCTTGGTAAACTATATTACAGTCAATGCATGTCAATTTGAGAAGACACACATACCCTATGTTTATGACAGTATGCCCCCAAAATGAGTCTCTCCCGTAAAACTAGACAATTCAGTAGACTTACAAGATGTATCTTGACAGTAAATTTGATCAGAAAAATCTCATCACAACAACTATATATCAGTGTCAATTGAAGAAAATAATTGTAAAGCAAGAAAGCCAAAAAGGGGAAACGAAAATATTAAAATATGATTTATATATTGCCTATGTTTTTGCAAACAAATAAAACCAAGGTTGAACAAAACATAATACCTGGATATATACTTCTAGGGTTCGCATATGGCTGCAAGGACTCCAATGTTGTCACCTTTTTCCACAACCTTCGAGAGACAACGCCCTGTAAAATCAGAGAGGAGATGCATAATCTGGCATATAATGAACTTAAAAAAGTTGACAATGAATGCCCAAAATATACACAACAAATATGAAGGTTTTGAATATATGTATAGATTACCTGTATTACCACATCTGGAATGCCAGTAATACCTGGTGTCACATTGAATTGCACCAATCCCGTACTCGAGGACTTTGCAAGAAACAAGTGCACCAACAAAGATAGAAAAGACAAAACCAGCCCTGCAAGCGCTGCCCATTTAATTTTTGATTTGAACACCATCTTAACTTATATTGACATTGCTTGGGTAGCTACAGCTGCAATAGAAAAAGGAGCTCATATGACTGAAATGCAAAAGCAGCAAAATGGACAAGATGGAAAAATGACACAGTAATATCATTCAACTACTAAGCAAAACTAGTTCCCAAAAATGAGAGTCCATTTTCAATTGAAGTTACTAAATTCACTTGTAACAACTATCATTTCTTATTTCACACTTGCAATGATATGATGTTATCTCTATGTGTATATGTGAATTTGTGCTACTCCCACCTAACCAAAATTAGTGGTCCATTTTTGGAGAGAAAAAAAATTGTCCTAAATGAGTTTCCAATTTATAGTAAAGTAAATAACCTCACATTTATCAACAATCATATCCTAATTTGTACTTGCAATCGTAGAAACTGATTATGAATGGCATTTATGCATTTCCTCTACTAAAAGTGATCAAAGGTCAACTGAATTAATTTTCTTGAAAACCTAAATATGGACACTCATTTTGGGAGTGAGGGAGTAAAAGATTCTCTCTCTCTCCCAAAATGAATGTCCAAATAAATTTCAAATTTTCTCTTGATCAAATTTGATCAAGAGCGAATTTGAAAAGTTTTTGGACATTCATTTTGGGACGGAATGAGTAGATATTTACTTGTATTACCTGACAAACAGATCACGTAGAACTCCAAGAACCTCATTTACGCAAATAGTACTCCCACCATCCCAAATTGACGGTCTCGATTGTATTTATGTTAGTCCCAAACTGCTTCAAAGGTGAAATAATTATTTACCTCATATACCTACTATACCCCTCACCAAATGTACAGTTTTTATTACTTTGTGGCTCACTACATAAGCAACAACTCTAAATCATAGGGTTAATTCAAGAAAAATGAACTCTAATTGATGAGACTTCTTAATTTGTGTGAAAAATCAAACAGGAAAGTCTATTGGGGAAGGAGGGATTATTGAACACTATTCTGCTCTGTATTTATCAAAACTATTCGACTATTTATATCATTGTCCAGCCTATCTACTAATTTTGCATCACATTCAGTTCCTCTACAGTACCAAATTCCAAATGAAGACTAAACGATTGTTACACTTCCAGTTTAGATTGAACCGAACAGCCATCAACTATAATTTTCAGTAACAGATTAAATTAACAATTACCACATAACAATAATCCCAAGCAACAAATAAACAGTATCAATAAAAAAGAAATCAAAAACAGAAATTACCTGTGACGGCATGTACATGTACACAACAACATAATAATATAACTCAATTCACAACAATTATCCCCTGCAAAATCACACAATCCAAGTCAAAGCAAACACACACCGATAAACACACAATTACACGACGGCATAGGGAGAAGTGAAAAAGCAATAGGAAAACGGTCAACGGATCTCACCGACGAGAAAACGTGCATTTACAGCAATTGTGATCGAGTATGGCGGACGCGGCGGTCCGGACGACGGCGGTGCTGTTTTGGGAGCGACGAATCGGCCAAATGAGTAAGCGTGTGGACTGAAGTGACAGATTTTGACGGGATGGGGCGTTAAACTGAGATTTCAAAAAGATATCGCCTGGTTGTCTCTTGTGGCAAGTCTTAGAAATCTCGTACAAAATAAAAATAAAAATAAAAATGATTGTATTGGGCCCTTAAAAGCCCATTATTTTGTATTTTTATGAATTTTAACTTCACCACCTTGTTCTATAACTCGTTATCAATCCACCATGCTAGGGGTGGGGTGATCACGTTCAAACCGCAGTTTGGAGTCGAAACGAGTTAAATTATGTGATTTGGTTCGATATTTAGACATAAGTAGTTTAGCTCAATTTAAAAAATTAACAGACAATGTGATTAAGCTCAGCTTGTGATTTGACACTCATAAATCGATGATAACCAAACCGAACCATTTAAGATCGAATCGCGGTTTGAAACCGTGAAATCGAGCCATTAAACTGAAACGTGAAATCAAGTCATAAACCGAACCACGAAACCGCAATCCTGACAGTCTCTTCAAAGTTTTAGTTAATCTCAGCCATTAATTTTCAAATCGTGGTTTAGACCGAACCAAACCGTGATTATATCGCGATTTGGACCATGGTCTGAACCGCAAAATTAAACCGCAAGTCAAACCCCGGTTTAGACCAAACCAAATCGAATCATAGCGGTTTGGTTTAGCTCGATCTGAATTTTTTTATGATTAGCTCGATTTGAAATTTTTTCAAATCGATACTAGCGGTTTGACTTCTAAATTTGTTCAAACCGAGCTAAATCGAACCATTTCCACCCTACACCATGCTAATCTTTCGTATGCATGTGTTTGGTTGAAACTAACTTCTCACAAACAAGTTAATTAATCGTAACAAACAGAGTATCAACATTTTGAACCATCATACCTCACTTAAATGTCAACTAGGGTGTAACCCGTGTTTCGCACGGGGGAGAGAGTTTTTTTTTTCTTCTTCAAATTGTATGTAAAATTCAGGCGTCTGTAGAAGTGTGTGAAGGTGTTTTGACAGTTTAGCAGGTGTTTTGTCCGTCAAAAGGAGTTTTTGCAAGTAGTTGGGGTTGGTATGAAGAAGGTTTATGCATGGAGTTCTAGTTTAATTATGAAGTCATTATCAGTCCTTCTTTTTTCTTTTTCTTTTTCCTTAAGATGCATGTTAAGCTCCTGCACTTTTTTTCTTTTTTTTTCAAGATGCATGTTAAGCTCCTGCACTTTTTTTCTTCTTTTTTTTCCTTGTGGGTTTCTATGGATCACCTGATAATGTAATGGAAACTGGAAAGTATGAAATTTATTAGAAATTTCATAATAATAAAAAAATGTAAAGTAACATAAAATGTTAAACAACTTTGGATCCTTTTGTTGCTCCTATCTTCTCTATTTGCTAAGAAAGAGCATATACTTCAATTCTTGGATCTCTATGAATCTTCTTATTTCATTTTCCTGCAATTGATAAAATAAAAATAAAAATAATAATGACATAATATACAACATAGAGACCAAGAAATAAACAAAATCAAAAATTATAAACAAAAGTTAAAATACATTGAATTATATTAACAGTAGTAATCACATAAGATCATAAATATTATCATAGTTAATTTTTGTACATATAAATAAATAATATTTTGAATTTTTTTAAATATGGAAAATTAAATGAATATTATTAATAAAGATAAAAATAAAATTGATATATAAATGTATAAATAAAAATCTTAATATCTTGAATAAAAATTGAGACTATAGTTAATTTTATTTAATTAGGCAACTAATATACTTTCTGAATTATTTTGATTATGTCAATAATTAAAAAAAAAAATTAATAGGATTCATTCATTAACGTGATTAAAGTAGAAAGAAAAAAAAACGAAAACAAAAAAATTTAAATAAAAACAAAAAGTTTCTAAAGAAAATCAAAAGTAAAACTAAATTAAATATCGAAAAAAAAAAACATAAATATACATAAAAGTAAATGAAAATAAGAATGTTAATATTAATAAATAGAAAAACAATAGAAAATGTAATTCAAAAATATAATGAAAATGAGAATAGAAAGATATGCATATAAATAACAAAATATTCTAAACTTAAGAAGGAAAAAGTAAATTAATATAAAAAAACAAAAAAAGAAATATAAAACAATTACATAGAATATGGAATTCGTATCTTAAAAAAAAGAAAAGAAAAAAGTGCATTAACAAAAACAATCAAACTACACAAAAGCAAAATCTATTATTTTTTCTAATTTACCGAAGAAATTCAATATAAAAACAAAATTTAAATAGAATTATGAACAGGAAATAATTCAAAATTTAATATAATAAAAAAGAGATGAAAAAAATCTTTAAAAACTGGAACAAAGAGATAATATAAAAAATCAAAGCGAAAAAATAAATATTACAAATAAATATGAAGTAAAACTAAAATCAATTTTAAAATAACAAATATACAAAATACCAAAAGAACACATAAATTTATGAAATCAAATCTTATTCAAAATAAATAACATGAAAAAAATGTCAAAACGAAGTGCTTACCTTAAACAAAGCCATCAATGTCTTAAAAATTAGCAAAAACAAAACAAAAATCTTGATAAAATATAATAAAAAGAAGTATTTACAAACACATCAAGCTATATAAAAGCAAAAAGCAAAATCTATTTTTTTTTAATTTACCAATGAAATTCAAATTCAAATCAAAACAAAATATAATAGAAATAAGATATATGAAATACAAAAACTCAAAATTTAATAGAAACAAAAGGCAATGAATAAATTACTCACTCATGGGAACAAAATGATATAATATCAAAAAATAATATCAAAGGAAAAAAATAAATATTACAAAAGAAAGAAGAATTAAAACTAAAATCAAGTTTGAAATAGCAAACATAAGAAAATCAAGAGTACAACAAAATGTATAAAATCGAATTATAATCAAAAGGAAAAAATGAAAAAAAAAAATAATAAAGATTTTCCTTAAACGAAGTTGTAATTTGACTTAAAAAAATTTAGCAAAAACAAATTAAAAGTTAATGAATACTTATGAAATATAAAATATAATTCACCAAAAACAATGAAAAAATACATTCACAAATAAATGAAATAGAAAAGGACAATAAATAAAATCAATACAAATATCAAGAATTACAAAATAAAATTGAGGCTAAAATTAAAATCAATAACAAACATAAATAAAGAATTGAATCTTAATCGAAAGAAATTAAAAGATATTAAGTCTTCTATATCACTTGAGTGCAAATTTCACACACAAAGGAAAAAGAGTGAGATTGTGGAATACTTACGAATATCAATCTTTTAAACTTCACACATTTTCCTTTTCGCCCAAATTTTCTCTACAAAAAGTGATTGAAAGCAAACATTGATAAAATGACAAATTCTCCATGCATATTTGCTTTGAGAAAAATTACTGACCCTTCAATAATCGAGGTCCTTTAGGCTTTCCACACCTCCCACTTTTATTAGTCATAATATCACAAACTTTTGGCATTCGTAAGCGGCTAAACTATTCATATTATACATTAACTGCTTAACTATTCATATTACACATTTATAAATTAATGCTCAATAACCTAATAAAGATACAATGATCACTATATATATGTTCACATCTTCCTAAAGTATTCTCCTACTTATATTTTTTCAATTTATAACTCTTTCATTCTTCTAATCACTAATGGATGTTAAATTCATCCATTTGAATACCTAATCAAAATACCTAATATTGTAACCTAGTACGCAAAAATCCTAGTCAGCATGAGAATCCAAAAGTCCCGTTGACGTGGAAGCCCGAAAGATCACAATTCACCCTAATAAGCTGATGTGTCACCACCAAAATTGTTTTGGCCTACTTTAATATATTTATAATATAGATTTTAACCATCATTGTTTTTAGCAGTTTTAATCATTGTAATCAAAATATTATTATGTGTTCAACATACACATATCCCCTAATGTCATTCAATGTTAATAATACTCCTTTCGTCCCAAAATGTTTGTCCCATTTGACTTTTTTGTTGAACTTTAACCACAAATTTATGAGAGATTAATCATGTTCATGAAATTCGAAAAGTTGTTGTTGATAATATTATTAATGGTGAATTAATAGGAATTTTTAGAATTTCGTGAACATAATTAAATTATTATATATTTGTGATCAAAATTCAATAAAAAAGTCAAATGGAACAAATATTTTGAATTGGAGGGAGTAGTTAACAACACTTAAACAAAATTTAACAAAAATTAAAGAAAGTTAATGAAAGTAACAAACTCATATTTTCATCCGCTTGTACATCTGAATGTCCTTCCGAATCTTCCCGAATCTTCTCATTTGGGCATAAAACTATTTTTTGACCCGCAAAATAACCTAGTACGATGCAATTTTTCTTTGAAAATGTAATATACGTAAGACTCCCTCCGTTCCGTTCCCTCGCTCGCAGCTTTATCTTTTATTTAAATGGATATTTCGATAAAAGTTTCATCATTTCTAAAATAGAAAAGGTTTATTAATATTCTATTATACATACCCCACTTCTCATACTCATACAGTATTCATAAATTGTGGGACCCACTTATCATATCCACTATCTTTTCCCTCTCATATATTTAAATTGTGGGTTTCACTTGTCATACCCACTCACTTATTCTCTCTCACAACCATTTTTCACTCAACACTTTCCTTAAATTTTGTATCACTATCAAAAAATGATAAAACTTGAATTGAAACGAAGGGAGGGAGTATGTTGCATTTTATCTCTCTTCAACCCGTCTCTCATTCCCCCTCCATTCTTTAGCAAGCATTCCCTAGGTCTCTTCCACTCAACCCCTTTTCTCTTTAGATTTAGCTATGATTCAGATTTATTGATTATCGTAATACTTGGGGTTGGTTAGGCACACATTTAACTCAGCTCAAAGTGTTTTCAAGCTAAGAAGATAGTATTATGGTCATTGTGCGACAGTTTGAAAGACATTGTGCGACAGTTTGAAAGAGTGAGATATTAGAAAATATTTTGTTTTCTAATTCGATTTCAATTGATATATTTGGTAAGAGAATTTTATTACTTTCTTGTAAAGATTTATATTGTTCGATTTAAAAAAGGCATTGTTAAATATGTAAATATCTTTTATTTATGTACATATATTTAGACTAGGACTAATCTACTAACAAATCTCTTTCCTTGTGAGTGTGAATTTATGTTTTCTTGTAGGAATTTGATTACTCAAAGAACGAAGAGTTTGATTGATTGAAGATCTTCTCAAAAGTGCTTATAAATACAAAACTTCAGCACATAGAGAAGACACTGATGTTGCCAGGAATTTCCTCAAGCAGCAACTCACCGTTGTAGTCCAAATTTGATATCTCCGGCTCCTTCTTCTCCAATCAATCTGCACACACTCAAACGTTAACTAAGCCGGGGGCGGCTCCGGCGTAAGCCCCTCCGGCGTGAGGATAAGAATTTGCTTGACAAAGGGGAAATCCAACAATAAGGAAGGTGACTGTGTGTGTAAATGGACGTACCTCTGGAATGAAGCCTTCCTCTCATACTTATACCCCTACCCTCGTGCCTTGCATGTGACTTCCTCACGTTTCATGCTTCCTGCCACGCGTCACCACTCCATTGGTCCTTTATAAAGTAAACCCTTAACACGTGATCACCAATCCCAATGCATAACCGTCTAACAGGTCCCACTTCGTAGATATTTATATGCCGCCTCTGGTAAATAACATCAATTTGGGATCCCTCTCTCGCCGGATAAGGTTACCTTTGGCCTGTCTCGCCTTACCACCATATCTCGCATTTCGCCTTTATCATTATCTCGCCGGTTTACCTCATGATATCTCGCTATTATTGCCTTGGTCTTCCCCCCCCCCTTTACTAACTCTTAGCGGGATATTTCCTATCTCGCCTTCTTATGATCCTCCTTGGGCCGCTTCCATTCTCGTCTTCTTCTTGGGCTTTATCTCATTTTGGGCCCATTTGCTACTCTCTTGCCATCGGACTTGGATTTGACCCAACCATTATTTTAAGGCAGCATCAGAAGCCCCTAAGTTTATGGCGAGATTCATTTATGGTCTCGCCAAAAACTTGATGTTCACCGCCTCCTCATTCCGCGATATACAAATCCTTCTTCAAGAAGCTACTCCATTATAAATCCCCATTAATACACGTGTTTCTTTCCTGGTAACCCTTAAGATTTTAATGAGCCGTCATTTGGGAATCGTGCCAAATTGTGAGGGAAAATTTAAAAATTTTTGCCCCAAACGTCACATCAATCAGTTTCTTAAACCCTCTCTCATATAAATACCCAAATTACTTCCCACATTCCTCTTTTTACTCCTCTTCATCCTTGCTCAAGCTCTCCCAGATTCCGGCAAACCCCAACCTTGATTCCAACGATTCTTCTTCACTTTTCACCGTTTATTTACTGATTACTTCCCCAAAATTGTTTCTTGACCATTATTCTGCTCACCTTTGACCATTTTGGAAGTGATTTGGTGTATCATTCCTCAATCTCCAGGATTCGACCCTTAACTCCGGCGCCTGTTCATCTTTTCCGGTGACTCCTCATATTGTCCGACCAAGATTTTCCTCTTCATCAGGTAACTCTTTCAAAAACCCTTCACATTCTTTAAACCTTCAAGTTTTGATCTTCCCTTTTTGTCTGATTCCTTGCACTTTGTATTTCCCTTTGTCCCATAATTTTTTTTTCCCAAACTACCCTTCATGGCGAGATACAAAAACTGTGCTAGGCGGGTTAGGTACGGAAGATGTCAAGTTTCAGGCGGCTTATATAGGCGCCTGCAAACTACTTGGGCAAGACTGCCCAAGGCCGACATAATTAGGTTGTTAGTTGAAAACTGGGTAGATCCTTCCATTATTAATTCCCTTGAAATCAAAGGTCGCTTTTTCCTTTCCCCTTCAGCCCCTATGTCTCATATTTTCACTTCCCATAGAGAATTGGTCAGGTTTATCAAAGATAAATATGACCCCAATTTAAGCGACTCATCCGAATCTCATTGTGTCGCTGACCCTTTTTCCAAACGTAGAACACATTATAAATCTATCCTATCTTCTTCTTCTTCCAGTGATTCTCGAGAAATGACTGATCAAGCGACATCTTCTCCCGCGGCGACTTCCAAGAATCCCCTTCCACCGGGTTCAAAATCTCAATCTTCATGAAGGTACCTCTTTTACTAATCCCGCTCATGCTGAGGCGGGATCTTCCCTTGCATCAGACACCAGCTCCCTTACTCCTAACCCCATCACTGATTGGCATAGAGATTACCACATTGATAGTTCAATATACCGCATTTCTGATTATCAGGGAGATACCTCCCTTGCCTACTTAAGAGAGATGAGGGAGGGCATAGTAATCTTTCCTTCCCAACTCAAAGCCGGCCTTAGGATTCCCCTTGATCCTTTTCTTTGCGAAGTCTTGTATAAGGCCCAAGCTATGATAACCGAAGTTTATCCCAATGCCATAAGAATAATTTCCGCTTTCATTACCATATGCCGCTCCCTGAGAAAGGAACCTACAGTCGCTGCTTTAATTTCTTTATTTCCTAGATACAAGCAAACTAACAAACTTGCTAGCGGGATAGTGGAAACTCGCCTTTCCCTTCAATATCATAGAGGTCCCAAAGTCCTCACTCCTTTGCCTACAAAAGTTCATGAATGGATGAGCGACCCACTCTTCGTTGTCTCTCGCGTTGGATGGTCTCATCCCGCTGACCTTCATCCTATCAAGCCCCACATTGAAACTAAAGATGCCTCTACTGCTGGCGACATTGCCCTTTGTACCGCCATTCATGCCCTTGTTGCCTTACCCGAAAATTCTTCTGATGATACACCCCAACCTCTCATCTCCTGGAGAGGCATTCTGCGAGATAGAGGGTTACTCGATCAAGTTGGTCTCGCTGACAACTTGCCTCGCATCCTACCCCGGGTTCCAATAAGCCATGTTTACTTCGATGGATGGGAGCGACACTCTGGCAACAAGTACGCTCATGAATGCCAGTCCTGCAAGGGTACTCGTAACTGTACCGCAATGAATACTGCTCTTTGTATGTTTCCTTTTTAACCTTATCTCTTATTTACTTTGGCTCACATTTGAATTACTATAACTCTTGACCTCCTTTTATTTACTTTCAGATCATCGTGCCAAATCAATGGATAGTCGCCAAGCCGCCAACCTGGAAACCGACAAAAGAAGAAAACAAATGGCCAATGCTCGCGACATTGCCCTTGCTCTTCTTCCCGACAATCTTCCGCTGCCAATTTCTCGCGACGGAAAAGATACTGAAGAAATAGCCTTGGAAAAGGCTCAAAACACGGCTAAGGGCAGAGCTAGGCCCACTAACCCAGCTGCCCGTGCCAAACGACAAAAAAGAATCGCCTCTGTATCAACAAATATCGCCCCTCCTTCTCAAGAAACCATCTCACCAAATCCTGTCGCCGTCTCAGCTCCTCCATCCGCTGAAGCTAATCTCCCACCAATTTCTATCTCGCCAACTACTGAGATCAATGTTTCACCAACTGTTATCCCGCCAATCAACATCACACCAGCGACTGAAAATATCGAGATCCTTCCCTCTGACCCTGTTCCATCCAATTCTCCCTCTTTGGAAATCAACATTAGTGAGCACAATCAAACTGCAATTCCTCCTTCCCGCGAGATGGAAGTTTGCGACCTTACCAATGTTTCCAGTTCTCCTCCCACTCCTCGCGACCCAAATACTTCAACCGCTCTTCCTCCTCCCAGCTGGCTTCAAGAAAACTTTTCGAAGCCCGTTGATTTTGCAGGGCTTTTCGAACTCAGTAAAGAGATTGCTAAAGTTCCCCACATGAAGGGACTTATTGAAGAAACTCGCAGCGCGGAGGAATGTATGTTGGGTAGCTCTGCTTTGATTAGAGCTAGTGATCAACTTCAAGTTCAGCGTGTCGCCCACATGGATCCCGACCATGCCGCTTGTCAAGCTGGACTTTATTTTTCATTGGTACGTTGCTCTTTCTTTCCTTGATTAACATTACCCTTATTTTCAGTTGCTTTTTAACTTTCCCTTGTTATCTTTTTCATCTTGGATCTTCTATCATGGGTATCAGCGAGCAAAATACTCGTCTTGATAATGAATCAACGAGCTTAAAGGCTACAAACCAAATTTTGAAGCGCGATAAAGATATCCTCAAAGGTAGAGTCACTCGGCGGGAAGCTACAATCAAAAACTTGGAGGGAGAGCGCGACAAATTAAAGACTGACTTGGCTACTTCCCAGAATCAACTTGATCATACCCTTACTGATCTTAATGCCGCTAAATCTGATCTCGCCAATGCTACCACTGAACTTAACTCTGTTAAAGAGAATGCCGCCAAATTGAGGAGCGAGAATGAAGCCTTGAAAGAAACTCATGCAGCCGACATTCAATCTTTCCAAAGCGAGATTACTAGGCTGAAAGAAGAGCTGACTGGGAAAACCGCAGAAATTGCTTCTCTGAATGCTGATGTGGCTCAATTGACAGATGATATTGCTGACATTGGGAACCAGACTTCTCTTCAAGTTATGCGGGCCGCAGCAGCTGATATCAATGATATTCCCGCTATCACAATTGAACGACTTGCCCACTGGGGATCAGAGCCGATTTTCAGCGAGGTATGTCGCCGTGGCCATCCCCTGGTTCCTTTTACTCCAGAAGAGCTTACCGACCTTGCTGAGGAAGACGCTTTATTGGGTAAGTCTCCATGGAGACCTCCTCCTGTTCAAGATCCAAATGTCGTAGCTTTGTGGGGCGATCTTCTCGAACATAAGCATAAACAATTGGATGATGCCAAAGCTCTTGCCCTAGCGACTTCAAGCTCAACTCAAGCCGCACCAACTGATGATCCCAATGCCTCAGCTTAATTTCCTTTTAATACTTAGCTTACTTTGAACAACTTTTGTAACTTGCCATGGTGGCTAAACAATTTACTTTCTTGTCTTTTGGGGCCTGCGTGCCTTTAAACAATGTACATTTGCGGCCTTCGTGCTTGCCCCTTTACTTTTATGCTTTGCTTGTTTCATCATTTATATCTCACCATTATTACTTTGTTTTGATAATTCATCAAAATTCTCCTTTTTCATGACAGGTACACCATACACATATACTCCCATCGAAAAAGTGAAGTCGTCTTTAGGCGACTTTACTTACAACGCATACTATGCGACTCATACTTGTTGCTAACCTTAACTCTTTTTTGATCTTTCTTTGCTTCTCACTTAGGATAATTTCCTTCTTTTTACCTCACATCTTTCCTTAAAAACCCACTTTTTCTGTCCTTCAAGCGAGATAAAAATCTCTTTCATAGCGACTTATGTTCATGCCCTTAAGGCGAGATGGAACTTTTTCTCATTTATAGTCCGGAGACTTTCATTTTTATAGTCCATAGACTCTCGCATATTTATAGTCCTTAGACTGACTCGCATCTTTTATAGTCCGTAGACTGACTCGCATCTTTTATAGTCCGTAGACTGACTCGCATCTTTTATAGTCCGTAGACTGACTCGCATCTTTTATAGTCCGTAGACTTTCTTTCACATAATATTTTATGACTTACCTTGACTCACATCTTTTATAGTCCGTAGACTTTCTTTCACATGATATTTTACGACTTTCCTTGACTCACATCTTTTATAGTCCGTAGACTTTCTTTCACATGATATTTTACGACTTACCTTGACTCTCATCTTTTATTCATCCACCTGTTTTCATAATTCACCCAATATTGTTTTGATAATTCATCAAAAACTCTCTACCTTCTTTCCCTTGGCGAGATACCACCATACACATATACTCCCATCGAAAAAGTGAAGTTGTCTTTAGGCAACTTTACTCTAAGCGACTTACTTCTACTTTATTGGCGACTAATCACATATTGTTATGACATAATATTCAATCCATACAAGATAAATATGAGTAATAAAATTTCATATTTTCATTATATTCACATCATATTCAACCCATAAAACATTTGTACCTTCTATTCATAGATTCATGATTGAAAAAATTCATAGATTTTGACAAAATTGCTATGAAAAGACATATATGACTTTCATTCATGATTGAAAAAAATTCAAAGATTCAACAAAATTGCTACGAAATGACTTTAATATGAATAATTCCGAATAGACAAATTATCCTTATTGATTCAATGATAATACCTCTTTAAATGATCCACACTCCATGCATGTGGGACGTCTTTGCCGCCTTCTTCCTTCAAATGATAAGTCCCTTCTCGCACGATCTTGGCGATCTGAAAGGGACCTTCCCATTTCGGGTCTAGCTTGGCAAATCCCGCTGTCGCTCCTTTAACTTCGCGGCTTCTCAGCACCCAATCCCCTATACTGAATGATCTCTTATTTACCCGTTTGTCGTGCTGCGCCTTCATCCTTTGCTTATAATTGATCATTCTCATTCTCGCCCTAAGCCTTTTTTCATCACTCAAATCCAGCTCGAAACATCTTCTGTCGCCATTCATTATCTCGTCATAATAAGTTACCCTATGGGTAGGCAAACCCATCTTAGCGGGAGCCATTGCTTCTGAACCATAAGTCAATGCGAAAGCTGTCTCGCCAGTTGACCCCTTCACCGTTGTTCTAACATACCATAAAGCTGTGGACAATTCTTCCAACCAAGCCCCTCCTCTTTTTTCTAAGTTTTTACACAAAATCTCCAGAGCTTGCTTGTTGGCGGCCTCCACTTGCCCAATGCACTGCGGCCTATAGACTGCGGACTGCCAATGCTTGATATTCTAATTCTCGCAAAAACCATGAAACTTTTTCCTGAATTGTGGCCCGTGATCAGAAATGATGGCTCGCGGCATTCCATGGCGACACAGGATTTCTTCCATTACAAATCTGATAATTTGGTCTTCAGTGGTAGAAGTTAGTGCCCTTGCCTCTGTCCATTTAGTGAAATAATCAACAGCTACCACCACCATCTGAGCTCCTCCTTTGTCCTTGGGGAAAGGTCCTATAAGGTCTATCCCCCACATATCAAAAGGCCAAGCCGCTATAATTGGTGTCTGTTCAGTCGCAGGCTATTTAGGAATGTTAGCATGTCGCTGGCACTGATCGCGTTTTCTCACATACTCTTCCGCATCTTTCTTCAATGTTGGCCAGTAATACCCGTGAAATATGATTTTATTAGCCAAAGTTCTTGCTCCTGGATGGCCTCCACAAACGCCCTCATGTACTTCAAATAAAACATTATCAACTTTTCCCGGCTCTACACATCTCATCAAAGGTCGCGAGAAAGACTTGCGGTATAAGATCCCATCTTGCACAGTAAACCTGGGCGACATTTTCTTAACAATCCTCACCTTATCTTCTTCTTGAGGCAGCTCTTCCTTTTCCAAATAGTCCTTCATCTTGCTTACCCAATCTTTTTCACCCACTTCAATCTCCATTATCAGCGGCCTGTCATATGCCGGCTCTTCAACAAATTCCACCACCACCTTCTTGGGCAACTCTTCAATTTTGTCACAGGCATCTTTACTCAACATGTCGGCCCGTTCATTTTTCTCTCTGTCGATCTGCACCAGTTCCCAATAATCGAAGCTTTGCAAAATCTGCCTTACCATTTCACAATATTTCGCCAACGCTGTACTCACTACCCCATATCTACCTCTTACTTGGTTGACAATCAATTGAGAATCAGAATGAGCGACTATTTGCTTTACTCCAATATCTCGGCATGATTCCAATCCCGCAACTAAAGCCTCATATTCCGCCTGATTGTTCGTCATGTTGAACTTAAACCTCAGGGCTTTCTCGTATGTGCAATCCTTTTCTGGCGAACTCAGCGAAATCCCAGCTCCTCCTTTGTCTTTAGCTGAAGATCCATCAACATACAACTCCCAACACCCTGCTGGTCTTTCTCGCTCTTCTTCCACCTCAGGGTTCTGCGACTTGGCCTTCCTCTTCTTGGCCCCCTGAGTCTCTATCTCCTCCCTTTCATAAGTAAATGAAGTTTCGAGAATAAAGTCCGCCAACGCCTGAGCCTTAATTGCCTTTCTCGCCTCATACTGAATATCAAACTCCGTCAATTCAATCGACCATTTTAGGAGCCTTCCCGCTGAATCAGGCTGTTGTAAAATCTTCCGCAAGGGTGCATTGGTCAAAACAGTAACAGGATGAGATAAGAAATAGGCCCTCAACTTCCGCGTCGCAATCACCAAAGCATAAGCCAACTTTTCTGCGTTAAAGTATCTCGCCTCTACTTCACTTAATGCCTTTGAAACATAATACACCGGCTTTTGCATGCCGCCATCCTCTTTTATCAGTACCGCTGCCACTGCTAGATCAGAAGCCGCCAGATAGACATACAAATGGTCTCCTTCCTCCGGGCTACATAAGATTGGCGGCTTTCCCAAGTACTCCTTTATCTTATGAAATGCTTCTTCACACTTTTCATCCCAAGAAAATTTTTGATCCCCTTTTAACACCTTGAAGAACGGCAAACATTTCTCAGCCGAACGCGACACAAACCGCCCCAAAGCTATCACCCTACCATTCAACCTTTGAATCTCTTGGATCGTTCTAGGCGACTTCATATCTATTAAAGCCTGGATTTTCTCCGGATTTGCCTCTATACCGCGACGATTTACCAAGAATCCCAAAAACTTTCCCGCCGTTACTCCAAAAGTGCATTTACTTGGATTAAGCTTCATGGAATTTCTCCTCAAATTCTCAAAAGTCTCAGCCAGATCCACTAAATGATCCTCCCCCTTGGTTTTGATTACCATATCATCAATATAAGCTTCAACATTCCTTCCAATCTGCGATTTAAATATCTTATTGACCATCCTTTGGTATGTCGCCCCAGCATTCTTCAAACCAAAAGGCATCATTTTATAGCAAAAATTACCAAGGGGAGTTCTGAAAGCTGTTTTGGCCTTGTCTTCTTCAAGCATGTTGATCTGGTGATACCCTGAGTAAGCGTCGATAAAGCTAAACACCTTGTGTCCTGCAATGGAGTCCACCAATTTATCTATCTTCGGCAAAGGATAACAATCCTTGGGGCATGCCGTATTCAAATCTGTAAAATCTATGCACATCCTCCACTTCTTATTTGCCTTTAACACCATGACTGGGCAGGCTAGCCAGACTGGATAAGTGATCTCTTCAATGATTCCCGCTTTCAGTAACTTCTCGACTTCTCCAATCACCGCCTTCTCCTTTTCCGCTGACAGGTATCTCACCTTTTGCTTAAAAGGCTCTACATTTGGATCGGCATTCAAACAGTGTAGGGCGACCTTCTCATCAACTCCGCACATATCCTCAGGTCTCCAAGCAAATACATCAATGTTATCCCGCAAAAAATCAATCAACATATCTCGTTCATCCTTTTTCAACTGTTTCCCGATTTTAACTTTCTGCTCTGGGTATTCGCCATTAATAATTACCTCCTCCAACTCTTCTGCCGCCTGAATATCCGGCTCATCCCGCATTTGCAATGTATCTACCTCCATTTCAGCCGCCTTTCTCTTCTCTACACATCTCTTTATTCCTTTGTCGCTGCTTTCCCCCTTATCTTTCCCGGCAAGCGACACACCCTCAGGTGTTTCTACTATAATCTCTTCATCACATTATTCACTATCGGAATGCACTACCTCCTCAATAAGGGGTTCCTTCATCTTGACAAATTCTGCGGATCTCGACCAGGCCATCTCGGCTTGCATCACCAACAATGCCATCAAATTCCTTTCTGATTTCTCCTGCATCATTTCTGTCTCTATATCTCGCTCCTCACTTCTTCCTTGCACAACTTCATCTTCTGCCTTTTCTTCAATAACAATGATCGCCGACATATTTTTCATGCTTTCAGTTTCCTCCCAACTCTCACATCCTCCTAAGTCGGTGATCATGTTTATTCTTGCATCCCGCACTGTCAAGGCTGTAGAAAGTGAACTCGTACTCGCCCTAGCCGCTGTTTGCATCTCAATCTTTTTCTGAATAACTTCCTTCACCTCGCTTTTCAAACATGCTATTCCCTTTGCCGTGGGAAATTTGACCCGCTGATGCGGGATAGACACCACCATCTCAAAACTTTGCATAAAGGGAATGCCTACAATAGCATTGTATGGCGACACTAAGTCAATAACCATAAACTCCACGGTGCGAGTTCTCACCTTCTCGTCCTCTCCTATTTCTACCGCCAAAGAAATTGTCCCCTTAACCCGCACAGTGTGGTTTGTAAACCCCTCCAAAAATCCTTTATATGGCACCAAATTAGCCTCTGTATATCGCATCTTCTTGAACGCTTCATAATAAAGGATATTTCGGCTAGCTCCTGAATCCACCAATACTCTATGCAAAATACTGTTCCCCGGAGCAATAGAAATCACAACTGGTTGGCATCCATGGCTTGGAGTTAAAGCCAATTCTCGTCTAGAAAAACTGATCATCCTTTCCTCACTGGGTGGGTACGCGGGAATGTGACAAGTATGAGAGAGCGACATGATCTGATTGCTTAAGCAAGTAATACTTGTTGGCTCGTGAATCACCATAATTTCATTCCTATTGCCATTTCCTCCTTGAGCCGCCACATTTGGCTCTTGCCATACATACTCCTGCAGCTCACCTCTTTCAACCTTCCCTTGAATAACTTTCTTCAAATTATAGCAATTATCTGTATCATGCCCCCTATCCCGATGATAATTACAGTACTGGTTCATATTAATCCTCCCTAGATCATTCATTTCAAAGGCAGGCGGCAAATCAACAGCTCGCAAAATTTCACTTGGTGTAGCAGTCAATCTTGTGAATCTCACTATCCTCCTTACTCCACGACCTCCATTGCGGCCTCCATTGCGACCTCCACCTCTGCCGCCAGCGGGATTCCCTCTACCTCCTCCTTGAGCTGCATTCCCTTCCTTCACATATTCAATCCTATCCTTAACACTTTTCTTTCCAGTATTAGAGGTTCCTTCATCAATATCCTCCCCACCACAATATGCCTTGACTCGCTCGGGCAACTCGCTCAAAGTCGCAGGTAGCCTCATCCTTAACTCCCTCCTGAAAGATTCAGATAGCAGGCCCGACATATACATCATTATGACATATTTGGGATCAATCTCCGAAATTTGATTGGCAATTAGCAAAAATCTGTTTGTATAAGTGACAAGGCCTTCTCCCGCCTTCTGCTTAATTCCAATCAACTCCTGTAGCACTACTGGTTGAGCTCCCACTGATCCAAACCTTGCTAAAAATTTTCTATTGAAGTCTTGATACCCCAATATGGAATTAACAGGCAGCTGCACAAACCAATCCAAAGCTTGAAGTTCTAAGGTGCTAGCAAAGGTCTTACATAGCAAAGCATCGTCCTTGGTCAATATCACCATTGTGACTTCAAATCCCGCCACATGAGTCCTGGCGGTAGTTACTCCGGCATACTTGGATAGAGTGGGCAAACGGAAATCCGGAGCTGGCTCGGCCTCCTGGATATACTTAGCGAATGGGGCGACAAAAGAGTCCTTCTCATTGTCAATTATACCACCCCTTTCCAACTCAGCCAATCTTCTTGCCATCTCGGCCATCTGCCTCTTTAACCCATCCTCTTCTCCAAAACGACTAACTCCTACACCCTTTCCCTTCTCTACCGGCTTAGGTTTCTCGACCTCTTTGAAACTTCTCAACTCTTTCTCGCCATCTTCCGCTTCATTCGACGCAGTATCTCCATCCTCTTCTTCACAATAAAGAGACGACACTTGGGAAGTGTGTGGCCAATGATAAACTTGAATCTTTCGTCCATTCTCCATGTACTCTCCTGCCTTCCGCTTTTGCGACCCTTCTATTCTCGCCTTTGTTTCCTTTGGCTTCTCAGGCTCCACCTCCTTTTCCCGCTCATCATTCACCACAATTACCTCCTTGTTTGCTCCCTTATTTCCTTCTACTGCTACTGTTAACAAACCCGGCGGGATTGGGGTAGGCTTCTTCTTCATTGCCCTTAGCCGCTTATTATTTTCAATCAATTGCAAGATTAAATTATTATGGATCCTCAAACTTTCTTCTTCATTCTCTGCTTCCTCCTCTTGGGGTGGCGGAAATACATTTCTTTCTCTTTCATCACCAGTATCTCGCTCCATCTCCTCCGGAATCATTTGCTGCGAGGAAGAAGTATCTCTCGCTCCGCCCATTCCTATACTCCCATACCCCGACATTGGTGTAATAAGATTCCTTCCAGCCACAGTTTTCTGACCCACTATTCCCTTCTCAGGTGTTGACATTCCTTCCACCTACGTAATCAAGCTGACGAACTTCAACTATGAAAATCTGCAAATCTTATGAAGATTTGAAGATCTTGCCCAGAAACCAAGAAACAACCAATAATAACCCAGCAATCAAACCTTTCAACACCAACCAAGAACTTTCCAAAAATTTCAACAATTGCTTCAACTACACACTACCACCAAAAACACCAAAATCCCAACTACTTAAAATCAAATGAATTCACAAAATCCAAAACTATCAACCAAGCTCAAACCTCACAATCAAACAACTTCATCTCCACTGCAACTCACGCAAATACTTTAGAAATCAGGATTTCACACCAACCCAATCAAACAGTATCAAATTCTCCAACTATTTCAACCCACAAATATTACCAAACACCAATCGATTCCAATCAACAATAAGAACAACAAGTTTCAACTCACAAATTGCAAAATAAACCAAATCAATCGAAAATTCAACACACCCACTGAGTCGTCCCCAACACGAACCCACCTTCTAGATCTCCGAACAAAACTCCAAAGATATCAACCTACCGCCGACGAAACTCCAATCCTTGAAGAGAAAACAGTCCCGGCAACGGAACCAATTGATGTTGCCAGGAATTTCCTCAAGCAGCAACTCACCGTTGTAGTCCAAATTTGATATCTCCGGCTCCTTCTTCTCCAATCAATCTGCACACACTCAAACGTTAACTAAGCCGGGAGCGGCTCCGGCGTAAGCCCCTCCGGCGTGAGGATAAGAATTTGCTTGACAAAGGGGAAATCCAACAATAAGGAAGGTGACTGTGTGTGTAAATGGACGTACCTCTGGAATGAAGCCTTCCTCTCATACTTATACCCCTACCCTCGTGCCTTGCATGTGACTTCCTCACGTTTCATGCTTCATGCCACGCGTCACCACTCCATTGGTCCTTTATAAAGTAAACCCTTAACACGTGATCACCAATCCCAATGCATAACCGTCTAACAGGTCCCACTTCGTAGATATTTATATGCCGCCTCTGGTAAATAACATCAATTTGGGAAACCTCTCTCGCTGGATAAGGTTACCTTTGGCCTGTCTCGCCTTACCACCATATCTCGCATTTCGCCTTTATCATTATCTCGCCGGTTTACCTCATGATATCTCGCTATTATTGCCTTGGTCTTCCCCCCCCCTTTACTAACTCTTAGCGGGATATTTCCTATCTCGCCTTCTTATGATCCTCCTTGGGCCGCTTCCATTCTCGTCTTCTTCTTGGGCTTTATCTCATTTTGGGCCCATTTGCTACTCTCTCGCCATCGGACTTGGATTTGACCTAACCATTATTTTAAGGCATCATCAGACACGACTTTAGAAAATTATTTACAAGACAATAGCTTTTGTTTTTCATGGATTCAATATTGCCTTTTAGGTTGTGAGTGAAAGTTATATCTTACATCTGAACTCACATATAGATTTTCATCAAGTTCTTTGTTCTACTTCTGATTAGAATATGCTCTCCTTGGAAAAGGAAGATTGTTCTTAGTATAGAAGGTGGTTAGAACTTGTTTAGTATTTTAATCTTTTGTTTTCACTTATTCAGATTTCTTTTTGTAAATCAGATTTTAATAGTGAAAAGCTTTTTGGGCTTAAAGCCTTGTTTGCTGGGGTAGAATCAGTAAACATTTAAATTCTTGTGTTTTTTATTTTATTTCGCTGCTTATTGGTGGATGTGTGAACAGTTGTAACTCACATATGTACTCACATTCGTGTTCTGTTGAGTTGACTTGAATTCTTAGCTACACGAAACTTTCAATTGGTATCAAAGTCAACTCTCGATATATTACTGAGTGTTGATCAAGAAAGTGTAGTCACAATAGAATGTCAAAATCATCAAAACAAGCCTCATGTCTTGGATGACACCAATTATTCTTTTTGGAAGTCTAAGATGCATAACTACAACAAATGTATTGATGAAAGAGATTGAATGTGCATACTTGTGGCATGGCAACCTCCTACAGAGGAGAAAAAGCCTGCTTCAGATGTTGGTGAAACTTATTTTGAAAGAAAATCAGAGGAAAGATGGACTCTTAAGGAGATCATCTCTGCTAATTACAATTCTAAAGTCATGGGTGCTTTTTCCAGCCATGTTTTTAAAAATATGTACAAACTTATCACCAATGAAAGCATAGCAAAGAATGCTTGGGATATCTTTCAGATGCAATGTGAGGAAATTTCAAGTGTTAAATCTACCAGACTTAGGATCTTAATGAATATATTTGAACTACTTAGAATGGAGGAGACAAATGATATTGTCTCCTATGCCGTTAAAATCCATAAAATCTCTAATGAATGCACCAGTCTGGGTGAATCCATCTCTAATGCCAGACTAGTGAGCAAAATTTTAAGGACCTTACCTGAAAGGTTCAACATAAAGGTGGCTGTCATAGAGAAGACTAGTGACACCAACACAGTAGGTTTAGATAAAATTGTTGATATTTTAACTATGTTTGAGCTAAATCTTGAGGCTCAGAAAAAGAACAAGGCCTTAAGTCTTGCCCTCAAAAGCTTTGCTGCTGTTCCAAAGTAACTAGTTGAGCTCTCATCTGAAATTGACAAGTCAAACCTTGAGGATGAGGATGTGGCTCTCATCTCTGAAAAGTTTAGTTCTATGCTGAAAAATAAGAGAATGGACAAGTTTCCCAACAGACCTGCTCCTAGTGCTGAAAAACCTAAGGTTAACACTGAGAGTGGGTTCAGAAAGCCAAACATAGAGAATAGGAAATCCTCATATCTGTACAATGTAGAGCTTGTCGTGGCTTTGGTCACTATGCTAATATGTGTGCTAACACACTTAAAAAGAAGGGAATGAGCCTAACTGCTTCCCTGAGTGATAGTGAGGATATAGAGGAAATTGCTAATATGTCTGTGATAAACTGTCATTCTGTGTTTAATGCTCATTTTGCAAGAATAGAAGAAGGAGATTCTGAGGTGAATGTGGACTCAGATGTGGACACATCCTTGGACACATCTGAATATACATCTAATCTGACTCTTAACTGTTTTTCCATAAAAGGAGATTCAGAAGATGAAGAAAGAGACATTCCCAATGAGGAACTCTTTGAGACATACAGAGAACTGCATACAGATTGGATAAAAAGGATTAACAAAATTGAGGTACTTGCTAAGGTAAATAAAGATTTTTCTGATAAGTTAGTTGTTTGTGAAGATGAAAAAAACCAGACTTTCAAAAGAAAATGATGATAAAAAATATACCATTGCCAAACTTATAGTCCTGATAACCAAGAGAGAAGTTGAGCTTGAAAAATTCAAAATTGAGTTTGAAAAAGCTGAGATTAAATACTGGTAAAATGAAACTTGATGAAGCTATAGCTCTTGGTAAAACTGAAAAAATTGACATTGGATTTGAGAAAACCAAATTTGTAAAAAAGGGATGTGAGGTTACAAAAATTGTTGAAAAACCAATCTTAAGTACTAAAAGGCCAAGGAGAAGGCACTATATCTGTCATTATTGCTTTGCTCCAGGGCACATTCGTCCCTTCTGTTATAAGTTGAAAGCTGATAGAAAAGCTGGCTGTGTAAATCAAACTCAGATGTGTGACAAGATGTGTACACATCCTACCACACAGCAGCAGCACCACCACAAAAAGAAAGTTGAAACTAAGTGGGTGGCTAAACCTAGTGCTACCTGTAATGTTGTCTACTCTTCCCTTAAGAGTAGTGTCTCTGGTTTCTGGTATTTTGATAGTGGGTGCTCTGGGAATATGACTTGGAACCTAGACGTTCTAACTGACTATAGGTTGATCAATGATGGAAATATGAACTTTGGTGGTGGTTCTCAAGGTAAAATCATTGGAAAAGGGACCCTAGATGTTAAAGGTCTCCCAAAATTGCACAATGTATACCATGTAGAAGGCTTAAAAGCCAACCTGATAAGCATCAGTCAGTTGAGTGATGATGACCTTCATGTGAAGTTTGATAAATATCTGTGTGAGGTATTTGATAAAGATAACAAGTGTGTGTTTACAGGTCCTAGATCTGCTGATAACTGTTACCAATTTGGTCACAATTTGTCTTGCCTAAGTACTAAAGTGAATGATGTCAATATGTGACACCAAAAACTAGGGCATGCCAGCATCAGAAAATTAGAGGAACTTCAAAGGTATGAAGCTGTAAGGGATCTCCCTAAAATGAGCTTTAAAAACACTGATGTCTGTGGCTCTTATCAAAAGGGTAAGAAGATAAAATCCTCAAACAAAAGGGTCCAACAATGTTCCACATCTAGATGTTTGAAGTTGATACACACTGACTTGATGGGGCCTATAGAAGTAGAAATTCTTGGTAGGAAAAAGTATACTTTTCTGTGTGTTGATGACTACTCCAGGTACACTTGGATAATGTTTTTAAGGGAGAAGTCTGAGACCATAAGTGAGTTCAAAAACTGGTACAAGAGGGTCAGAAATTTGTATGGGCTTAAGGCTATAAGGATTAGGTATGACCATGGTACTGAGTATGAGAACTCCATGTTTACTGCCTTCTACAACTCTAAGGGATTCACTCATGAATTCTCTGCTCCTATTACACCTCAACAAAATGGAGTTGCAGAAAGGAAGAATAGAACCCTCCAAGAAATGGCTAGGGTTATGTTAAGTTCCAAAAACCTATCAAAGAAATTTTGGCCAGAAGCTTTTAATAATGCCTGTCACATTGGCAATAGGGTGTTTCTCAGAATTAGGATCACTATGACACCCTATCAAATCCTACTTGGCAAGAAACCTACTCTAAAGTATTTTTATGTATTTGGGTGTATCTGTTACATCCTCAATGATAGGGAATACTTGTCCAAGTTTGATTCCAAAAGTGATAAAGCAATATTAATGGGCTACTCCACTAATAGTAGAGCATATATGGTTTTTAACCTAAAAACAAAGACTATTATGGAATCTGCAAATGTGGTATTTGATGATACACGTGATCTTAACCTCAAAACTGCTGAGGATGATGTTTTAGGTTACTTACTAGACTGGAAAGTTACAGACACATGAGCTGTGGAGTAAATAGAGGATGCTGAGGCTGAAACAAATGGTGAAGCAGAGAAGAATGTGACTAAGGATATGGACACATCTGCCTCCACATCCACTCCTATATATGTCCCCACATCCTCCCAAACTCCTGAACCGAAGGGAATGAGGATGGGTGTGTGGACAGATCAAGGGATATTCCCTCAAATATTCAGAAAAATCATCCCACTTCATAGGTTGTGGGAGATATCCATGATCAAGTGAGAACAAGGCAGAAAGGAAAGGTAAACTACAGAGAGCTAGCTGGTTTGTGGAGCTGCTCATCAGCTTTCTCCAAGGTAAATTTTTGTTGTTATGTTTCAAATATTGAACCTAAAAACATAACTGAGGCTTTAAAGGATGCTGACTGGATTATGGCCATGCAAGAAGAGTTGAGTCAGTTTGAAAATGATGTTTGGACTTTAGTTCCTAGGCCCTCTCATGGATAGTCATAGGAACAAAATGGATTTTCAAAACTAAGACTGATGAGAAGGGGGTGATTACTAGAAACAAGGCTAGACTTGTGGCTCAAGGGTATACTCAAGTTGAAAGAATTGACTTTGAGGAAACCTTTGCCCCTGTTGCCAGAATTGAGCCCATAAGACTCTTATTGGTCATTGCATGCTACCTCAAGCTTACTCTTCATCAAATGGATGTTAAGAGTGTCTTTCTGAATGATATATTAGATGAAGAAGCCTATGTTGAACAATCTAAAGGCTTTAAGGATCATGAATACCCAAACCATGTGTACAAACTGAAGAAAACTCTGTATGGGCTGAAATAAGCCCCTAGAGCTTGGTATGGTAGGTTTACTGACCATTTACTCCACCTGGGGTTCAAAAGAGGTGAGGTAGACAAAACATTGTTTGTGAGGAAATAAAAGGGAGATAATTGTGGCTCAAATCTATGTGGATGACATAGTGTTTGAATCTAATTCAGACACCATGTTAACTTCTTTTGTGGGTAGCATGACCTTCACATTTGAGACGAGTATGTGAACATACCCCCTATAAAAATTTGTGTTTTAGTTTTGGAAATGGGACGGGAAATATGTAAAATTCAAAGAAAGAAGTCGCTACGCCTTTTTATGGAAAACATTGAAAAACCTTTTATGAAATAAAAGAGAGGGTTCGGGGGTCAGATTATGTGTTGGAAAGAATCGAGAGTTCACCCAACAGCCTCACGAACGAGTCTTTCAATGAAAACATCCAATATATTTAATCGTGTGTGAAATTTGTGTGAGACGAGAATGTGTGTTTATATGCTTTGCTTTTCGTTACAAAAATGAGAAAAATACAATTTGTGAGCCACTTGGTGCAGGGGGCCACATCCCAATTACATTAATTGGAACAGATTACAACTGAAAGGAACATGCTGTAAATGGGCTAGGTGTGTCACACGACACAGGACCTAGAATGGCCAAGTGTGTCGCGGGACACACTATGCCAATCTGCAGAGGCTTTACAAAACTTGATTACAGAGATTGAAATGAATAATTGCAATGAAATAGAATCAGATTACAGATCACTAAGATCACAGAGATAGGAACCAACACTCAAGAGAGTGTGGATGTGATTGATCCACACTCTACTTGGCATTTAAGCCAATAAGGAGAAGAAGCATGATCATAAACATACAAATCAAAGCATACTAAATGCAATCTGAGAGCATGGCATGACAAATCTAATCAGGTTCTAAACCAAATATCATACTAAGCATGGCTATAGCAATGAATAATGAAACTAGATAGAGAGAAGGAGAATTAGGATATGTTACCCTTGTAGTCTTCAATCTCTATACCAAGTTAGGTATATATTTTATTTCTTCAATTCAGCTTCAGAAGGAGGGTTAGAACCCAGAAGGAACGTTGAATCTTCAATATGTGTGAAAGTGTATGAAGGAGAGATTGAATTGTGTGTGAGAAAGTGTGAATTGAGAGAGAATTGGTGTGTGTTTGTTTGTGTATGATGAGAGAGGAGAGTCTGGCGTAATTTGGGCAGAGTCACAATAGGGAGGCCAGAGAGGGATTCAGAAATGAGAGTAGAAGGGCTCAATTTATAGCTGCATGAGATATGGCCACTTATTTGTCTTACATTTTTGACATGTCTGATTACTGATTTGTGGGTATTTCTTGTTCATGTTGTCTTTTGAATCCCTTGATACAATCTTCCTAGATATCTCATAGTGGGTGTCTTAATTAAGAGAAGCAGCTACTTCTTCCATTTGTATGAATCCATGTCCAGTGTGATCAAGTGATCCTCAAGATAAAGTTTGAAATCAAACTTGAAAAGATCACTGGACAAAAGGGCTATCTTTGGGTCAAAAGAAAAGTAAAATCTACTCAATTTGCAATTTATCCACAATAAAAAAAAAATGGATGGATGCATCCTAGAGGCCGTGCAGATTAGATTATTGCCCATTGACTTTCTGTGATTATGATGTGTCTCCAAATGTGACTCATATCCTATGACACATCTGAACTGAGATTTTTTCCTTCACCTGTGTGATTTATCATGCTAGTCATTCTTCATATTAGGACATATAGGGTACTTTGTAAATATTTTCTAGTTTATTTTCTTTCTTAACTTATTCTATGATTTAACATGTTCTTGATTTCCAAAATCTCTCATGAAAAAGAAAGGTGTGTATCAAAATCCTCATAGGAAAAGGAAGGACAAATTCAAAGGGGTATTTGTGGAATTGATATGGCCGAAGATCCTCATTGTTACCGGAAAAGGTATTTTCTATTTTGATAAAATTTAATCCCTAGTTTTATGGTGGTTAGTTGTGTGTGTAATTCCAAGGGTTTGTAGCCGTTGAGGACTCAATCATTAGTGCTGCAATCCTATAGTCCTATTTGAGGTAAAAATCCTTTATTGAGTAGGAAAGGGGAAGTTGTGAGTTTAAATGTGGGTCACATCTGTCACATCTCTTTAATCTCTCATTGTATTTCTTCTTCCTTTGCCCCGATATTTCTCTCTCACACACACGCACAATATATTTCTCTCTCTGTCTGTCTGACCAATCTGCAGAAGCAATGGAGCCCCAAAATCCAAAACCCTACTGGTCCCAAAATAGAGATCTGTGGATCTGTCTGTCTAAACAATCTGCAGAATCAATGGAGCCCTAAAATCCCCCTTGATGCAAAAATTACTGCAGATGATGCCCTCTCCACTGCTCTCAATGCTCAACTGATTGCCTCCTAGACACATGCCAAGAACCTTAAGGCTTTGAAGGTGGATCTCCAGAAATAGAAGACTACACTTTCTAGTCAAAAAGGGGGAGAAGAAGAAAAGGATGAGGATGATGCTGATAATGTCTTTGCTGCTGCTGATGCTTCAGAATGGGGAAGTTGGAATGCTTAAACTCAGGGTGAGTTTTACTGTTTGTTCTTGCTGGTGAATGAAACATAAACAATGGTCTGGATGCTTCTTTAGTTTTAGTTTGTTAAACTGCAACTTTTGGTACTAACACTTGTCTATGCAGTTTTGTGTGGATGTGTTGACACGTCTGCACAAACATCCAAAAGGGGAGATTTAAATTTTGAAAATCGTGGTCATATTATCTATATTGGATAAATCTTTGTTTTAACCAGAAAGTCCAAAATAGGGGGAGATTGAAAGAGTGAGATATTAGGAAATATTTTGTTTCCTAATTCGATTCCAATTGGTATATTTGGTAAGATGATTTTATGACTTTCTTGCAAAGATTTATATTGTCCTATTTGGAAAAGGACATTGTTAAATATGTAAATATCTTTTATTTATGTACATATATTTAGACTAGGACTAATTTACTAGTAAATCTCTTTCCTTGTGAGTGTGGATTTATGTTTCCTTGTAGGATTGGATTACTCAATGAAGGAAGAGTTTGATTGATTGAAGATCTTCTCAAAGGTGCTTATAAATACAAGACTTCAGGACATAGAGAAGACATGGCTTTAGAGAATTATTTGGAAGACAATAGCTTTTGTTCTTCACAGATTCAATATTGCCTTTTAGGTTTGGAGTGAAGGTTGTGTCTAACATTTGAACTCACATCTAGATTTTCAACATGTTATTTGTTCTACTTCTGATTAGAATAGGCTCTCCTTGGGAAAGGAAGATTGTTCTTAGTGTAGAAGGTGGTTAGAACTTGCTTAGTATTTTAATCTTTTGTTTTCACTTATTCAGATTTATTTCTGTAAATCCGATTTTAATAGTGAAAAGTTTTTTGGGCTTCAAGCCTTGTTTGCTGGGGTAGAACCAGTAAACGTTTAAATTCTTGTGTTCTTTTATTTTATTCCGCTGCTGAAATTACCCGAATCGCGCGGACTGCGGCGAGCGGTTCTTTCGAATGGACTTCACTTGGAAAAGAGAGTCGCCACGCCGTTTTGTATTATGAGCCTAAACTTTGAAAAAGGCTTTGAAAACAAGGTCGTTTTTATTGGTAGCAAAAACTTGGAAAAGGCTTTGAAAATGGGACGTTTTGATTGGTAGCCAAAACTTTACAAAAGGCTTCTTAGGACCAGAGATTGTTAGGTTCGGAGGTCTCGTTACGTTTCGGGAAGAGTATGTTGAGATCACCCGAAATGCCTCGTATGACTACCTTTCTCAAAAAGTGTGCGTGTGTGTGTGTTGGTGTTACTTTTGAAAATGAGCTTAAATGACAAGCTTTAATCTTGGTTTGAATGACAAACGTTGATTTTGGTAAAAAAGAGCATTTGAATGACAAACGTCGATTTTGAGTTTGAAATGAGCGTTTGAATGACAAACGTCGATTTTGAGGGGTTTTGAAAAGGAGTTCGAATGACGAACTTTTGGTTTCGAACCAGGCGTTACGATGTTACCAATTTTATGAAAATGGTAGTAAATGAGATGCGATCAACGAGTCATTTTGTGACTCGGACATTTGTAAGTAAATACTATCAACAAACCAAACAGTTTGAACTTGTAAATGACAGTATTGAAATGTGGTATCAACAGATCGAACGATTCAGACTTGTAAATGACAATCACGGATCAAACGATTCGGACGGTAAAAGTGCGATCGACGAGCCAAACGACTCGGATTTGTAAAGATGCGAAACAACGAACCTAACGGTTCGGACTTGTAAAGAGCGTAAAGTAAATAGCAATATCAACGGATCAAATGATCCGGACTTTGTAAATGACAATCACGAACCAAACGGTTCAGATGGTAAAGAACGAATCAACGGATCAAACGATCCAGACGGTAAATGACAGAAACGTAAAATGGGACTTGAACGTCGTTTTAACCCGAAATTACTTCTCTTACGGGAGAGAATATGATTAGGAACTAAAACGTATCGAGTCCCGTAGACGGCGTTACGTCTACATTTTGAGAGTGAGAGTTTACCAAATTTGGTGTTGACTCTTTGACTCGAGAGGACGTATACGGGATATGAAAAGGTGTTTGAAAGGGGTTTCGGAAGTGTTTGGGCAGAGTTTCCCCTTTATTTGGTGCTAGGGATTTGGGCAGCGTTTCGACTTGGGTCGGTTTAGCTTGTGTTTTTTGAGGATCAGAATCCACCGACGAGTAGCACGAGGGCCCCTGAAGAGTAGAGAATTTCGCCGACGAGTAGCACGGGGGCCCCCGAAGGAAGTGGGGTCGTCGAAAAAGATAAGGATCCCAAATCGGGGAGATGCCTTATGGAGAGACCTACATGGTCAAATGGTTGGACCCTTAGCGAAAGGGTTCCTACGTATCCCGAGCGGGAATCAAGCCGATCGTAGTTGACGGGTGTGTGGGCAATTTGTAGGGGCCTCGACCTGTGGGGAACGATTAGAAGGAGTTCATCCTGATTAAGACTATTTGGAGGCGTCTGAACTAAAGCGAGACTATTAGGAGGCGGCTGAACCTAAATAAGACTGTTGGGAGGCATCTAAACCTAAGTGAGACTGTTGGGAGGCGTCTGAACCTAAGTGAGGCTGTTCCGGGTTTGACGGAAATGCTTTCGAAGGTTCTGGGTTTGACGGAAAGGCTTTTTTGAAAGGTTGTTGTGCGGGCTTACACTGACTGGCCGCTCGTGTCTTTGTCTGCTGGGGATATGGTGTTCGGGCTTACGATGTTGGTCGAAGAGGGATTTGTTATGCGGGCTTACCTTGATGGCCGCTGAGATGGGGTGGTCGGGCTTACGATTGACGGCCAGAGAAGTGAATGTTTACTGGTTGGAGTGAAAGATAATCGGGCTTACTATGGCGGCCGAAGAGGGATTATTGCGCGGGCTTACCTTGATGGCCACTGAAATGAGATAGTCGGGCTTACGTTTGACGGCCGGAGAAGTGAATGTTCACTGGCTGGAGTGAAAGATACTCGGGCTTACTATGGCGGCCGAAGAGGGATTGTTGTGCGGGCTTACCATGATGGCCACTGAAATGAGATGGTCGGGCTTACGATTGATGGTTGGAGAAGTGAATGTTCAATGGCTGGAGTGAAAGATACTCGGGCTTACTATGGTGGCCGAAGAGGGATTGTTGTACGGGCTTACCTTGATGGCCGCTGAAATGAGATGGTCGGGCTTACGATTGACGGCCGAAGAAGTGAATGTTCACTAGCTGGAGTGAAAGATACTCGGGCTTACTATGGCAGCCGAAGAGGGATTGTTATGCGGGCTTACCTTGATGGTTGCTGAAATGAGATGGTCGGGCTTACGATGACTACCGGAGAAGTGAATGTTCACTAGCTGGAGTGAAAGATACTCGAGCTTACTATGGCGGTCGAAGAGGGATTGTTGTGCGGGCTTACCTTGATGGCCGCTGAAATGAGATGGTCGGGCTTACGATTGACGGCCGAAGAGAAGATTCATTGTACGGGCTTACAGTGATTGCCGTGGAAATGAGATGGTCGGGCTTACGATTGACGGCCAGAGAGAAGATTCATTGTACGGGCTTACAGTGATTGCTGTTTGTCTTTTGTCTGCTGGGGATAGGGTGTTTGAAGGTATTTGACTGTCTACCTTAATTAAAAGATGGCTAATCTTACGAAAAGATGGATAATCTTACGAAAAGATGGGTAATCTTACGAAAAGATGGGCAATCTTACAAAAAGATGGGTAATCTCACGAAAAGATGGGTAATCTCACAAAAAGATGGGTAATCTCACGAAAATATGGGTAATCTCTCTAAGAGATGGGTAATCTCACGAAAAGATGGGTAATCTCACGAAAAGATGGGTAATCTCTCTAAGAGATGGGTAATCTCACGAAAAGATGGGTAATCTCTCTAAGAGATGGATAATCTTACGAAAAGATGGGTAATCTTACGAAAAGATGGGTAATCTTACAAAAAGATGTCGTGGTATAAAACTTAGGGAAGATCTCACAAATCATGATATATCTTACGAGGAAACGCAAAAGGTTTTACGAAGGAATAATGGTAAGGTTCTCACGAAGAGGATCTCACAAAGAGGGAATGGAAAAGGTTTTACGAGGAAATAATGGGAATGGTTTCACTAAGAAATAATGGGAGAAAGTCTCACGAGGAGGTATCGAGGAGGGTCTCGAGAGACAAAGTCTCGGGAAGGAATCTCGCGGGGAGATGACGAGATAAAAAATCTCGGGAGAGGATCTCACGCAGAGATAACGTAAAGATCTCACGAGGAGGTAACGAGAAAGGATCTCACGAGGAGATAATCGAAAAGATCTCACAAGGAGATAACGAGAAAGGATCTCACGAGGAGATAATCGAAAAGATCTCACGAGGAGATAACGAGAAAGGATCTCACGAGGAGATAATCGAAAAGATCTCACGAGGAGATAACGAGAAAGGATCTCACGAGGAGATAATCGGAAAGATCTCACGAGGAGATAACGAGAAAGGATCACACGAGGAGATAATCGGAAAGATCTCACGAGGCGATAATCGGGAAGATCTCACGAGGAGGTAACGAGAAAGGATCTCACGAGGAGATAATCGGAAATATCTCACGAGGAGATAACGAGAAAGGATCTCACGAGGAGATAACAGGAGAGGATCTCACGAAGAGATAACGAGATGCAAAATCTCAGGGGAAGGATCTCGCAGGGAGATGGCGGGATAGACCTAACGAGGAGGTAACGAGAAAGGATCTCACGAGGAGATAACAGGAAAGGATCTCACGAGGAGATAACGAGAAAGGATCTCACGAGGAGATAACAGGAGAGGATCTCACGAAGAGATAACGAGATGCAAAATCTCGGGGGAAGGATCTCGCAGGGAGATGATGGGATAGACCTAACGAGGTCGGGTATCCTTTCGAACGGGTATTTATGCTGAACGGTGGTGGTGACGGGTCCAGGTATTGCAGTGATGTAGAGGAATGCTCCCCTTATTGGGTTGGGCTCGAGTCCTTTGAAACATTTGAGGTTCTCACGTGCCATCTTTTCCAACTTTCTCGCAGCCTTCTACGTGCGGACTTTTCTGTTCCTTTTTCATCTTCCTCAGTTCCACTATTGGTTCCCCCAGTTCCTTTCTCATCTTCATCAGTTCCTCTGTCGGTTCCTTTGACGAAGTAGCGAGCGAGGTCAAGCTGTAAGGGTTGGAGGTTGGGTGTGTCGTAGGAGGTTCCCCTTTTGCGGGCTGCTACTCTGGTGCTGGCGAGCCTCTTGTCTTTCCTGATGTCAGCTGGTGTTGGCATATAACCGAGCCCCTGGACTGCATTGTGGTCCTTGACTTCGATGAGTTGGTGTTGTCCTTGTAACCTTTTTTCGAGCCCCAGTCCTAGGATGAAGTTCATGAGTTTCATCATCTTCATGACGGGAGGGATTTTGTCCTAAAATAGTGGAAGGTCCACGCTGCATATTTGGATCTTGGAGGTCTCCAAGGTGAACCCAGTTAATGTCATATCATCATCATGCTTGATCTCTAACACTGGAATGCCGTTGGTTCTGGTCCTCTCGGTGGTGACGCTGTCGCCGTAGACTGTTGTTAGCTCGTTGCCTTGCATAAACTTGATACATTGGTGAAGGGTGGATGCCATGCCGTTCATTTGATGCAGCCAGGGTCATCCCAGGATGGCTGTGAAAGTGATAGGAATGTCCAACACTTGAAATTCAGTGGGGATCATCCGCTTGCCGAACCAGTGTTTAAAGTAGCAACCCCGAGAACTGTGCCGGAAGTAGAATCATAAGCTTTGACAGTGTGGACTGAAGGCTTCAAATATGTGGGCTTGATGTCAAGCAGGTCCATCATCTTGGTGGGGAAGACATTCATTCCGGAGTCTGAACAGTGATGCAAAGTGACTCATTATGGTCAGCTCCAAATCTTGGCAGGTCCAAATCTGTGAGGGTGATGATGTTTCCATAGTGGATGTTGCCAATCATCTGGATTACTTCTTCTGGAGTTGTATCCATGGGGACCGTGGTACGGGCCAAACTTTCCTCTAGCTTGATCTTGTGAGGGTATGAAGATGTGAGCAAGGACCATAGGGAAATGTTCGCCTGGGTCTGCTTGAACTGAGTGAGGATCGGGTCCTCCTACACTTGAGAGGTAGAGGTTTTGGTGGTGCCTCCAGATTGCTTTGAGGTTTGATAAGTTGAACTTTGGCTGATCCTTTGATGGCTCATGCTCAGAAGATTGATAAGTTGAACTTTGGCTGATCCTTCAGGGGATTACGCTTCTTGTTGGCAGTAAGGTTGCCGAGATTGGAGACTTTCTTGTGTCCGATGCAGGCGTAGTGTCGGCGGGATATTTTTGCTTTCCCACCCGTGTAGGTTACGAAGCTGTCTTTGTTTGAAGGAAGGAAGACTCGTTTGGAAAGCGCGCCCTTGCATGCTACTGTTGCCCAGAGGTGTCATGAGGATTCAGATATCGATCTGTCGAAGTTGTATCTGAGAAGCCCCAATTCTGAGCAAAACCATAATGCCGAAAGATGCTTCTGACAAGCCAAAGAAATCGGAACTCATAGTAAACCCTTGGGATGAAAAAGCTCTCTTCGTGTGGCAAAGCCCCATTCTGAAGAAATGACTTGGTAAAGCCCCAGTTTGAAGGAATCACTTGTCATTTGTGGGAATTCTAGAGTGAATCTAATGCAGCCCCAATCTGAGTTGAACCTCATGTGGCCTGACGAGGCAACCGTCCTTGATTTTTTTCGATTGGTCAACCAAAGTGTATAAGATGTGGCTTGTAATGTATACGCGCAAGGACGCATTTTAGAGAAGTGGGAACGAATCCCGATTTTATGTGGATGCCTAGTTTAATGTAGGTACCAAAACTCGCTTTGGGTTTGACTCTTTTGGGAGAGTATGGGCGTAGAGAGGTTTGGAGAAGTGTATGGAAGCTCTTGCTGACAGAAAGACAGTGTTTAGCTCTATTTTTCCTATTATCGTAGAAAAAGAAGACTTGTCGAGACATCTGAAAACATGCTTTATTCATAATGATCACAAGATTGCTTTAAACACTTTGTTAATGTTCAGGTTGTTCAACCATTAATCCCGATATGAACAAATGTCTTGATTAATCGTGAAAAGAAAGTCAACTGATGTCGCGGATCAAAGTTGGCTGTGTGTGAAAGAAAGGTTTGTGTATAGGGGAGGTCATTGATGAGACCGAGTTTATGGGATTTGTATGTGTTTATGATCGAGCCATTTCTGGTTGCCTATGTTCCCCTCAGTGTAAGGAGCTCAGGTCGTCGTAGATCTGGCTGAACTGTGTTTTGGCTTTGGGAATAGGGTATGAACATTTTTGGTCCTTTTGGTGAAAAGGCTCGGATGGAATGTTTGGATGATGAGGTATGGGCCTCGAGGTGATTCCTTGACAAGTCGTTGTTGACGGTTTCTTTCGTGATTCCATTGCTTCTTGATCAGCGTCTTTCCACTACTACATTTCTGACCTAATGTAACGCATGTAACGCATCTAATGTAACGCCAAGAGCTAATGTAACGCATCTAATGCAACGCCAGAGCTAATGTAACGCACCTAATGCAACGCCAGAGCTAATGTAACGGCTAATGCAACGCCAGAGCTAATGTAACGCATCTAATGCAACGCCAGAGCTAATGTAACGCACCTAATGCAACGCCAGAGCTAATGTAACGAGTCTAATGCAACGCCAAAATCCTAATGTAACGCCTAAATTACTAATGCAACGCCAAAATCCTAATGTAACGCCAAAATTACTAATGCAACGCCAAAATCCTATAACCTATACCCTATACCCTACACTATACCCTATAACCTATATCCTATATCCTATACCCTATACCCTATACCATATACCCTATACCTTATACACTATACCCTATACAATATACCCTATACCCTATACCCTATGCCCTATACACTATACCTACATAACTTTGTATCCTATACCTTATACCCTATACTATACCTATACCACTATACCCTATACCACTATACCCTATACCCTATACACTATACCACATACCTATACCTATACCATATACCCTATACCCTAGCCACATACCTATACCACATACACTATACCCTATACACTATACACTATATCCTATACCACTATATCCTATACCCTATACCACATGCCTATACACTATACCCTATAACCTATATCCTATAGGGTATAGGGCATATGGCATATGGTATAGGGTATACCCTATAGGGTATAGGGTATATGGTATAAGGTATAGGGCATATGGTATAGGGTATACCCTATAGGATATAGGGCATATGGTATATAGGGTATACCCTATAGGGTATAGGGTATACCCTATAGGATATAGGGTATATGATATAGGTCATATGGTATAGGGTATACCTATAAGGTATAGGGTATACCCTATAGGATATGGGGCGTAGGGTATAGAGCATATATATATAGGGTATGTATAGGGTATACCCTATAGGGTATACCCTATAGGATATAGGGCATAGGGTATAGGGCATATGGTATAGGGTATACCCTATAGGGTATAAGGTATACCCTATAGGATATCGGGTATAGGATATAGGGTATAGGGTATAATGTATAGGCATATGGTATAGGGTATACTCTATAGGGTATAGGGTATACCCTATAAGGTATAAGGTATAGGGTATACCCTATAGGGTATACCCTATAGGGTATAGGGTATACCCTATAGGGTATAGGGTATAGGGTATACCCTATAGGGTATAGGGTATACCCTATAGGATATAGGACATAGGGTATAGGGCATATGGTATAGGGTATACCCTATAGGGTATAGGGTATACCCTATAGGGTATAGGGTATACCCTATAAGGTATAAGGTATAGGGTATACCCTATAGGGTATACCCTATAGGGTATACCCTATAGGGTATAGGGTATAGGGTATACCCTATAGGGTATAGGGTATACCCTATAGGATATAGGACATAGGGTATAGGGCATATGGTATAGGGTATACCCTATAGGGTATAGGGTATACCCTATAGGGTATAGGGTATACCCTATAGGGTATAGGGTATAGGGTATACCCTATAGGGTATAGGGTATACCCTATAAGGTATAAGGTATAGGGTATACCCTATAGGGTATACCCTATAGGGTATAGGGTATACCCTATAGGGTATAGGGTATAGGGTATACCCTATAGGGTATAGGGTATACCCTATAGGGTATAGGGTATACCCTATAGGATATAGGACATAGGGTATAGGGCATATGGTATAGGGTATAGGGTATACCCTATAGGGTATAGGGTATACCCTATAAGGTATAGGATATAGGGTATACCCTATAGGATATAGGGCATAGGGTATAGGGTATACCCTATAGGGTATAAGGTATACCCTATAGGATATCGGGTATAGGATATAGGGTATAGGGTATAATGTATAGGGCATATGGTATAGGGTATACTCTATAGGGTATAAGGTATACCCTATAGGATATCGGGTATAGGATATAGGGTATAGGGTATAATGTATAGGGCATATGGTATAGGGTATACCCTATAGGGTATAAGGTATACCCTATAGGATATCGGGTATAGGATATAGGGTATAGGGTATAATGTATAGGGCATATGGTATAGAGTATAATCTATAGGGTACATTAATAAATATTATTGATAATAAATATTATTATTAATTATATTAGGCATAATATTATTTTATAGTTTAAATTATTATTATTATTAATTATTTTTAATATCAATTATTATTATTATTAATTATATAATAATAATTATTAGTATTTATTATTAATAATTATTATTATATAATTAATTATTATTATTAATTATATAATAATAATTATTATTAATTATTAATTATATAATAATAATTTTTAATAATAATAATTATTATTAATAATTATTATTATTATATAACTATATAATAATAATTTTTAATAATAATAATAATTAATAATTATTATTAATAATTATTATTATTATATAATTATTATTATCAATAATTATTATCAATAATTATTATTAATAATTATCATTATTATTATTAATAATTGTTAATCATTATTAATAATTATTATTATTAATAATTATTATTAATAATTATTATTATTAATAATTATAATTAATAATTATTTTTATTATTAATAATTATTATTAAGAATTATTAATAATTATATAATAATAATTATTTATAATTATTATTATTATTATTAATAATAATTATTAATAATTATTATTATTAATAATTATTATTATTAATATTTTGTTAATATAAAAACGTTTAGAAGAATTGTGGACCGTTGGATTGAAAGTGTGAATGGTTGGATTTGGTTTAGTCATGATCCGCGTGGTAATTTGAGATCCACAAAAAATGCCATGTGGCATTGTTTTATGGGATCTTATATAATCACCCTGATCATGGCTAAATCAAATCCAACCATTCACACATTCAATCCAGCGGTCCACAACTATTCTAACAAAACCAATAAATCCCTCTTTCTCTCCTCATTTCTCTTTCTTTATTTTCATTTTATCAAAACCAAGAAATTGTTTTTCTCTCTCTCTCATTTATCTCATTTTATCAAAACCAAAACCAAGAAACTGTGCCCCTCCGTCTTCTTCTCCCCGTCTTCTTCGATGCGCCAATCTCTCCGTCTTCTTCTCTCCGTCTTCTTCTCTCCATCAACGGTGCCCCCTCTATCCGTCTCCCAACCTTTTTCCAACTTCCCCTTCATCGTCGCCGTCGCCATATTCCATGGATTCCGACGAACAAAAGCATCTACCCACTACCCTTCATCATCTTCTCCGGCGACGGCGATGGCAACGGTGGATCCGCCGTTCCCCTCCAACGTCTTCTTCTCTCTCTCCCCAACGTCGTCTTCTTCTCTCTCTCCTCCAACGCCGTCTTCTTCTCTCCCCTTCATCATCTCCGGCGAGGCTCAACCGGATCTACATGGGATTCCGACGAACCCAAACTAATTCCATGGATTAGACGAGCCCAAACATATTTCATGGGTTTCCTTTCGATTTGTTATTGTATTTTGTGTTTTATTTCGATTTGTACAAATTTTTGTTTGATTTGTGGATGATTTGGACGGTTGTGGACGGTTGTGGACGGTGGTGGATGGTGGTGGATGGTTGTTGACGGTGGTGGACGGTGGTGGACGGTGGTGGACTAATTTGAGAATAAAAAACATTAAGGGACTAATTTGAGAATAAAAACATTAAGGGACTAATTTGAGAAAAAAAAAAAGTTAAGGGATTGTTTGAGAATAAATATATATATATTTTTAAAATATATATATATATATATATATATATATATATTGAAAAAAGAAAATTAAAAAAATTAATAAAATTGTGAAATTATGTAATAAATTTTAGGGACTCATTTAATTTTTGGCGTTACATTAGGTATTCATCCACTTTTTAAATTGGCGTTGCATTAGGTTCTTTTTGGCGTTGCATTAGGTTCTTTTTGGCGTTGCATTAGGTGTTCATATAGTTTTAAAATTGGCGTTGCATCAGGTAAATGGCGTTGCATCAGGTATTTACCTAATGCAACGCCAAAGCTCTGGCGTTACATTAGCTTACTATGTCGTTGCATTAGACCTAATGCAACGCAAGAGAATGCAACGGCCATTTGGCGTTACATTAGGCCTAATGTAACGGTTTTTGGGCCCTAATGCAACGAAAATTGGCGTTACATTAGGTCAGAAATGTAGTAGTGTTCATCGGGGGAGAAAAGAATTCAAATATAGCATAAGGGCTTATGATGTGTTTTTGCCTTTGCTTTGACCGCTCCATTGTTATCGACAACCTTCATTCTTCGAGCTTTAATTTTGTTTGCCCATCTGTCAGGCTTGTGATTGGCGGTGTTGGGTCCTTGGCCTCACTTTTTTTGAAGTTCTTGCTTGAACTTTTCTCTCTCTTTTTTTTTTTTGAAGTTCTTGCTTGAACTTTTCTCTCTCTCTTTTTTTTTAAGTTCTTGCTTGAACTTTTCTCTCTCTTTTTTTCTTTTTTTTGAAGTTCTTGCTTGAACTTTTCCCTCTCTCTCTCTCTCTCTTTTTTTGAAGTACTTGAGGACAAAGGCAAGCTCCTGCTTGAACTTTCTCGATGCGCACGAGGGCGAAGGCGAGCTCCGAGGTTGTTGTCGACATGGGGTCAATCTTTCGATGTTGAGTGACCTTTTGTTGTTCCTTGATGTTGCCGCCGTCGTTGACTTGGTCAAGGTGATCGTGGGGACATGTTTTGGGAAGTGTATGGCATGAGGGCAGCCTTTGTGAGGTGAGGTTTGGAGAAGTGTATGGAAGCTCTTGCTGACAGAAAGACAGTGTTTAGCTCTATTTTTCCTATTATCGTAGAAAAAGAAGACTTGTCGAGACATCTGAAAACATGCTTTATTCATAATGATCACAAGATTGCTTTAAACACTTTGTTAATGTTCAGGTTGTTCAACCATTAATCCCGATATGAACAAATGTCTTGATTAATCGTGAAAAGAAAGTCAACTGATGTCGCGGATCAAAGTTGGCTGTGTGTGAAAGAAAGGTTTGTGTATAGGGGAGGTCATTGATGAGACCGAGTTTATGGGATTTGTATGTGTTTATGATCGAGCCATTTCTGGTTTTCTATGTTCCCCTCAGTGTAAGGAGCTCAGGTCGTCGTAGATCTGGCTGAACTGTGTTTTGGCTTTGGGAATAGGGTATGAACATTTTTGGTCCTTTTGGTGAAAAGGCTCGGATGGGATGTTTGGATGATGAGGTATGGGCCTCGAGGTGATTCCTTGACAAGTCGTTGTTGACGGTTTCTTTCGTGATTCCATTGCTTCTTGATCAGCGTCTTTCATCGGGGTAGAAAAGAATTCAAATATAGCATAAGGGCTTATGATGTGTTTTTGCCTTTGCTTTGACCGCTCCATTGTTATCGACAACCTTCATTCTTCGAGCTTTAATTTTGTTTGCCCATGTCGGGGCTTGTGATTGGCGGTGTTGGGTCCTTGGCCTCACTTTTTTTGAAGTTCTTGCTTGAACTTTTCTCTCCCTTTTTTTTGAAGTTCTTGCTTGAACTTTTCTCTCTCTCTCTTTTTTTTTAAGTTCTTGCTTGAACTTTTCTCTCTCTTTTTTTCTTTTTTTTTTTTTGAAGTTCTTGCTTGAACTTTTCCCTCTCTCTCTCTCTCTCTCTCTTTTTTTGAAGTACTTGAGGACAAAGGCAAGCTCCTGCTTGAACTTTCTCGATGCGCACGAGGGCGAAGGCGAGCTCCGAGGTTGTTGTCGACATGGGGTCAATCTTTCGATGTTGAGTGACCTTTTGTTGTTCCTTGATGTTGCCGCCGTCGTTGACTTGGTCAAGGTGATCGTGGGGACATGTTTTGGGAAGTGTATGGCATGAGGGCAGCCTTTGTGAGGTGAGAAAGTGTATGGGGAGGGCGCCAATTGACTTTCTCACACCGATTAATCAGAACATTAGTTATTTCCAGAGTTTATTCGTTGAGCAATGCAAGTGATCATTTAGGATATAACCATTTCATTAGTTGTAATGTAGGTGTGCAAATAATGTCTTAAGTCTAGCAAGAAGAGAAAAAGACTCTTATTTATAGAAAATTTAAGATTAACTACAATGTCCGAGGTGGACTTGATTGAATGAGGAAAGTACTAGAACCTACGAAGGTTGACCAAAATACAGTTGACAGATCTCGAGGATAGGTAGCCCCTACTCTAAATTGCTCTTTGTTCTTGTTGCCCGGAGATGTTTAAGCTTTCCATCTTCTATCAGATTCTGGATCTCATACCGCAGACCGAGGCAGCTATCAGTTGTGTGACCATGATACTGGTGGAAGGCGCAGTATTTGCTTCTGTCAGCCTTGGCTGTGGGCTTCTTTGGCTCGTAGTTCTCCACGGGCTTGAGTAAGTCTTCTTTGATCAGTTTCTCCAATATCTTGCTTAGAGGCATGTCTAGTTTGTCGAAGGGATAGGAAGGCTGTCTCCCGGAAGAGTCGTTGCTTTGCAGGGCTGTGCTACCGTTGCTTGACTGATGTTCATGATGGATGTAGTTGACTGTGGTGTCTTTTCCTTTGCCGAGGGCCGGTGCAGGGTTGAATGCAGTTGTTGCTCTGTACTGGTAAGATGGCTCTGTGTTCGGGGCATGCTTTTCCTTCGAGTCTTTCTCGGATGGGGGACCCGTATTGACCATGGCTCGGAGATCAAGGCAGAAGCGATGGTTGACTAATGCTTTTACTGATGGCTTCAAACATGACTCGAAGGCTCTCATTTGCTCATCCTCGGGCAGTGACTACAGGATTTCAGAAAGCTTCTGGCTCTGTTCCTTGTAAAATTCTCCCATAGTTTCGTCTGCCTTTTGTTATGCCATCATAACCACATGCGGGTCGATAGAAACCTCTGGATTGCTAGGACCTGTAACCAAAGGTCCACCGATGGAGGGAACCATGATATGGGGTTGGACAAACGGGTTTTGAGGGAACGGAGTATAATTTAGTGGATACTGTGGAAATTGAGGGATTTGAGGCCATAAAGCAGCTGGAACGAATGTCGGCTATCCAAAGTAATGGGTCGGAAAAGTTATGTGGGGGAAACCTGGTGAATTGTGGGCACATTGAGAGAAGGAAGTGAATACGGGAGGATTTTGAGAGATATTGGGATCTGTTTGAGATGGTCCAGCGCTGCGCTGGTTGTATTGAGTGAAAGGGGTATTATTGGCTTGGCCGTATATGATAGGGGTGCTTTGAGAGGTGGCAATATGAAGCCTTGGTCGGCTGTTTCCTTGGTTCGAAGGAATCCCGTAAGTTGGTGGGGGAGGAGCCTGGTTGAAGGTTTGAGGGGTTGATCGGGAGGCCTCGTCGTCCTCGATCAGGACGAAAGTACCATCTGGCTGGGGAATAGCTGCTGTGAGGACCCCGACCCGGAACCTACACGTGTCTCGAGCTGGAGCGTCCTCAAACTAACCCAAATTTCCTTAACTTTTAAAACTTTGATTTAACTTTCAAATATAAACACAATTGTCATAACCATTTCAAAATAACTCTACACATTTCTACGATGGAGAAAGAGTTGACCAACTTTGAAAGTAATAAACCGTTTTAGTTACAAAAAGACATCGGTTATAACGTAAAATTAAAGTTTATAAATACAACTCATTAAATGAATTATACCAAAATACCCTTTCTACGCCAACCTAATCATACCCCGACAAGTCCCAAAATATTACTTCCAAACTCCTCACCGCCCTTACTTGGCCGGTCCGCCTGTCTCGGAATCTAAAAACATTAAAGGGAGAGGGGTGAGAATAAATCTCAGCAAGCTATTATGAATGCAGCAATATGCCATATAAGATGCAACACATAACAAGTTGCATACAACACATTGGAAAAGCTGTAAACACCTTCCATTACCTTGGTTTACCTTTTCCCGTCTGAACAATAGTCGTACAACATTGGGTATAATAATACTCCAATCTTAGGTGAGCTGCTTAACCAATACTCACATCTTATAAGACCCGTTTTTCAGGGAACCATATAAGATAGTAGCAACTCTGTAAGGCTTTTGGCTCAATACAGATGCTATACCCCAACCTGTGGCCACAGAAGGGGACGGTCACAGATATAACATAATTCGATCACATTAGGTCACACTTCCATAATTGATCGTATTATGTTATACCCCCAATATCAGCTGATTAACACATTATCAAGCACATAATAGTTACTTGAAATATAATCCACAAACGGGATAAGCAATATAGCCACATGGTAAAATATACTCATGTTCAACAAATCTCATAGTGTAACATTTATTTAAAACACTATGCATAAATAAGCAATATAACCACATGGTAAAATATACTCATGTTCAACCAATAATCAGAGTGCAATATTTATGTAATACACTAAGCATAACACAATCCATAAATATGTACTCAAGTAAGATAATGAGATATCATCAACCCATCTTACTTAGTCATTATACAACAATATATGATCTCTATAAGAATCCAAGTTAACTCTACCAAGTTGGAGTCTGATTTGATAAACTGCCAAATGATTTCTAAGTCGGAGATAGAGTGCTTTCGTAGTTCCATTTTAATCCATTTAAGGTATCCTCAAGTGGCTCAAGTGTTCTACTTATAACTTAAGTTAAAAGGATTAATTCATATCCGGTTTGGATTAGGTTCCACTAATTTATAATGGTTAGGAATCACACCACTAGGTTGTTGGTGAAAATCAGCAAGAAAAGTATCTAAGGAGGATCTGGCACCAAGGGCGACCGCCCATGTCACTTGGGCGACCGCCCAAGTGAGTGTTCCCAAGTAGCCAAGTTTCTGCCCTCTTGGGCGGCCGCTCAAGCCCATCATGGGCGACCTCCCAAGCCCATTTCCAGCACTACCCAGATTTCTAACCCCTTTTTACATGGTTTCTTTTCCCTTGAATAATCCTTATTTTCATGAACACCAAAGAGGATTTCTAACTTTACCATTTCTCATCCTAAATCATTTAAAACCCAAAATAATATAAACCTAAACTATTCACCACAAGATTTCCAACCCATTTTACTAACACATTTCAAGTTCAATATTCTAAACTAATTCCACCCATTTCTTATACTCTAAATTCACTTCCATGAACAATAATATCATCCCATGTCATTTACCCATTTCTCAACTTCAAAGAGGATTCCAAAACATAAAACAACTATCACAACAACAACATCAACAATAAGTAGTTCATGAACATTTAGATGAAGGGGAAATCATAACAACTCACCTTAGGTTTTTAGAATGAAAGGTTGATCTTCTTAGCTTGATTGATTCCTCTAGTTGTCCCAACCTCAAAAGTGCTCTTGGATTTGAAAATGGTTGAGAAATGAGCTTGCTATGCCTGGAAGGGGAGGCTTCAATGGAGGCTTTCCATGGAGATTGTAAGATAAAAATGAAGGAGGATGAGGAGGATGGAGTATGAAAAGTGTAAAGGGAGTATGGGAAGAGTAAGGGGGAAGTATGGGGAGTGTATGGTGAGTGTTGACTTAAAATGAAGAAAGATGAGGGAAATAAGGGGGAGGTGATGGCCCCCCATCCCCAAATAAATCAAGGCTTCCCAAAATAAATAATTTGGTCCTCTAAATTCTAAGGTAGTGTAATTAAACCCTTTATTCTAATTTTCTTTGCCCACACACATCAATCTCATTTTCATTCTTTATTTATTTTCTATTTTTTTATATTTCCCCCTATAACATTATTTTATTTCCCAATCATTTCATCCTAATATTAGAAATCAAGGATATAAAATGAATACATAATATTATCAATAATATTAAAAACATATAATATTATACTAAAACTAGTGCCTAGGGTTAGGGTCGTTACACTCACTCCCCCTTAAAGAAAATTCGTCCCGAATTTGACTGGTACTTACCTAAATGTTCAACCCGCCTCGGTTACTTATGTATAACTCAAACTCCAATTCCCAAATAGATTCTTCAATGTTGTGATTCCTCTCCAAGATTTCTAATTCCATTAACGATACGGTATTACAACCTAATGTTCCAAGAATACCATGCAATTATCACTAATCCTAATTTTCACGACCTCAAAAAAATATAAATAAATAAAAGTATTACAACTTATGTCACCAATTACATTACGATATTACCTTTAAAACTTCAAAGACTCTATAAACTGCTCCAAGCCAGTCTATAAGTCAAATCACCAACCTTTTTTAAAACTTCAAATGGATTAACAAACTTTGGCGCCAATCTACCTTAGGCCTTGCTTCACTAACCTCACCCCAACAAATTGGAGATCGATATTTTCTTCCCGAACAACGCCTCATACGGTTTTATCTCAATGCTAGAATGATAACTGTTATAATACGCACCTAACCAATGGTAACCATACATCCTATCGACTACTAAAATCCATTGTACATGCCCGTAGCATCTCCTCAACAATAAGTAATGATTCCTCAAATTTTCACAAAGTTAGACTTAATAGCATCCATACATTTCAAAAGGACTTCCCAAATGATGTCTATCCAATCCATTTACTACTATGGGGTTTATAAAATCAAACTATCCCTAACATATATGAGGACTTGGTCAAAGAATCTCATCACTATACTCCTATATAATGAGTAGGAACCACAAATCAACTTTCTATAAACAAAACAACATACCCTTTTTACTTCCAAGGTAACTCAATCACAAAATTCATCTTGATAATACTCTCAAGTTCAATCTAGAACTCTAAATATTTTAATAAATATTCTAACATCAATATTCTATTTTCACATTTATGACCAAACCACCTTATGTCTTGACTCACTTGGAACGAGTTAGTTCAATTATCTTATCCGCAGTTCTCATAATACAACATTAAACAATTGCTCATGGAATAATAAATATGGGCATGCTAATAAGACCCTAATTCCATAAACGGAATATTAATCGACCATACTTCACAGTTCAATGCTCTAATGATGTTCAGGTCCAGTGACAGATCAATATCCGAATCAAATGGTTGGCCGCCCACAACGGAGCCGATCCAACTCCAATACAAAAACCGAGTCTACTGCGACCGTCCCATTAATAACCCCACAATTTGTCAAATCATTTCTCGGATCAAAACTTTAATACAATTAATCACTATAGGGAAACTAGGTTGCCTTTCTACTTGCTTCTGTACAAATTATATCTTTAGAATATCAAGTCTTTCTAAAATTTACAACATCTTTCAGAATTCCAAGGAATAGATAAAAAGAGATCCAAGGAGACTCGAATGGTTTATCTATTTAAAACCGTCCCATACCAGTGGTAGATAATTAAATTACTCACAGATTTTAATGTACGCAAAAACGGTTCACTGACCTTAATAAATCAAACTATCCCCGAAGGGCACAAATGCTCATACCGAAGTTCAATATATAATCCAAAGTTGTAAAGCACATTTAAAACAATTCTAACAAAATATTCTTGTTTGACCCCTATTTATAGCGTACCCACCACTCAATTTTTTTTTTTTTTTTTTTTTTTTATACTTAGTTAAATTCTCTATAAGAAAACACAATCTCGCAATACTATTACTATCTCCGATAAATAGCACTAAAACATTTATTAAGATAATAAACTTGGTAAATCATCCTCAATTCAATAATTCCTCAAGTTGAATATTCAACACTTTTACTTAATTTGAGTCATCTATTCCCTACCTTTGATATTAGTATTGTACTTAGTAACAACATATTGCATACATCAAGTTTCCGATCAACTTCCATGATCTTCTAATAAGAAAATATAATTGGAACTCATATAGATCAATCATCACCAAATTGCGATTAAACATTAACAGTGTAAACTAACTTACCTCTCGATAACCATCAACAAACTCAAAATCCGCATAACTACAATACCTTCCCAAGCATCACACCAATCTCTCATATGAGTCACACAACTAAGTCAACATATAGGGTGTAATCATCCTAAAGTATCCTGCCTTCCAATAAGATTTATCCTCATTTTATATTCTCAACTAATGATAATCGTTTCTCAAAACAAACCATATACATACATTACCAATTCCGGAAGTTGATCCTATAAATCACCAATAACTACATCTATTATACTTCTTCACATTTACCTTATTTACCTCTCCATAACTAATACACAACCACAAACCAAAACAGTCATACTAGATACAAATGTTGTCTTAAGTTTATCCCTACAACAAATATTCACTGCAATTGTAACACCCCGAAAATTCAATTAATAACCATTGAGTATTCTACTAGTTTCTAAAATCAGTCATACAAATCATCAACAAGGGATAACAAATACTTATTCTTCACAGTTACCTATTTGAGATCTCTCTATTCTATAAATAACCACCAAGTATCATCTTTTCTAAATATAGTACTAGTTTATCCTTACGGAGATTCGCTAAGCTAATTATCTTCTTTATCAAATAATTTCCCAAGTTGAATCATCAATTCCATCATCCCAATTAGTGTCCTCTATCTAGGGATCCGAATACCAAAATAGTACCTTATATCACTCAAAGCCTCAATATCCTGGCATGATACCTGATGGGAACCCGAAACTCACATGGGAAACACCACTTAGTCAACTTATAGGGTGATATCACCTACAAGAATATCTGATTTCCTATTCAAATTAGTAACAAAAATACAATCAATCTCTCATTAGAGGATATACTTATAGCACATAAGGCAATATATATGTCATTTCTATAAGAACTCATACTCGCGATATCTTATAAACCATATAATCCCACTTAGACTATCACTTTCAATACTAGTCTCATATATCTAGTCTCCACCACGAGACACCAATGTATAAATATTCACGCAAGTTATACAACCATAAACCACTCATAATTAGGCCGTATACCTAACCTCAACTAAGAGTTCACCAATTTATTTACCACCGGTACATGAGATAATTCAAGTGTCTTTTACTCAAGTATAACACATAACCCAAATGATCTTCACATTCCTTAGGCCCTACTTTTGACATTTACGCATATATGACATAATATCAATAAATAACTTATCCGCCTCAACTACACACGGAGGCAAATCGAACATAGATAAGGAGACTCGCTTCTTGCGACAATCCTCCCCAACCACCACAACTACTCAAATATTTCAGGTCAATATTACAATAATTCATGGATTGGTATCTCTACCACATCCACCGGAAATCCATGCCCACTTAATCACAATTATTATGATAATCAGGAATGATTCGAGGTACTCTCCCATAAGAGTAGAACCTCCAGCACATAAGGCAACTCTTAAGCCATTTATGCAAATAAAAGTGAAATGTAATGCCACATGAGAACGAAATGAACAGAATTTTAGAAAAGTATTGACCCCTAACTCCGGAGACAGGTAATATACCTCAAATGATTGTGGAGGAATCTATCTCTCCATATTGCTCACATTTCCTTGATTCTTTGGTTGGTCATTATCATTTTCTGTCATTGAACAAATTCCTGCATTAAACCCTCGATGTCAGTTATCACACACTCTCACTCAGCTAGACTCTACCCGAGAACTCTTACTGAGCTTTGATACCAACTGTGAGGACCCCGACCCGGAACCTGCACGTGTCCCGAGCTGGAGCGTCCTCAAACTAACCCAAATTTCCTTAACTTTTAAAACTTTGATTTAACTTTCAAATATAAACACAATTGTCATAACCATTTCAAAATAACTCTACACATTTCTACGATGGAGAAAGAGTTGACCAACTTTGAAAGTAATAAACCGTTTTAGTTACAAAAAGACATCGGTTATAACGTAAAATTAAAGTTTATAAATACAACTCATTAAATGAATTATACCAAAATACCCTTTCTACGCCAACCTAATCATACCCCGACAAGTCCCAAAATATTACTTCCAAACTCCTCACCGCCCTTACTTGGCCGGTCCGCCTGTCTCGGAATCTAAAAACATTAAAGGGAGAGGGGTGAGAATAAATCTCAGCAAGCTATTATCAATGCATCACTATGCCATATAAGATGCAACACATAACAAGTTGCATACAACACATTGGAAAAGCTGTAAACACCTTCCATTACCTTGTTTTACCTTTTCCCGTCTGAACAATAGTCGTACAACATTGGGTATAATAATACTCCAATCTTAGGTGAGCTGCTTAAGCAATACTCACATCTTATAAGACCCATTTTTCAGGGAACCATATAAGATAGTACCAACTCTGTAAGGCTTTTGGCTCAATACAGATGCTATACCCCAACCTGTGGCCACAGAAGGGGACGGTCACAGATATAACATAATTCGATCACATTAGGTCACACTTCCATAATTGATCATATTATGTTATACCCCCAATATCAGCTGATTAACACATTATCAAGCACATAATAGTTACTTGAAATATAATCCACAAACGGGATAAGCAATATAGCCACATGGTAAAATATACTCATGTTCAACAAATCTCATAGTGTAACATTTATTTAAAACACTATGCATAAATAAGCAATATAACCACATGGTAAAATATACTCATGTTCAACCAATAATCAGAGTGCAATATTTATGTAATACACTAAGCATAGCACAATCCATAAATATGTACTCAAGTAAGATAATGAGATATCATCAACCCATCTTACTTAGTCATTATACAACAATATATGATCTCTATAAGAATCCATGTTAACTCTACCAAGTTGAAGTCACATTTGATAAACTGCCAAATGATTTCTAAGTCGGAGATAGAGTGCTTCCGTAGTTCCATTTTAATCCATTTAAGGTATCCTCAAGTGGCTCAAGTGTTCTACTTATAACTTAAGTTAAAAGGATTAATTCATATCCGGTTTGGATTAGGTTCCACTAATTTATAATGGTTAGGAATCACACCACTAGATTGTTGGTGAAAATCAGCAAAAAAAGTATCTAAGGAGGATCTGGCACCATGGGCGACCGCCCATGTCACTTGGGCGACCGCCCAAGTGAGTGTTCCCAAGTAGCCAAGTTTCTGCCCTCTTGGGCGGCCGCTCAAGCCCATCATGGGCGACCGCCCAAGCCCATTTCCAGCACTACCCAGATTTCTAACCCCTTTTTACATGGTTTCTTTTCCCTTGAATAATCCTTATTTTCATGAACACCAAAGAAGATTTCTAACTTTACCATTTCTCATCCTAAATCATTTAAACCCCAAAATAATATAAACCTAAATTATTCACCATAAGATTTCCAACCCATTTTACTAACACATTTCAAGTTCAATATTCTAAACTAATTCCACCCATTTCTTACACTCTAAATTCACTTCCATGAACAATAATATCATCCCATGTCATTTACCCATTTCTCAACTTCAAAGAGGATTCCAAAACATAAAACAACTATCACAACAACAACATCAACAATAAGTAGTTCATGAACATTTAGAGGAAGGGGAAATCATAACAACTCACCTTAGGTTTTTAGAATGAAAGGTTGATCTTCTTAGCTTGATTGATTCCTCTAGTTGTCCCAACCTAAAAAGTGCTCTTGGATTTGAAAATGGTTGAGAAATGAGCTTGCTATGCCTTGGAAGGGGAGGCTTCAATGGAGGCTTTCCATTGAGATTGTAAGAGAAAAATGAAGGAGGATGAGGAGGATGGAGTATGAAAAGTGTAAAGGGAGTATGGGAAGAGTAAGGGGGAAGTATGGGGAGTGTATGGTGAGTGTTGACTTAAAAGGAAGAAAGATGAGGGAAATAAGGGGGAGGTGATGGCCCCCCATCCCCAAATAAATCAAGGCTTCCCAAAATAAATAATTTGGTCCTCTAAATTCTAAGGTAGTGTAATTAAACCCTTTATTCTAATTTTCTTTGCCCACACACATCAATCTCATTTCCATTCTTTATTTATTTTCTATTTTTTTATATTTCCCCCTATAACATTATTTTATTTCCCAATCATTTCATCCTAATATTAGAAATCAAGGATATAAAATGAATACATAATATTATCAATAATATTAAAAACATATAATATTATACTAAAACTAGTGCCTAGGGTTAGGGTCGTTACAGCTGCTATACCTCGCTCATTCAGAAGTTGTACCATGGAATTCTGCTGATCCTTTTTCTGTTTCTTGTGAACCTCACAAGCCCGAATGGCTTCTTCCAGTGTCATATCTGTTACCGGTGGCGGGGTTCCATTCGTCACGATTTCCCGGTGAGTCTGACATATCGGAGAGTCTAGCTGTAGGAACTGAAGGAACTGAGGAACTGTTTGATGCTGTTGTATCTGTAATTCTGGCGAGGCGCTGACCCGGAACTCTGAACCACTCTCTATTTGCTGCAGGGAACGAATGGTAAGGCTTAGTTTTCGGAAGGGGTATTTGGCTCAAGGCTTTTAGGCTCGTGCGACGTGCATTTACTACTTAAGTCTACTTTAAAACACGTTTTCTCATCATCCTGACTGATTAGAAAAGATTTGGCCACGAAAGGTTGAGATCGAAAATTGGACCGTGAAAGGTCGAGATTTAAAGTTTTGACCATGAAAGGTAGGGATTGAATATTTGACCATAAAAGGTTGATATCGAAAATTGGACTGTGAGGGTCTCGATTGGAGACTTGACCATGAAAGGTCGGGATCGACTATTTTAGATCGGAGATTGGACCGCGAAGGACGGGATCAACTATTTGAGATCAGACCGTAAAGGTATCGATTGGAGATCGGAAATCGGACCGCGAAGGTCGGGATTGACTATTTGAGATCGGACCGCGAAGGTCACGATTGGAGATCGGAGATCAGACCGCGAAGGTCGGGAACGACTATTTGAGATCAGACAGTGAAGGTCACGATTGGAGATCGGAGATAGGACCACGAAGGTCGGGATCGACTATTTGAGATCGGACCGCGAAGGTCTCGATTGGAGATCATAGATCGGACCGCAAAGGTCGGGAACGATTATTTGAGATCGGACCGCGAAGGTCGGGAACGACTATTTGAGATCGGACCGCGAAGGTCTCGATTGGAGATCGGAGATCGGACCGCGAAGGTCAGGATCGACTATTTGAGATCGGACCGCAAAGGTCTCAATTAGAGATCGGAGATCGGACCACGAAGGTCGGGATCGACTATTTGAGATCGGACCGCGAAGGTCTCGATTGGAGATCGGAGATCGGACCGCGAAGGTCGGGATCGACTATTTAAGATCGGACCGCGAAGGTCTCGATTGGAGATCGGAAATCGGAACGCGAAGGTCGGGATCGACTATTTGAGATCGGACCGCGTAGGTCATGATTGGAGATCGGACCGTGAAAGGTCTCGATTGAAGTTTTGAGATCGGACCGCGAAGGTCACGATTGGAGATCGGAGATCGGACCGCGAAGGTCGGGATCAACTATTTGAGATCGGACGACGAAGGTCACAATTGGAGATTGGAGATCGGACCGCGAAGGTCGGGATAGACTATTTGAGATCGGACCGTGAAGGTCTCGGTTGGAGATCGAAGATCGGACCGCGAAGGTCGGGATCGACTATTTTAGATCGGACCGCGAAGGTCACGATTGGAGATCGAAGATCGGACCGTGAAAGGTCTCGATTGGAGTTTTGAGATCGGATCGCGAAGGTCACGATTGGAGATCGGAGATCGGACCGCGAAGGTCGGGATCGACTATTTGAGATAGGACTGCGAAGGTCACGATTGGAGATCGGAGATCGGACCGCGAAGGTCGGGATCAACTATTTGAGATCGAACTGCGAAGGTCTCGATTGGAGATCGGAGATCGGACCGCGAAGGTCGGGATCGACTATTTGAGATCGGACCGCGAAGGTCTCGATTGGAGATCGGACCGCGAAGGTCGGGATCGACTATTTGAGATCGGAGATCGGACCGCGAAGGTCGGGATCGACTATTTGAGATCGGACCGCGAAGGTCTCGATTGGAGATCGGAGATCGGACCGCGAAGGTCGGGATCGACTATTTGAGATTGGATCGCGAAGGTCTCGATTGGGGATCGTAGATCGGATTGCGAAGGTCGGGATCGACTATTTGAGTTCGGAGATCGGACCGCGAAGGTCGGGATCGACTATTTGAGATCGAACCGCGAAGGTCTCGATTGGAGATCGAAAATCGGACCGCGAAGGTCGAGATCGACTATTTGAGTTCGAACCGCGAAGGTCTCGATTGGAGATCGGACCGCGAAGATCGGGATTGACTATTTGAGATCGGACCGCGAAGGTCTCGATTGGAGATCGGAGATCGGACCGAGAAGGTCGGGATCGACTATTTGAGATCGGAGATCGGACCGCGAAGGTCGGGATCGACTGTTTGAGATCGGACCGCGAAGGTTGGGATTTAAGGATTGGACCGCGAAGTTCACGATTTGAGATTTGAAATCGGACTGTGAGGGTCTCGATTGAGGATTGGACCGCGAAGGTCAAGATTTGAGATTTGAAATCGGACCGTGAGGGTCTCGATTGAGGGTTAGACTGCGAAGGTCGTGATTTGAGATTTGATATTGGACCGTGGGGGTCTCGATATAGGATTGGACCACGAATGTCGCGATTTGAGATTTGAAATCGGACCGTGAGGGTCTCGATTGAGGATTAGACCGCGAAGGTCGAGATTTGATATTTGAAATTGGACCGTGAGGGTCTCGATTGAGGATTGGACCGCGAAGGTCGAGATTTAGGATTTGAAATTGGAACGTGAGGGTCTCGATTGAGTGTTGGACCGCAAAGGTCGAGATTTGAGATTTGAAATCGGACCGCGAGGTTCTCGATTTGAGGGTTGGACCGTGAAGGTCAAGATTTGAGATTTGAAATCGGATTGTGAGGGTCTCGATTGAGGGTTGGACCGCGAAGGTCGAGATTTGAGATTTGAAATCGGACCGTGAGGGTCTCGATTGAGGGTTGGACCACGAAGGTCGAGATTTGAGATTTGAAATCGGACTGTGAGGGTCTCGATTGAGGGTTGGACCGCGAAGGTCGAGATTTGAGATTTGAAATCGGACCGTGAGGGTCTCGATTGAGGGTTGGACCGCGAAGGTCGCAATTTGAGATTTGAAATTGGGCCGTGGGGGTCTCGATTGAGGATTGGACCGCGAAGGTCGCAATTTGGGATTTGAAATCGGGCCGTGGGGGTCTCGATTGAGGATTGGACCGTGAAGGTCGCGATTTGAGATTTGAAATTGGACCGTGAGGGTCTCGATTGAGGGTTGGACCGCGAAGGTCGAGATTTGAGATTTGAAATCGGACCGTGAGGGTCTCGATTGAGGGTTGGACCGCGAAGGTCGCGATTTGAGATTTGAAATCGGACCGTGAGGGTCTCGATTGAGGATTGGACCGTGAAGGTCGGGATTTGAGATTTGAAATCGGACCGTGGGGGTCTCGATTGAGGATTGGACCGCGAAGGTTGCGATTTGAGATTTGAAATCGGACCATGAGGGTCTCGATTGAGGGTTGGACCGCGAAGGTCGCGATTTGAGATTTGAAATCGGACCGCGAGGGTCTCAATTGAGGGTTGGACCGCGAAGGTCGAGATTTGAGATTTGAAATCGGACCGTGAGGGTCTCGATTGAGGGTGATGGATGTGTATTGACCCATCCAAATGATGCACTTTTAGGCTTTTCTTGTGTTTGATTCCCGAGTTTTATGTGTATTTGATATGGTTTGTGAGTATTTAATGAGTACAGGGGTTGAAGTGCAATTACTGATAAAATGGAGGATTGGAGCGTACTTTGGAAGTTTTTGGATCAAATTGCAATTCTGAAAAATATGGGACAAAAGTGTATTTTGAAAGTTCTAGGACTAAATTGGAAATCTTGGAAATTCAAGGACTAAATTGGAAATATGGAAATTTTGGAGGAATTTAATTCATAAAAATTCATGGGTTAAAATGAAAAATAAAATCTCAAAGAGCGAGGTGCAAAAGAATTTATTATAGCGACCAAAGTGCGACTGCAAAATAGCGAGACGAACCGAATACTAATTGATACCAAAATGAAGCCAAAATCACACCAAGGTTGGCCGAAGAATGATGTTGCTGGCCGAGAGAAGAAGGGCTGTTGGGGCCAAAGGTGGGCTGTGAGCAAGACAAACAGGCCAAGCTCTCGCACAACTTACTGCCAATAAGGGCGGACGCATTGTCAACTAAGGGCGGCCGCGCTCAAAGGCCAAACTCTCGCACAAACTTACTGCCAACAAGGGCGGACGCGCTAAGCACTTGAGCGGCCGCGCTAGGCCGTGTCCAACAACAGTTTTGACATCTTAATTGAAGGGCATTCATGTCTTTTCCACGCCTTGGTCTACAGTTTTTTGCCCTAACCCTATATATTCATAGCAGTCACGTGAGTTTGGATATAATATAATATAGAATTGGAGTTTTTATTGTTCTTTGACAATTCCATTGAAGAGAAGAATTATTCCGAATTCCAGGTTTTATCATTGTAAATTATGAGTAGCTAATTCATTAGATTTGTAGATTGGTTAGATCTTTATCCGGATTTCTATGCAATAGTATTTTAATTCTTTCTATTTAATTCCTTCTAGTTCAATAATAGATCCTAATTTCTTATTCTTGGATTTGAGATGTATGTTAATATACGAACTCGTCTTTGAATAGTTGGGTATCGAATTCGCCATTAATTTGGGATTTTGATACATAGACCACTATTTATTGAATAACTTTAATCGGGGCCGTAATAGAAACTGTTCAAAGGTAGGTTCTTTCATTCTTTTGTTCTTAATGTATTCTTGACATATTGTGGTACCGTAATAGAAACTACAATATTAAAAAGAGTATTTAGGATTGTAATCCGGCCACCTAACCGTGTCGATCCTAGCCAAAGTGAATGAATCCTAGAAGTTGAGTTGATGTTTTATAAGTAAAATTCTGCATAGAATGATGGTGAAGTGAAATCCAATCTATGAATCTCTGCTCATAATCTGTTTTATCGTTTAGTTAGTTTTTGTTATTTGTTTTATGCTTTTAGTTCTAAATCAAATCTATAAACTTTGGGTACAAAATTCACTGCTTTCACTCTATTTGTTTACCAACGAGTCTCTGTGGATTCGACCCTTGCATGTGCATACTGCTACACCGGTAGTGAGTACACTTGCTCGGTATTTTTATTACAAGAGGGAGATTTCCTCCATCAAGTTTTTGACGCCGTTGTCGGGGACTTGTTGCAAGTAAACAAGTAGGTTTAGGTAGTGAATGCAAGGTCGTCGTTCTTTGAAGCCTACATTGGTGCCATTGAACGACAACATAAACAGACTTAATAAAGCTAAAGACACTAAGCTTCTTGAGGAAGTTTTTGAGGGCGATCCCCTCTTTAATCCCCTTTTCTCGGATTCGGACACCGAATTAGAACCCTCCACCACCGAGGTAGAGGAAGAGAAAGCCGAGATGGCAGAACCACCGACACAAACTATAAACGATTTCCTGAGACCTAGGGTAGACACATCTACCTCTTGCATAGTGCTGTCCGATGCAGCAAAAAATCTAGAGGTCAAAGGACAATACTTTGCCATGTTGCCAAGCTTTCACGGATTGCCTGGTGAGGATGCACTCACGTTCCTTAAAGAGTATATTATTGTTGTTGCTCAATTTTTGTTAAGACAGGGAGTGACTGAGGAGCAAATTAGACTGAAGTGTTTTCCTTACACTCTTAAAGGAGTGGCTAAAACATGGTTGATGATGCTTGCACCGAGCAGCATTAGTACTTGGGTAGAATTGCAAGATGTGTTCCTTAAAAGATATTACCCACATCATCTGTTGGCTGGTTTTAGACAGAAATTGATGACATTTTCCCAAGATGTGGGGGAGCCCTTTCATGAGGCATGGGAAAGATTTAATACAATGTTAATACAATGTCCCCAACACAATTTCACACTACCCTCACTGAACCAAGCCTTTTATGATGGCTTGAATGACAATGGTCAATCAATGGTTGACAATGCTGCTGGAGGCTCGATAGGAGCCAAGACCCCGGACGAGACTAAAGCGTTATACGAGATGTTGAGTTCTAATTCTCAACAAAAGAGTTCGAAGGGTAAAATAAGGGGGTATTGGATTTAACTGCTACTGATAATCTTTCTAAGCAAATTGCAGTCTTGAGTAGTAAGTTTGATAAGTTGACTGCTTGTGGCACTTCTGCTGGTGCCAATGTTATTACTGATTATTGTGCAAATTGTGGTTTATCATCTCATGTGACTAATATGTGTCCAAGTGTAGCAAATTTCTTGTATAATCCTGAACAGGCACATGCGTTCAATGGATATGTACCAAGACCACCACCCCAAGGCAACCCATACGGTAACTACAATCCATGGGGTGGCCATCATAATCAGCAAGCAAAACCTCTTCATGTGCCACCACCCGGACAACATGATAAAGAGCCTTGGGAGCTGGCAGTCCAGCAGTTAAGGTTGGAGGTGCAGCAAAGTAATAGAAACATTGAAGCTGCAATTGGAAAGATGGGCACACAAGTAGAGCAACTTGTGAAGGTTGCCCAAGAGTTGATGAAAGAGAAGAACCCACCCGAGCAAACAAAGTCAATCACAACAGTGTGGGATGAAAGTGAGGAAATTGAGGAGGTATTTCTATCTTCTCTTGATAATATTTATTGTTGTGATAATAAAGATGATGTTAATGAGGATGAAAAGGTTAAATATGTTCAAAAAGACCCCGGGTGCTTCACTATCCCAATTTCTTTAGGGGGTCAAAATTTTAAAGGTTTGTTGGATCTTGGGGCAAGTGTCAATGTGATGCCCTTTCATGTTTTTAGAAGTTTGGGGGTATTTGAGTTGAAACCACCCATGAGAGACTTGCAATTGGCGGATCTCTCAATCAAAAGACCTTTAGGGGTAATTGAAGGGGTGTTGGTTAAAATTGATAAAATTATTATCCCCATTGACTTTTATGTGATGTGTATGGAGGGATCAAGTGAGGAACAACTGAAAACTCCCATTCTGCTTGGGAGGCCATTTATGTTTGACACTAAGGCCACCATTGATGTGTGTCAAGGGGTGGTGTCCTTGAGAGGTATGGAGGAAGAATGTAAGTTTTGTATGCTTAAAAATGATAAGAAACCCTCTCCCAAAGATGGTTTTGTAGGAGACATAAATGATTTTCCAATTTTTAATGATGATGTAAATGGATGTGAGAAAAGTGGGGATAATGCGGACGTTTGTCCCTTGGCTAGTAACATTAAGGCCGACCAATACTCTAGGAGTAACGGGTCGTATCACACCCCACACGACTCCCATAAAGAGTCGATTCCATCACATCTATCACAAGGGCCTTCAAAATCGAGAGTTAGTGAGGAGAGTTATAGTGATTTACCTGATTCTATATTTTTAAATATTTTTGTGCATGATAACTCTCTTGATCTTGGTTGTGAGAATGGTGTTCTGCAGGTTGCAGAAAAGGTTGAGTTTGGGGGTGGAAACCCAATAAAAAGAAAAAAAAGAGGGGTAAGCACAAGCGTAAAGTTTCAAAAATAAATGTGGCTTCACCCCTACTTGTTGACAATGGAGAGCTGATTTGGAAAGAGAAGAGCGTTTGTGCCCGTGAGGAAAGGAGATGGTCCAAAGGCCGCAAAGCAAATGCCAAGTGAGCTTGGGACCATAGTCGGGCTAACGACTTTAACCAAATGCGCTGCTTGGGAGGCAACCCAATGAGGTATGTTTTATTTTTATGTTAATTATTGTTTAGTTGTGTCATGTCGTCCGTTGAGCCCAAGGCACACTTTTGTTCTCTTTGCTCTGAGGACATAACATGTTTTGAGTTTGGGGGTAGACATTTCTCCGAGTTTGTGGGTTTATAGGGGAGTGTATATAGAGTCACCCTCCAAAAAAATAGAAAAATTAAAAATTTTTGTTCTTTTCATAGTTGGGATGTTGGCCAAAGTCTGTGATGATTAGAGTGTGCTTTAATTTGAAAATCACATGTGCTATTATTAGTGTGGTGATTGGGATTGCATTGAAACATTTAAATTATGATTGCACCACCTCTCACTTCCGTATCATATTCTTGGTCATTGTCATCAACTTAGGTGCCCTTTATGGGATCACTTTGTGGATTCTCGGGGTCCTTAGAACATGTTTGCATGATTGTCAATAACACGTCAATAGGTCACTTGATATATATGGCTATTCTTTGAATCCCTTTTTGTAAGCCTTAAACTTTCTCATCACTTATATAAAATTTTCCGCTAGAACCCCTTTTGAGCTTGAACAAGAATGGAATCTCTCACAAAGTGGGAGGTTATTAGACCACCATTCGCCTTCATTTGTACCCTCATTATCCCACCCTTTTAACTTATACACTATTTTCTCACCTTTTCAAGAAAGTGAAACTAGGGAAAGAATGGGGATATTTTGGGGGATGTTATGAAAATCAAAGGATTGAGTGGAAATTGGTCACGAAAAAAGAAAAAAAAAGGTCATGTTATGTAATGAAAAGAGAAGCTTGAGCAAAAATATTAAATGCACATTTTCTATGATATATTTGTGCAAAATAAAAACGAAAAAAAAAAGCCTTGCCTCTCTAATGTTGAAGTGGAAATTATGTTTCAAGGTGACCAAAGAAAGTAATGGAATGTGCTCAACCCCATGTCAATGTATGAAAAAGTTTTAGTTTGTGGGTTGGCACATTGGGAAGTAATAAGCGTGAGCGGAGGTATTATCATCAAAGTGAGGATGTATTGTTACAAGAAGACTTTCTAGTTTCACTTTCTTGCTTTCGTATGTCCTTACCTTCTTTTGTAACCGTGAACCGAGCCATGCGATCTTTCGCACCATAACCCTTTAAGCCATATTATTCTTTCAATATCGAGTAACCGGGTTGACAATCGTGTAAATATGCATATGAGTGTCCTTTTTGGGATTGTACTGTCTATGACATATTGATTTAGAGCATCACTTAGTGAATCCATAAACAATCTTAGGTTGTTGGCAGTGACCTCCCATAATTCATTCATCATTCATGTCGCGGTGGAAAATTGTGAGTTTTATGCTTCAATGTGATTGTAATCCCATTACTGTGGTGGCACTTGTTGATTATGTGTGTTGGTGAGAATCTGAGACTTGTATGGCCAATGATTCATCTGTGATAGAACATCCCAAAAATAATTATTGTGTTTTTATGTTTTATTACTAGTAGTTAGAGTAGCTGTATTTTACTTCTTTTAGTTTTGTTTTACTCGGGACGAGCAAAAGGTTAGTTTGTGGGTGTTTGATGGATGTGTATTGACCCATCCAAATGATGCACTTTTAGGCTTTCCTTGTGTTTGATTCCCGAGTTTTATGTGTATTTGATATGGTTTGTGAGTATTTAATGAGTACAGGGGTTGAAGTGCAATTACTGATAAAACGGAGGATTGGAGCGTACTTTGGAAGTTTTTGGATCAAATTGCAATTCTGAAAAATATGGGACAAAAGTGTATTTTGAAAGTTCAAGGGCTAAATTGGAAATCTTGGAAATTCAAGGACTAAATTGGAAATATGGAAATTTTGGAGGAATTTGATTCATAAAAATTCATGGGTTAAAATGAAAAATAAAATCTCAAAGAGCGAGGTGCAAAAGAATTTATTATAGCGACCAAAGTGAGACTGCAAAATAGCGAGACGAACCGAATACTAATTGATACCAAAATGAGGCCAAAATCACACCAAGGTTGGCCGAAGAATGATGTTGCTGGCCGAGAGAAGAAGGGCTGTTGGGGCCAAAGGTGGGCTGTGAGCAAGACAAACAGGCCAAGCTCTCGCACAACTTACTGCCAATAAGGGCGGACGCCTTGTCAACTAAGGGCGGCCGCACTCAAAGGCCAAACTCTCGCACAAACTTACTGCCAACAAGGGCGGACGCGCTAAGCACTTGAGCGGCCGCGCTAGGCCGTGTCCAACAACAGTTTTGACATCTTAATTGAAGGGCATTCATGTCTTTTCCACGCCTTGGTCTACAGTTTTTCGCCCTAACCCTATATATTCATAGCAGCCACGTGAGTTTGGATATAATATAATATAGAATTGGAGTTTTTATTGTTCTTTGACAATTCCAGTGAAGAGAAGAATTATTCCGAATTCCAGGTTTTATCATTGTAAATTATGAGTAGCTAATTCGTTAGATTTGTAGATTGGTTGGATCTTTATTCGGATTATTATGCAATAGTATTTTAATTCTTTCTATTTAATTCCTTCTAGTTCAATAATAGATCCTAATTTCTTATTCTTGGATTTGAGATGTATGTTAATATAAGAACTCGTCTTTGAATAGTTGAGTATCGAATTCGCCATTAATTTGGGATTTTGATACATAGACCACTATTTATTGAATAACTTTAATCGGGGTCGTAATAGAAACTGATCAAAGTTAGGTTCTTTCATTCTTTTGTTCTTAATGTATTCTTGGCATATTGTGGTACCGTAATAGAAACTACAATATTAAAAAGAGTATTTAGGATTGTAATCCGGCCACCTAACCGTGTCGATCCTAGCCAAAGTGAATGAACCCTAGAAGTTGAGTTGATGTTTTATAAGTAAAATTCTGCATAGAATGATGGTGAAGTGAAATCCAATCTACGAATCTCTGCTCAAAATCTATTTTATCGTTTAGTTAGTTTTTGTTATTTGTTTTATGCTTTTAGTTCTAAATCAAATCTATAAACTTTGGTTACACTGCTTTCACTCTATTTGTTTACCAACGAGTCTCTGTGGATTCGACTCCTGCATGTGCATACTGCTACACCGGTAGTGAGTACACTTGCTCGGTATTTTTATTACAAGAGGGAGATTTCCTCCATCAGAGGGTTGGACCGCGAAGGTCACGATTGGAAATATCGGACCGAGAAAGGTCGCGATTTGAGGATTGGACCTCTAAGGTCACGAGTTGAGAATCGGACAGTGAAAGGTCGCGATTGGGAGTTAGACCGCGAGGGTCACGATTTGAGATCGGACCGAGAAAGGTCGCGATTGAGGAGTGGACCGCGAAGGTCACGATTTGAGATTTGAAATTGGACCGTGAGGGTCTCGATTGAGGATTGGACCGCGAATGTCGAGATTTGAGATTTGAAATCGGACCGTGAGGGTCGCGATTGAGGAGTGGACCGCGAAGATCAGGATTTGAGGGTTGAAATCGGATCGTAAGGGTCTTGATTGAGGAGTGCACCGCGAAGGTCGAGATTAAAGATTGGAGTTCGGACCGCGAAGGTCACGATTAAAGATTGGACAGTGAAGGGTCGATATTTGAGATTTGAAATCGGACCGTGAGGGTCTCGATTGAGAGTTGAACCGCGAGGGATCGAGATATGAGATATCGGACCGAGAAAGGTCGTGATTGAGAGTTGGACCGCGAAGGTCACTATTTGAAAGATTCCCGAGATGGGACCATGCAATTTTTATTCTATTAAATGTTTAAGTTTACTGAAAACACATTTTTCTCAGAGTCCTAAATGGTTGGAAAAGATTGCTCTTCTTTTTCTCTACTATCCTAGGGCTTGGATAAGTGGATCTCGGCACTACGTTTATAAGCCCCTCGTTTTTCACCTGTAAATCGTCTTTCCAGGACGGACAATCCCGAGCGAGGGTCCTATAAGGCAAGCGAGTTCCACCGACAAAGGGAAAAGTGAACTTAAGGCTAGCTGGTCATGTAAACTTTGAACGTATGTGACATGCGGGTCACGGTCGAAGTCAACATCCTTAAGTTAAGGCAGAAATCGTGCCAAAATTTCGGCATGACCTCTCTTAACTCGCTTGCGCGAGGTGCCTTAGCTTTTGGCATTGGCCAAGTTGTGGCTGGCATGGTGCATACGTTGAGGTTTTGATGACACAGTGTCACATTGAACCTTCGGGTATGTTTTTAGCGTGGCTCCTCGTCAAAGTCAAGGCCGAAAAGCTAAGACTTCAGGTCGGGAACGACCTTCGATCTCAACTTTTAAGTTTGACTTGTGAGGGAGATCGGCGTAAAAGCATACACTTAGGCTTTATGACACGAGCTAAGCCAAAAACCAACCAAGGTCTTGGACAAAGTGTGACACAAAGAGTGCATGGATTACACGAGCTAGGATGGGCTGTTTGGGATAACCTCGTGCGCGCTCGAAAGGTGTTTGGCAGACCAATCAAGCTGCAACTGAACGGCCACCCCGAATTAAGGGTTGTAGTGTGCAGTGTACCGAGGCAGCAAGTGCACGTAGCGTGCGTTGTACCGAGGCAGCAGTGCAAGTAGTGTGTGGTCACTAAATTCTTTTTCTGAGTAAAATAGAGATTTTCAGAATGCGTTTTAAAGAATTTATGCGCAGTTCAAAATATATCACAGAAATCAAATATGAACGGAAATGCACGAACATGTTATCATTTTGAAAGAGATGAAAAGCAACATCTTTTTTTTTTTTGAATCAGTCCAATGTTTTGAAAACCAGAGCTGTTTGAAATTTCTTTTTTTTGAAAAGAAAAGCAAAGTAACACGAAGCATGAAGAAAACACACACGCACACAAAAAATGAGGAAGGGTAAACGAAAGTTTGATCCACGAAATGTTTTTAAAACAACGATAGTTTTGAAAAACATGTTACTTCCCCAGCGGAGTCGCCAACTGAAATTACCTGGATTGCGCGGACTGCGGCGAGTGGTTCTTTCAAATAGACTTCACATGGAAAAGAGAGTCGCCACGCCATTTTGTATTATGAGCCTAAACTATTAAAAAGGCTTTGAAAACAAGGTCGTTTTTATTGGTAGCAAAAACTTGGAAAAGGCTTTGAAAATGAGACGTTTTGATTGGTAGCCAAAACTTTACAAAAGGCTTTTTAGGACCAGAGATTGTTAGGTTCGGAGGTCACGTTACGTTTCGGGAAGAGTATGTTGAGATCACCCGAAACGCCTCGTATGACGAGTCTTTCTACCTTTCTCGAAAAGTGTGCGTGTGTGTGTTCGTGTTACTTTTGAAAATGAGCTTGAATGACAAGCTTTAATCTTGGTTTGAATGACAAACGTTGATTTTGGTAAAAAAGAGCGTTTGAATGACAAACGTCGGTTTTGAGTTTGAAATGAGCTTTTGAATGACAAACGTCGATTTTGAGGGGTTTTGAAAAGGAGTTCGAATGACGAACTTTTGGTTTCGAATCAGGCATTACGATGTTACCAATTTTATGAAAATGGTAGTAAATCAGATGAGATCAACGAGTCATTTTGTGACTCGGACATTTGTAAGTAAATACTATCAACAAATCAAACGGTTTGGACTTGTAAATGACATTATTGAAATGCGTTGTAAATGACAATCACAGATCAAACGATCTGGACGGTAAAAGTGCGATCGACGAGCCAAACGACTCGGATTTGTAAAGATGCGAATCAACGAACCTAACGGTTCAGACTTGTAAAGAGCGTAAAGTAAATATCAATATCAACGGATCAAACGATCCGGACTTTGTAAATGACGATCATGAACCAAACGGTTCGGACGGTAAAGAACGAATCAACGGATCAAACGATCCGGACGGTAAATGACAGAAACGTAAAACCGGGACTTGAACGCCGTTTTAACCCGAAATTACTTCTCTTATGGGAGAGAAGATGATTAGGGACTAAAAAGTATCGAGACCCGTAGACGGCGTTACGTCTACAATTTGAGAGTGAGAGTTTACCAAATTTGGTGTTGACTCTTTGACTCGGGAGGACGTATAAGAGATATGAAAAGGTGTTTGAAAGGTGTTTCGAAAGTGTTTGGGCAGAGTTTCCCCTTTATTTGGTGCTTAGAAACCTAGGGATTTGGGCAGCGTTTCGACTTAGGTCGGTTTAGCTTGTGTTTTTTGAGGATCAGAATCCACCGACGAGTAGCACGAGGGCCCCCGAAGAGTAGAGAATTCCACCGACGAGTAGCACGAGGACCCCCGAAGAGCGAAAGAAGACAAGCCTAAGTTGCTTGGGGTGGAGAGAGGAGAGAAAAATGGTGTAAAATAGTCCGGCCGGCCCCTTCTTCAATTTGGGGGCATTTTGGTCATTTGGCCTTGTGTTTGATTGAATCTGACACGTTTTATTTGATTCAGTAAAACAATCCGGCCGGCCCGTTCTTCAAATTGGATATTTTTCCTAATTAAACTAGTTATATGCGTAGATCTTGTTCTCGCATTTGATTTAATATGTGGTGGGCCCAAAACGGAGTTCGTATGAGGAAGTTATGACCTCCGGAAGGTCGAGACGCTCGAAAACATTAAATCAAATCCCGGAAGACCCCGAAAAGTGCATTTTTCGGGGAAAGCTGTACTTTTACATGTGATAATGTGTGTTGAGTACACTTTGAAATTTGGATGCACGGGGCAGTCGTGGGAAGTCTCGTTGACTCGAAAAGGGGGAGTCAACGGATTCCGATTAACTTTTAACGGATTTTGACGATCCGGATTTGGATACTTACAGTTGCTTATTGGTGAATGTGTGAACAATTGTAACTCACATCTGTACTCACATCCGTGTTCTGTTGAGTTGACTTGAATTATTAGCTACACGAAACTTTCCCAGTCTTAAACTTAAACAATGAATTATGAGTTGATTTGTGGAACTAGTGCTGGGAGATTGGTATTTGTGGAACTAGTGCTGTCATTTGTGACACCAATTAATTGGAATTTGTTCTTACCGGATTAAGCTTTCGGGGGGATTTGCCATTGCTTTTCCACCAGAGAAAAGGAATTTTTTTTGGCTCTAAACGTGGGATCTGGTAATTATGTCACTGCATTATACATTGCACCAGCAAAATCCATTATAGTGGATAATTGAGCTTGTTGACCTATATGAGGAAGCTGAGAAAAAGACTTCTTTATTTTCTTGTGTGATGAAAGATTCTGCAGTACCTTTTAATACTATTGTCAAGGCTATGAAAGAAATTTGTGTGGAAGCTAAGTTTTCAGAGATAACGACAAACTTTTTTTGCAATTACTATTACATTGTGTATACTCGCAACACTTTAATATTATATATATATATATATATATATATATATATATATATATATATATATATATATATATATATATATATATATTGTTTCTTATATATAAGGTTGTAACCCTATGTAACTTAACAAGGATATTGCACAGAATAATAAAAGCGGCCTTCGCAATTTATAATCCCAATTCGATCTCTTTCTCTTTCGATTCCCAAATTGCTTTTGTGCTTGGTTATTGTTTATTGCTTTCGCTGCGTTGCACAACAGTTGTGTACGTAAAAACTGTGAACTTCTCTTGGTCTGAATAATTGAATTGATATACAGTTCTAATAAACTTATTTTTGGAACAATTGTGAACCTTTTAGCAAGATGAACTTTTTAAATGTTATTGAAACAACTGTGAACTTCACAATTGTTTTTAAACAATTGTGTTCTTGAAACAATTGTAAACTTGTTAGTTGTCCTTCAAACAACTGTGTTATTAGGACAACCATAAACTTATTGTTCTTGAACAATTGTGCTATTTGAACAACTGTGAACTTCATAATTATAGGAACAACAAGAACAATGTGAAGTTCTTGTGTTTTTGGAACAACAGTGAATTTTTTAGTTATTTTTGAACAATTGTGTTTTAGAACAATCGTCAATTTCTCTTAGTTGTTTTTGGAAAACATGTGAAAGCAACTATAAAATTATCAATAACAATTGTGAACTTGGTACAAATGTAAAATTCTCTTGATTGTTCTTAGAACAATTGTGTAAAACAATTGTGAACTTAGAAAAATTGCGAACTTTTCAAAGTTGCTACATATTATATGTTAACGGTACTAGTTTGATTCATTTTAACGATACAAACACATAAAACACATAAGATTTTTTTGACCTTGGATGTTAAGATATTTCAATTGAATTTTGAGGGAAAAAAAAAGAAAAAAAAAAGGGAGAGATTTTGTTAAGTGATTTTGTTGTAGAATGTGGGTAAAAAAAATAATCAAAATCTAAATATTAAAAAAAATTGAACAGTCTAAATATTAACTAACCATTTGATTTGTTAAGTGATTTTGTTTTAGAATGTGGGTAAAAAATTACATCATCAACAAAATAATTAATTTACTGGGCAGAAAATTTTGGAAAAAACCTGTTGCTTCATAATTGTAAAAAATCTTGTTTTTAAATATATCGACTTGGTATTTTAAAACCTAAACTCGCTGTTTTAAGGCCTAAAATCGCTATTTTTTATTTTCTAGCTTAAACTCACTGTTTTAACGCCTAAACTCGCTATTTTATTTTTTTAGGTATTTTAAGGCCTAAACTCAATGTTTTAAGGTCTAAACTCAATATTTTTAAGAATGAAAGCTTTTTATAATTTATGGAGAAACGGGTTTCTCCTAAAACTTAGTCGGTGGATCAAAATTGGATTTGTTAAGTGATTAATTTAGTACTCAACAAGCCTTTCGCTTTATGTTCATATAATCACATTTGCTTTTGTTTCTTTTTTTCCTTTTCATCTTTTTCACCTTTAAAGGATTCATTTTCAGCCTTGAATCCTTAAAAGCAACCATTACAATCTCCTTCCATTTCCATCCCCCATTTCTTAGTTGGTAAGCTATATCAACCAACTGATCATTCTACTTCCACCTTTCTGTTTCTCTCTCTCTCTCTCTCTCTCTCTCTCTCTCTGTGTGTGTGATTATTTGATTTTGAAATTCAGAAGAGAGAGATATGGAGACTGGTGCAAGTGACAAGAGGAAGCAGGAGGGCCGAGTCTTTATCAATGAGGTGTTTTCTTGGTCTACCTATGATGTACTCAATAAGAACCTCTACACGGGCAAGGTTAATTTCGTCTCACCTTCTTACACACTCTCTACGAATCAATCGACATGGTGTTTTCTTAGACATCTATAACTATATATATAAAGGCTGAAGTGCAAAGCATTTCAGCACACCCCCTATTTTCCCGCTCAAACTAGAACCTAGACTATATAAACGCTATGTTCATTCCTTCTAATTCTAATGTCATTTACTAAACACACTCCTTATAAACTACTTCATTTTCTAGCACTTCAATTCCTAATATCCCATTTGGTTTTCAAATTACTATTCCATTTCGTAGCATTTCAATTTCTAGACGATGTGGGATTAATATCTCATTTGGTTTTTAAATGCTAAGGCCTCTCAATATATACTACTCCATTTCCTAGTATTTCAATTCCTAGATGATGTGGGATTAATATCTCATTTGGTTTCAAATGTATACTATTCCATTTCCTAGCATTTCAATTCCTAGATGATGTGGAATTAATATCTCATTTGATTTTCAAATGCTAAGGCCTGTATACTACTCCATTTCCTATCATTTCAATTATTAGACGATGTGGGATTAATATCTCTATTGGTTTTCAAATGCTAAGACCTCTCGATATATATTCTATTCCAATATATATTCTACTCCATTTCCTAGCATTTCAATTCCTAGACGACGTGGGATTAATATCCCTATTGATTTTCAAATGCTAAAGCCTCTCAATATATACTAATCAATTTCCTAGCAATTCAATTTCTACTTCCTAGACGATGCGGGATTAATATCCCATTACTCCGACTACTCCATTATGCTTCATGTCCGTCGATCCATTTAATTAGAGCACAAATACAAGTTTTTAAAAAAATTAAGGAAAAAAAGCACCAATTCTACTATGATTTTTGGACATGGGTGTCAACATAGACCCATCGCGTTGGACATAGAGGATTATGAATGCAAGATACGAGGAAACGAGTCCTTTATATGTAAACATATTTATGAAATATAAATGGATATAAGTATTTGATGTTTTGTACGTGAAAGCTTGATACACTTTCCCTAGAGCAGTATACATTTCGCTTTAGTTTGTCCCAATCCAATATGTATAGTTGTCTGGTAGAAATAATTAATTTAAAATTATAATTAGTTCTTATAAGATTTTTTAAAATTTAATAATTATATAGTATACTCCCTCTGGTTTGAAATATTTATCACTTTTAAATTTTTCACAAGTTTTAAGAAACATACTCCCTCCGTCCCATGATAATATATAAACTTTCCTTTTTGGACGTCCCACAATAATATATACTTTCCTAAAATGGAAAGGAATCTTTACTATTCCCTCCACTCATTCTCTCACCTACATTATTTTAATACTCACATCACCATTATAATTTACTATTCTCTCCACTCATTCTCTCTCCTATTTTATTTTCACACTCACATCACTTTCAATATAATATTTCATCCTTAATTTTCGTGCAAAACCCAAAAGTCTATAAAAAGATGGGACGGAGGGAGTAGTTATTATACCAACTTCATGATTAAAATGTCAATATTCTCATTATTTATTATTTCTCTTTTCAACAATAAACCAATTAATAAAATGGAAAAACTTTCAATGTCATTATATATTTTTGTTGAATGTCTTTTATTTAAAAAAGATTTTTCTAAATTAACCTTTATACTAATAGTAACTCTTTTAATTTAGTTTCTGTTATTTGTCTAAATTTTATGTCCGTGCGTTTAACGCACGGGTGTTAGACTAGTTTTCTACTAACAACATAAGCTCAACTTTTGCTTGTTATGATACTAGTCTATTGTTATGATGTTTTTTAGTTATTTGTTAAGCAAGAAACCTCATTAGTGAAATGATTACTCGACAATGTCATGCGTTTAACAGGTGAAAGGAATTCCAGTGAATTTCACGTCAACATCTCATTACATGAATTCATTCATTTTCCCGCTTTTAGAGGAAACTCGTGCTGATTTGGAATCAAAACTTAGGTCAATCGGCCATGCCCCTACTCGTAAGATATACAGTCTGCATCGGTCTGACAAACAGATCAAGCTTCCCAAGGTCTTCTTCTATGACATTTCACTAATGACAAACGAAGATTATGCTACAAAGGATGAAGAATATTACGAGCCTATGGTGAATGATCTTATTGCATTGACTGATGTAAGGCCAAAATGCATCGCTGATCTCTATAGGCCTCATTGTCCCTATGTCATAGCTGTTGTTAAAGAATCAAATGATCAAAAAGTTGCAATATGGTCATCAAAAGAAGTTTTCTCTGAGAGAGATAAACTTGGGAATATAAAGAAGGGATCAAGATTTTTTGCGGTTTATCTTACAAACCTGACAACAAATATTCGCATCTGGCAAGCACTAAACTCAGAATCAGATGGGGAAAACATGGGAATTATCAGTAAAGTGCTGGACTTTGATTCCACCGTAAGAATTACATTCTCTTTTTGCTTACTTACTTATGTAGTCAATGTTCATCTGAAGATTTGTTTTGCTCTTCAAAATAATAAAAGTTGAATTGATTAATCGATTCTTTTTGTAGCGAAAGATTAGAGAAACGGAAAAGAAAATGAAACCCTCCTTTTATACCTTTAAAGTTGAAAGATATATAGAGAACGAAAATTACTACAAATGTTGTTTAATTTTCTTGTGTGTTTCAGGTTAATGAAACTTGCTCTAGATGCAACGATACTGAAACCGAGAAAAATTTAAGGGAAACCCTTTGCGATTTTAAGTTAAATGATTCTCAAAAGGCTGCTGTTTTGAACTGCATTGCTGCAAAAAGATGCCATCACCAGAGTACTGTAAAATTGATATGGGGGCCTCCAGGGACTGGAAAGACAAAAACAGTCAGTTCCTTATTATTTCCCCTGTTGAAAATGGAGTGCAGAACGCTTATCTGTGCCCCTACCAACATTGCGGTGTTAGAAGTTGCGCAGCGGTTTATGAGTTTAGTGAAAGATTCACTTGAATGTGATAATTATGGATTTGGGGATATAGTTTTATTTGGTAATATTAAAAGAATGAAGATTAATGATAGAGATTACCTTCACAATGTTTTCCTTGATGACCGTGTGAAATCTCTTTCTAGCTGTTCGAATCCGGAGTCGGGATGGAAAAATAGTCTAGAATCCATGATATGTTTGCTAGAAGATTCTGAAGGGATATATGATCTGTACTTGAAAAATCAAAAGGAGGAAAGGCTGAGGAAAAAACAAGAAGAGAGAAGGCTGAGGAAAAAACAAGAAGTGGAAAGGCTGAGGAAAGAAGAGGAGGACGAAAACCATAGGAGGAACACGCGAAATAGCGAGGTAAATGTTGACCAAGAGGATGAAAACCTCAAGAATGATAAATGGAATGATAAATGCAATCTATACTTGAAAGCATTTAAGTTTAGTGAAACACGGGAAGAGAACAACCTTAGTAGGATCGAGAGAAACAACAAGATGGATGACTTCCGATTCCAAAAGGGTGAAAATTCTGAGAATTATGAGTTTGATGATCAAGACCCCGAAAAATATATGGGATGGATAACAAAGCGTGGTGTAGTTCATACCGTAATGGAAAATGAGGATGCTAACAAAAAGAAAAGTGGGGAAAGCAGTAAAGAAGTAGGGGAGGAGAAAGATCAAGATCTGACATTCGAGGAGTTTATAACTAAAGGGTTTAATTTCTTTAGAAGGACGCTGATGACTTGTATACGAAGTTTGTGTACGCATTTACCCACTTCTTTCATACCCTTAGAAGTTGCAAAGAAAATGACCAGAGTTCGTATCTTGCTTGATACAGAAGATGTTAGAACTGGGATGTGTGCGCATGGTGAGTGTCTCCAAATTCTAAGAAACCTTCGCGGTACATTTTCCATTCCGAAGTTTGAGGTGGGAGGAATCAGAGGGTTTTGTTTGAGCAATTCCTTTTTAGTTTTCTGTACGGCATCAAGCTCTGTAGAAATGCTTACTGAAACAATGAAGCCATTGGAATTGTTGGTTATTGACGAAGCTGCTCTGTTGAGAGAATGTGAATCTGCAATTCCATTACAGCTACCAGGTCTGCGACATGCAATATTGGTTGGGGACGAGAAACAATTGTGTATAAAGGTTGAAAGCCAGGTTCAAACCTCAAACCTCAATTCTTCTTTTCGTTTTTCCTTTTTTTCTTTACTATTAACATTTTGTAAACTTTCTATTTATAGATGTGTGATGATGCTAAATTTGCAAGGAGCTTATTCGAGCGCCTGGTGATTCTAGGACACCAGACGCACCTTCTGAATGTCCAATACAGAATGCATCCATCAATAAGCCAATTTCCAAACTGGCAATTCTATGATAATAAGATTTTGAATGGTCCGAATGTCGTAGAAAGAAGTTACGAGAGGCGTTTCCTAAATGGAAGTATGTATGGACCTTATTCTTTCATTGACATATCACAAGGAAAGGAGGAGTTTGGTACCAAATATACTAATATGATGGAAGTAGCTGTAGTTAACAATATCATCTCAAGACTCTTTGAAGGTATATACTTGCAATTCCATTTCTTATGATTTTCCCTTAAATGTTCCCCAATTATGTTAGAACTTTAGTTGAAATATTTGGTATCTGAGAGGTATTCTGTTTTCAGAATGTGTACTGAAGGACCAAAAGGTCAGTGTAGGTTGCATTTCCCCCTACAAGTCTCAAGTCTTCGCAATACAACAAATGCTTGGAAAGAAGTACGAAAACGAAAGAAACTTCTCCGTGAGTGTTCGCTCTGTTGATGGATTTCAAGGCGGAGAGGAGGATGTCATTATCGTCTCTACCGTGAGATGTAATTGGAAAGGTTCAGTAGGGTTTCTTGACAGTAAAAATAGAACCAATGTTTCCCTAACCCGAGCTAGGTACTATATAGTAGTAACTTTTATGAGTGAAGATAATATATGAAAGCATAGGGGTAATGTTCTTTAAGTTAACTTATTCGTTCTACTCTTCTATGCTTAGGTATTGTCTTTGGATAGTTGGAAGTGGCTCTACATTAACGAAGAGTGGCACTGTTTGGAAAGATTTGGTGTTAGATGCAAAGGCTCGAGGCTGTTTCTATAACGCTAACGATGACAATAATTTGGCTCCAGCTATAGTTGATGCCTTGAATTCTGATACTCCTTGGAGGTCCGTATCGAGTCAATTATCAAGATTGGGTCTTCAGAATGAACCGAGTTCTTCTGGTACCAGTTTCGGGTGAGTACTTAATTAGCCATGCAACCCTCTCTTGCTATAATAGCTTTACGTTATAAATATATGTAGTATACTCCTTCCGTCCCAGTTGTAGCGAGGTACAATTTGACAAATTTTCTGATAGGCGTTTGACATGTTTTTACTCGGAAAATAAAATTGTAACCTTCGAAAATTACAATAGAAGTATAATGTATCTTGTCAATTGACGCGTTAGTTTTTTGTTAGCAAAGAAAATGCCTTCATTTGTATTTCCAAATCCAACTGTGAAATATGGAAAGGAAGGCATTCTTGTTCTTGCTCTTTTAGAATTGATCAATAATGGCGCACATGAATTGGTTGAATAACATTAGAATTGCCTGAACTGATCTGGATTTTCGGTGGTTTTCAGACATCACTGGAATTCCCACAAGCACAGAGGAAATTCTTATGAAAGAAGGAAGGGAGGGTGGTGAAGCTAAGCCTGCATGCATTTGTGGGTAAATAAATGAATAATTTTCGCCGTCTCGTTCTTGATTCTGACGACAATTCAGGAAACGAGTTTCTTTTGTTATAAGTTTTGTTTCTGGATGCAGATTTATGATAAATCACCGCAATGCAAATCGAGTTTTAGCAAAGGACAGTTCCTCTGATATAGTCCAGAAATGCATACGGTTCAAGAATGTTTGAGAAAACAATCATTATTCCAAATCCTTTGTTTCCTTTTGTAATTGATAACTGCTATTTACTCTGATGCTCGAACTCTTTGGTTTATCCTGCCGTACTCGCATTGAACATTTCTATTTTAGTCTGTTTGACAAGGGTCGGGCCAGGTAATTAGGTAAATCAAAGAGTCTGATAAAAGCAGTTATTAACGTAAGAACAAAAAGACTTAGTTAACGTTCAAGACTCTCAGAGTGATTGAATAGTTGAGAAACAATGGAAAGTTCAAGAGCTACATTTCACTAGCTCTGTATTAAACATCAACCAAGGAAAGGCGTGTATTTGTTCGAGGGAGTATAATTATACTCCCTCGGTCCTCAATAAGATTTTTAGTTTGACGTTTGTTTTACGGGGTTAAGAAAATGTAAATATAGGAAAGAGAAAGTTGGTAGGAAATAGTAAGTAGATTGTTATTGTGATTGTAGCAAGTGAGTCAATTTGTCCATTTTAAATAATAAAGCAACTCAGAACATTACTCTGGATCATCAGACAAAAAAGAAAATAAAAACCCTACTCTCGTACATACGGAGGGAGTAAAACTATTTCCTTTTATAAGCATTACTCCTTCCTACCCAAGTTATCTATCGCTTTTGAACTTTCACACATTTAAAAAAAATTCAATTATAACACCAACTTTAATGATTATATTATCAATATTACCCTTATTTATTTTACATATTTCCTACATTACATCTCAACATAAACCAATTAATAAAGTGAAACAATTTCCAATACAAGGTTAAAATAAAAATTAAAATGTTTTTAAATCAAAAGTGATAATTATTTTAGATCAAACATTTAACCCGGACCCGTTATTTTGTACCAGAGATAGCACTAAAGAATATTCATATAGTAATATGGATAGTACAGTACGGAAAAACATATATTAAGTCTTTACTAAAGCAAGTGGTACCACTCTACTCTAGTCAAAAGCTTTCCTTGCTAATATATTTATTTCACCTCATGATGTAGATGAAGATGAAGAGGAAGCCGCCCCAAAATTACTTAAAGTTTTACAAACTTTTCATCTTTTAGAACCTTAAAAGCAAACCATTACAAGTGTAGACGACAAGGAGAATAAAATACCGGGTAGAGAGTTGATCGACATGGTGTTTTCTTGGTCTATTGATAAAGCACTCAACAAGAATCTCTACAAGGGAAAGGTTCATTTTTCCCTCACTTTATCTCATTCATTCATGGATGACTTTGTTAGAGATAAAAAAGGAGATTCACCCAATGTTTAGTTACCTAAGTTGGTATTGAGCCAAACTTAGAAAAATTACATTAGTTAAGAGTATTTCTAATTAGAATTATATTTACTATTAGAATAAGGAGATACATAATATACTTTTCTCTCCACAACCTCTGCATAACCTTGTCACATATCATTTGATATATCTTCTATACATTCATGGATGACTTGACTCCATAACGTCATGCATGTGTTTAACAGGTTAGAGAAATTCCGATGAGATTCTCGTCAACATCTCATTACATGGATTCCTTCATTTTCCCGCTCACATTCGGAACATTCTAGAAAGATAAGTCGGATGCTTACCCACAAAATAACCGAGTCGTTTTATATTCCCTATACACTCTCTTCTTCTCTACTCCCTCTGCTAAAACCTCATCGTCGCCTCACCTTCCATGGCTGCCAGCACCTCTCTCTCTCTCTCTCTCCGGGCATCACTCCCTCTACTCCCTCTCTTCTCAAGGCATCACTTCCTCTTCCCCAAAAACATCCCCGTCTCAAGGTATCACTCCCTCTTCCCCAATAACATCCCCGCCCTCTTCTATAAACAAAGTCATCGTCACCTCCCCCTATCTCGTCTGTCATGGTCGTTTTCGCCTCTCTCTCTTCTTCCATGGCCGCCTCCACGACTCTCTCTCTCTCTCTCTTCTCTCTTCTGCAATTCATGCATTGTTCAAACCCCTAACTGAAACCCTAGCCCTAATCCGCAGCCCTCATCTCCCTAAGCCCAGTTCTCTGTTGTTCAAGTTCATCCACTCGACGAACATTGTATAACCGAAGAACAGAGAGATTGACGGACGACGAGCACGAACAACGATGGCGCCAATGCCAGCAACAACCGTAAGCTGGTACGCCGTCGTATTGATTCTCATCATTTCCTTCTTCGTCCAACCTTCAATGTCAATCTACTGTGATGATGACGATTGCTACGATCTACTTGGGTATATGCTTTTTATCTCTCCTCACATTTTCAATTTGGCCCCTCAATTTTGACTTCAATTCACTTATTTATTTCCCAATTGATTTGGTTTTCAGGGTTACACAATCTTCCAATTCTTCTGAAATCAAGAAAGCTTACTAAAGCATTCCAATTTATAAACTCTTTAAACTGTCAATTTTGAGTTGTCTGTTTGTTTAATCAATTTGGATTTTTTTTTATTTTCCTTTTAAAGCATTGATGATTGCTTCTTCTTCTTCTTCTCAACCATGATTATTGTCTCTCTAAACCCATTTTTAGTTCCTTAATTCATCTTTTATCACTACCCACAAGAACAATTTTACTTGCAGCTTTTGGGTTTGAATTTGATTGGAACATGCCCAGAATATCTTGTAAGTTTGTGTTCAACCTGTGTAGTTGTGTTACATTCTTTAATGATCAACAATTTTATTTTTGTATTTTCTGTTTAAACAAAATAAATCTGCAGTACTTTTTTCGATGTCAATCAATTAAGAGTGAGTGTAGTTCTTAAGAAGTATTCAGCTCCTGAAAAGCCTTGAGGTGTTGCAGTGCCCTGAAAACCATGGTAATTTTTTTTCTTTTATGCGATTAGAATCTTTTGTGCCCTAAAATTGTTGTCTACGAACAATGATGTCGTCACTCCTCCACTCTCTTCTGCCATGGTTAATGCCGCCCCTCTCTCTTCTTCCATGGTCGCCGTAATTAGCACAATTTTTTCCCGTAATTAGCTTATATATATATATATATATATATATATATATATATATATATATATATATATATATATATATATATATATATATATATATATATATATATATATATATATATATTCATTTCGTGGGGTGTGGACTGTGGGGTGACTTAGCAAGTTCAAATTCTGTATGGTTCTTTTTATTCATCGTAAGTTAGATTTTATATACCTAAAGTTTCTCGTAACTTCTAATGATCTGGAAAACAGGGAAAAACTCGATTGTGGATCACATAATATTACTTCACTTATTTATTTAGTAGTTTTCATCGTATGTGGGGATCTTCTTGGTGGTGATGTTCCATGTATAATTTCTATTTCTACTTAAACTCATGAAGCAGATCCTTTAGTATTGAAATGAAAAATTTGCTTTGGCCTTCTATCATCTATAGAGGTTAACCATTATAGCCTTCCATGATGGACCTTTAAGACATTGCTTAACCTTGGTACAACTTTTGCCGTCATGAACTTCATTGAGAGTAAGTTACCTCTTTGTAACTATTTTGTACGTGATTATTGTTTCTTCTGAAATATATTACCCCCTCCCCCTTAATGCGAGGTGGATCGTTTATCAGGTATATTCCCAGCTCTTGATGCCGATTTATGGTTCTGTTTTGAGTATTGGTTTGATTTGTTGTATATTGTTTGTTTAGATGGTCTATTTGTGATGGCTGGGAGAAGACTTGTGCAAAATGTAGTTAGAGTAGAAACTCAGCGGCATCAAAGGAGTGAGGGGGAGAAAACAAAGGATGATCAGAAACCTAATTTGATAACTGAATGTGCGCTCGCCCGAAAAAATGAAATGAGAGTCACCACGCCGTTTTAAGAGGAAACATTGAAAACCTTTTTTTAGAGAGAAAATGGGTTCGGGGGTCAGGTTACGTGTTGGGAAGAACCGAGTGTTCACCCAATACGCCTCATCCGTAGACGAGTCTTTCTATTGTTCAACATTAATTCATCCAAAAGTGTGTGCAACATGTGTGTAACAAGATATGTATAAAAATGCATGAAAGTGCTTTGTTTTATTACTCAACAAAGGGGAATACAACTTTGTAGGCCATTGACTCTGGGAGGCCACGTCCCACTTTACAGCAAACAGGAACAGATTACAAGAGAAAAGAGGTCCTCTGCAAGGGATCACATCTGTCGCGTGACAGAGGACTCCCTTGTCCCGATCTGTCGCGTGACATCAGTGATCACCCTGTAGAGGCTCACAATCAACCAAATCTACAGATCTATAAGCAAAACGAACAAACAACCAGATCTAGGAACTGAACAATCTAAACAAGCTACTGAATACTAAAGCAAATGAACAGACGAACTACCAATAAAATATGGTCCCTGCAGATGGTCACGACATGTCGCGTGACACAGGACTCCACATGTCCACATGTGTCGCATGACATATGCTAGCCATCTGTAGGTACCTCACAACTGAGAAGCAGATCCAACAATAACACAACAATTATATTATAAGCAGTAATATCAATACGAATTAAACGCGAATCAATCAAAGGAGTGTGGATATGGGAGATCCACACTCCCTTGATGCCCAAATTGCAAATCCAAATAGATCACATCAATATCAAGCAATTGGACTCAAGTATAAGCTATTTAAACAGAGAGTGCGGTTGCCGCTTGATAATCGAGGGCGGAAGGAGGCTGATTATCAAGTGGAGAAGGAGAGAGAGTAATTAGAACAAATGGATGAGAGAGAGGAGAGGGGGAGAGTGTTACCCTTGTAGTCCTCAACTCTTACACCAAGTTAGGTGCAGGAGCCTTCAATTCAACTTCGAGATGGAAGATCTGAGCACTGGTTGAGAGCTGAATCAAGGGGCTTCAAGTCTATAGGGGAGTAGAGATGGAATTGGGTTGAAGAGAGATGAGAGGTGATGGAATTGGAGGGGAATTGGGAGGTTTTGGTATGAGAGAGAGAAAGAGGGAGTTTCTGGCGTAATTTGGGCAGAGTGGCTTTAGGGAGGTCGAAAGGGGATCTAAAACTGAGAGGGGTAGGGTCTTATTTATAGCTGCTGTCTATGGTCACTTTGTGTCGCACGACGTAACGTTACCACTTTCCATGCTTCAAGTTGTCGCGTGACACAAGGTGACAATAACCGTTTTTGGCGCCAAAACTGATTCTGGAAGCTTCCTAGGTAATACCCAAAAAGTCCAAAACAGTTTTATTCCTTCTAGGTCCTTTAACTCGAGCGAAGTACAAAAAAGTACTTCCTTTGCGAGAAACATATGAAATGTTTCCGGAAGTCTCGGGATGGACCGAGAATTTACCAAAACGCCCCTAAATGCAATTTTATTATTTAAAATGCATCTGGAAAGGTCGCGAATTTGGATTGGCGTACTTACAATAACCCCAAGGAATATTTACATTGCAGCGCCTGGGCTTTTCCTTTTGTGTTGTTGTTTTCTTTTAAAATATAATGTGATTCAATATGTTTATTTGGTTTTTGATTCTCTCCGTAAAGAACAAAGATATTTGTATATTGTAATCATCGTATAGTATTGCTATTTTTTTCACATGTTCTTGCAAGCTAACTGAGTTACACAATATTATTATGAAGAGGCTCCCAAATTAGAGGCTCCCAACTGACTTATTGAGTTACAAAATATAACTATAAAAAGACTCTCAACTGCCTTTAAAATTATTTTTCTTATATTAACTTTTTTTGTTGTATAATTTTTTTGTGAAAGTATTATGTCGTCCGTTTAATGCATGGGTATTAGACTAGTTGTTGCAGATGTCAAGGAATCAACTTCTGAACAAAAAGCCGGGTGCAATGAGTGTGTCTTACAAAACAAGATGCCCGTGCAATCCTCGTGAGAAACATCAGCAACTGATGCACGGCCATGCAAAACTCCAATGCACGACCGTGCAATCCGTGATCTGCAGATTTGTAACTCCTTATTATTTTATGCCTTGATTCTAGCCTTGTGAATATATTTACAATTGTAAATGATTTATGTAAATCTCTAGATAGGCAGTTACAATTCTTTTGTGAATATATTTCCAATTGTAAATGATTTATGTAAATCTGTACGACGAATGTGTCTAGACTTACCATTATACATACTGCTATGTGCCCTTCCTATTGCTGATTGACTATCACAATGTATAGGTACATCAGGCACAGGTTTGTTCCAACAAGGAATATCTTCCAACGAATTCTTTAACCACTCAGCTTCTTCTCCAGCTTTGTCTAGGGCTATCTACTCAGATTCTATCGTAGATCGAGCTATACATGTTTGTTTGGAAGATTTTCATGACACTGCTCCTCCACCTACCTACTGTGAAAATATATCCACTTGAGGATTTGGAGTCTTTTGTATCTCATATCCAGTTAGCGTCACAGTATCCCTCTAACACTGTCGGATATCTTCTATTAAGTATCCCATAATTCATTGTAAACATTAGATACCTTAATACTCTTGTTAAGGCTTTCCAATGATCCTTACTGGGATTACTTGTGAACCTGCTTAGTTTGCTCCCTGAATATGCGATGTCTGGACATGTACAATTTGTTAAGTACATTAGATTTCCAATTATCCTAGCATATTCCGATTGAGAAACTGGTTCACCTAAATTTTTTTGACCTCTGATGTTAGGATATTTCATTTGAATTTTGAGAGCAAAAAAAAAGAAAAAAAAGGAAGAGATTTTGTTAAGTGATTTTGATAGCCAAAAGCCAATGAGAAATAGCCGAACGGAATAACAACCAAGATTCGGAAGAAAATCTTCTGCTTTTTCTATAAAATTTCAATCATCAAAACTGAATAATCCCAGACCATAAAGATATTTAAATATTTCCTAATAACCCTAAAACGAATTAGAAACATAAAGACCAAATTAACCCCAAGTAAAGTTCAAAAGAAACACCAGATTTGAAAAAGGAAACAACAAATTCGTCACTAAGGAAACACCAGCGACGTGAGGCGCCCGCCTCCACTCCAGAGGGTTCATGGTCTGGTCGAACAGCCTTGAGGCGGCCGCATGGAAAGAGTTGAGGCGTCCGCCTCAAGCCCCGTAGCATGGGTCCCTTGTTCTTCACCCGGGGCGCCCGCCTGAGGATCCCTGAAGCGCCCGCCTGGCTTGCAGTCCTTTGGGTTGTTGTCGTTGCCTGCTGCTTTGCTTGCTACCTTGCCCATACCTCCTTGTGCTGCCCTGACCATACCTCCTTAGGCTGTTGGAATAGCTTGTGGAACTATATCATCCTCCCCGTCTTGAGAAAAACTCGACCACGAGTTGCCATCATCGTTATTGTCGCCATGGAATGCTGATAAATCCGCAACATTGAACGTGGCTGAGACGTTGTACTCACCTGGCAAGTCAATTTTGTACGCATTGTCATTAATCCGCTCCACTACCCGAAATGGTCCATCAGCCCTTGGTTGTAACTTGCCAAAATGACCAGCTGGGAAACTCTCCTTGTGTAAGTGAACCCACACCAAATCGCCAACCTGAAACACAACCCGTTTGCGATGCTTGTTCTTGCGAGTCTTGGCTACATGACACACACGACATCTCTCCACAAACCGAGTAACATCATGTCCCAACTTGGGCCAAAAAAATTGCCCGCCTACAAGTGCCAGTGTTTTATCTTTGCCAAAGTGTCTGGCAAGTCCCCCTTCATGACTCTCAGAAATAATTAGGTCCCACAATGAACAATAAGGAACACAAAGCTTGTTACCCTTAAACAGATAGCCATCATGAATCAAAAACTGCAGAAAATTACTTCGGGAACACTTTTCCCACACATCCCCAAAATACGGATCATCACGATACAAATCACGAAAAGTGTCAAACCCGCAAACCTCGACCCGCAGTGTAGCTAATAAGGAATGCCGACGGCTCAAATCATCTGCCACACGGTTCTGAACTCCCGCCTTATGTGTAATGACAAACGTAAAAATCTGAATGAACTCCACCCACTTGGCATGTCGCAGATTAGGCTTATGATGCCCTTGAATGTATTTGAGTGCCTCATGATCAGAATACACACAAATTCCCGTGACAAGAGATAATGTTGCCAATGCTCCAAGGTACGAATAATGGCATAGAATTCCTTGTCATATGTAGAGTACTTCTTCTTAGCATCATTCAGTTTTTCACTAAAGAAGGCGACAGGCTTCTTATTCTGACTCAACACTCCGTCAACGCCAACATTGGAAGCATCACAATGAACCTCAAAAACTTCATCAAAATTAGGCAAAATGAGAACATGAGCTTGTGTCACCGACTTTTTCAAAAGCTGAAAAGCATCCTCTGCTGCCTTATTCCACACAAACACACTCCCCTTGATGCAGTCAATAAGAGGGGCAATAATACTGCTGAAATCACGAATGAAACGGCGATTAAAGGAAGCCAAACCATGAAAACGCTGAATATCATGAACGTTCGTCGGTGTAGGCCAGCTAGTAATAGCTTCCACCTTCGAATCATCCATTCGAATACCCTCCTTGGTAACAACATACCCCAAGAAAGTCACTTGCTCCGTCAAAAAGTGACACTTCTTACGGTTAGCATATAATTTCTGCTCACGCAGAACATCAAAAACCTGTCTCAAGTGTACCAAGTGTTGTTCCACAGATTTACTATAAATCAGGATATCATCAAAATAAACAACAACAAACGTACCGATGAAAGGTCTGAAAATCTGGTTCATGAGTCGCATGAACGTGCTAGGGGCATTACAGAGCCCAAACGGCATCACCATCCACTCATACAATCCATCTCGACTCTTGAAAGTCGTCTTCCACTCATCCCCCGGTGTGACACAAATCCGATGATACCCTCTCCGCAAATCAATCTTGGAAAACACCACTGCACCATATAATTGGTCAAGCAATTCATCGATCCGAAGAATGGGAAACCTGTACTTGATGGTGATTTTATTGATCGCCCAACTATCCATACACATACGCAATGTTCCTTCAGCCTTAGGCACCATTAGAGCCGTCACCGCACAAGGGCTCATACTTTCCCGAATGACACCCTTGTCAAGTAATTCCCTCACTTGTCCCTCCAACTCTTCATGTTCATTGGGTCTCAACCGATAAGCAGCCTTGTTCGGAATAGAAGCACCCGAAACAAGATCAATACAATGCTGAATATCCCGCATGGGAGGAAGTCCCGGAGGAATCTCTTCAGGAGTAACATCACCGTAAGCATCAAGCAAGGACTGTACCTCTGCGGGTGTGGACATACCCGACTCGTTCTCCTCTAGCATGATAAGAACATAGAACCCTTGTTCCCCTGCTGTAGCTGAATCAAACTCTGAACGACTAAGGAGTTGGTGAACAACATCATTCATAGGTTTATCACTAGCAGTCTGCTCCTGTCTCGGGTCCGTAGGACATAAAGTAATAGAGACATCATTCATGCGGAAGGTGTACGTATTCTTGAACCCATCATGCTTAACCCGCATGTCAAATAACCACGACCATCACAATAAAATATGGCATGCATCCATTGGCACAACATCAAACCATACCTCATCTCTATAACGCTTACCAATAGAAAACTGCACGAGGCATCGCTTATCCACCTTGAGTTCATTTCCCTTGATCAACCAAGACAACTTATACGGCTGTGGGTGTACAACCGTAGGCAAACTCTGTTTGTCCACCATAGTAGTAGAAACAACATTCTCACAACTACCGCCATCAATAATAACCTTGCAAACCTTACCCTTGGCAGTAATCTTTGTATTAAAGATATTATGGCGAAGCCACTGATCATCATCTAATGCCGTCGCGTTCAACACACGTCTAACCACCAAGGCCGGACCCTTGTCTGCATAAACCACCTCGGACTCGACATCAGGCACCTCGTCTTCTTCGTCATAGACCGGTAACTCTTCCTCAAGTAAGGCAACAACGTTCCTGTTGGGACAATCGGCTTGAAGGTGACCAATTCCTTGACACTTGAAGCACCTCGCAGGCTGCCTCACTCTAGAATTGGTTGTTGTGGTACTTGAATTGGCTGTAGCCGACGTCTTAGGAGCAGTCGGTGGAACCCCTTTGTGTGTGCTAGAACTACCAACGCCTCTAGTGTTAGTAAAATCTCTGCTCGGCCAACAATTTACTACCATCTTTCTCTTCAACTGTTTCTCAACCTTCAGAGCAAGTCGACACACATCCGCATAAGTCCAATACTGCTGCAATTGAACCACCTCTAACACGTCAACACGTAGTCCTCCAAGGAAACGAGCAACCGTTTGTTTATCCTCTTCGGAAATATCACACCGCATCTGCAAGCGATCAACTTCATTGATGAACTCTTCGACAGTCATATCCCCCTGTTTCAGATTGTGATAATCAAGAAAGGCCTCTTGTCTATAGTGTTCAGGAAGGAATTTCCGTCGTAGCAACTTTTTCATCTTATCCCAAGACTGAATTTTCGATTTCCCATCTCTCGCCCGTTGCTTTTTAACATGTTCCCACCAAATTGAGGCATGCTTTTTCAATTTGATTGCAACAACCTTAACCTTATGACTATCCTCCATATGTTTCAAATCAAACACACGTTCAACAGTATTTAGCCAATCAATGAACTCATTAGGGTGTGTCTTACCTTCAAACTCCGGGATGTCGATCTTCATGCCGATATCCTTCGAAGGATCAGCCCCAAACCTGTGTCCACGTTCATGACCACGAGCGAAGGGGTTGCGCCCGTCTGCAAAGCCTCCTTCATCAGACGATTCATCTGAATCAGAGTCCACATCAGTAGGAGCCCTCATACGAGCAATCTGCTATTGGAGCTGCTGAATCTGGTTTCGCAATTCGTCATTCTTAATATCGCGTAGGTCTCTATCGCGATAGATTTCATCTGCCCGGGGTCTGCACGACGGCCTCTACCACGCCCACGACGACCATCACGTGCACCACGTCCGCGTTCAGCCATTGATAACCAGGAAACTGATACCAAATGATAGCCAAAAGCCAATGAGAAATAGTCGAACGGAATAACAACCAAGATTCGGAAGAAAAGCTTCAGCTTTTTCTATAAAATTTCAATCATCAAAACTGAATAATCCCAGACCATAAAGATGTTTAAATACTTCCTAATAACCCTAAAACGAATTAGAAACTTAAATACCAAATTAACCCCAAGTAAAGTTCAAAAGAAACACCAGCAATGAATAAGGAAACATCAAATTCGTCACTAAGGAAACACCAGCGACGTGAGGCGCCCGCCTCCACTCCAGAGGGTTCATGGTCTGGTCGAACAGCCTTGAGGAGGCCGCATGGAAAGAGTTGAGGCATCTGCCTCAAGGCCCGTAGCATGGGTCCCTTGTTCTTCACCCGGGGGACCCGCCTGAGGATCCCTGAAGCGCCCGCCTGGCTTGCAGTCCTTTGGGTTGTTGTCGTTGCCTGCTGCTTTGCTTGCTACCTTGCCCATACCTCCTTGTGTTGCCCTGACCATACGTCCTTGGGCTGTTGGAAAAGCTTGTGGAACTATATCATCCTCCCCGTCTTGAGAAAAACTCGACCACGAGTTGCCATCATTGTTATTGTCTCCATGGAATGCTTATAAATCCGCAACATTCAACGTGGCTGAGACGTTGTACTCACCTGGCAAGTCAATTTTGTACGCATTGTCATTAATCCGCTCCACTACCCTAAATGGTCCATCAGCCCTTGGTTGTAACTTGCCAAAACGACCAGCTGGGAATCTCTCCTTGCGCAAGTGAACCCACACCAAATCGCCAACCTGAAACACAACCCGTTTGCGATGATTGTTCTTGCGAGTCTTGGCTACATGACACACTCGAAATCTCTCCACAAACCGAGTAACATCATGTCCCAACTTGGGCCAAAAAAACATCTCGCCTACAAGTGCCAGTGTTTTATCTTTGCCAAAGTGTCCGGCAAGTCCCCCTTCATGACTCTCAGAAATAATTAGGTCCCACAATGAACAATAAGGAACACAAAGCTTGTTACCCTTAAACAGATAGCCATCATGAATCAAAAACTGCAAAAAATTACCTCGGGAACACTTTTCCCACACATCCCCAAAATACGGATCATCATGATACAAATCACGAAAAGTGTCAAACCCGCAAACCTCGACCCGCAGTGTAGCTAATAAGGAATGCCGACGGCTTAAATCATCTGCTACACGGTTCTGAACTCTTGCCTTATGTGTAATGACAAACGTAAAAATTTGAATGAACTCCACCCACTTGGCATGTCGCAGATTGAGCTTATGTTGCCCTTGAATGTATTTGAGTGCCTCATGATCAGAATACACACAAATTCCCGTGACAAGAGATAATGTTGCCAATGCTCCAAGGTGCGAACAATGGCATAGAATTCCTTGTCATATGTAGAGTACTTCTTCTTAGCATCGTTCAGTTTCTCACTAAAGAAGGCGACAGGCTTCTTATTCTGACTCAACACTCCACCAATGCCAACATTGGAAGCATCACAATGAACCTCAAAAACTTTATCAAAATTAGGCAAAATGAGAACATGAGCTTGTGTCACCGCCTTTTTCAAAAGCTGAAAAGCATCCTCTGCTGCCTTATTCCACACAAACACACTCCCCTTGATGCAGTCAATAAGAGGGGCAATAATACTGCTGAAATCACGAATAAAACGGCGATTAAAGGAAGCCAAACCATGAAAATGCCGAATATCATGAACGTTCGTCGGTGTAGGCCAGCTAGTAATAGCTTCCACATTCGAATCATCCATTCGAATACCCTCCTTGGTATCAACATACCCCAAGAAAGTCACTTGCTCCGTCAAAAAGTGATACTTCTTACGGTTAGCATATAATTTCTGCTCACGCAGAACATCAAAAACCTGTCTCAAGTGTACCAAGTGTTGTTCCACAGATTTACTATAAATCAGGATATCATCAAATAAACAACAACAAACGTACCGATGAAAGGTCTGAAAATCTGGTTCATGAGTCGTATGAACGTGCTAGGGGCATTAGAGAGCCCAAACGGCATCACCATCCACTCATACAATCCATCTCGAGTCTTGAAAGCCGTCTTCCACTCATCCCGCGGTCTGACACGAATCTGGTGATATCCACTCCGCAAATCAATCTTGGAAAACACCACTGCACCATGTACTTGATGGTGATTTTATTGATCGCCCGACTATCCATACACATACGCAATGTTCCTTCAGCCTTAGGCACCATTAGAGTCGGCACCGCACAAGGGCTCATACTTTCCCGAATGACACCCTTGTCAAGTAACTCCCTCACTTGTCTCTCCAACTCTTCATGTTCATTGGGTCTCAACCGATAAGCATCCTTGTTTGGAATAGATGCACCCGGAACAAGATCAATACAATGCTGAATATCCCGCATGGGAGGAAGTCTCGGAGGAATCTCTTCAGGAGTAACATCACCGTAAGCATCAAGCAAGGACTGTACCTCTGCGGGTGTGGACATACCCGACTCGTTCTCCTCTAGCATGACAAGAACATAGAACCCTTGCTCCCCTGCTGTAGCTGAATCAAACTCTGAACGACTAAGGAGTTGGTGAACAACATCATTCATAGGTTTATCACTAGCAGTCTGCTCCTGTCTCGGGGTCCGTAGGACATAAAGTAATAGAGACATCATTCATGCGGAAGGTGTACGTATTCTTGAACCCATCATGCTTAACCCGCCTGTCAAATAACCACGACCATCACAATAAAATATGGCATGCATCCATTGGCACAACATCACACCATACCTCATCTCTATAACGCTTACCAATAGAAAACTGCACGAGGCATCGCTTATCCACCTTGAGTTCATTTCCCTTGATCAACCAAGACAACTTATACGGCTGTGGGTGTACAACCGTAGGCAAACTCAGTTTGTCCACCATAGTAGTAGAAACAACATTCTCACAACTACCACCATCAATAATAACCTTGCAAACCTTACCCTTGGCAGTGCACTTTGTATTAAAGATATTATGGCGAAGCCACTGATCATCATCTACTGCCGTCGCGTTCAACACACGTCTAACCACTAAGGCCGGACCCTTGTCTGCATAAACCACCTCGGACTCGATATCGGACACCTCGTCTTCTTCGTCATAGACCGGTAACTCTTCCTCAAGTAAGGCAACAACGTTCCTGTTGGGACACTCTGCTTGAAGGTGACCAATTCCCTGACACTTGAAGCACCTCGCAGCCGCCTCCTCTAGAATTGGTTGCTGTGGTACTCGAATTGGCTGTAGCCGACATCTTAGGAGCAGACGGTGGAACCCCTTTGGGTGTGCTAGAACTACCAACGCCTCTAGTGTTAGTAAAATCTCTGCTCGGCCAACGATTTACTACCATCTTTCTCTTCAACTGTTTCTCAACCTTCAGAGCAAGTCGACACACATCCGCGTTGTTGGGTATGCATGTTTTAATCCTCCTATTTTGTATTAGATTTGATTGATACCATAACCTCCTATTTATTTGAAGGACTTTAGGACCCTATGTAATGAAGCTTAGACTTCAATTTTTTAGCTAAGTCCATTTTATAGAATAGGTTAAAATTAGGCTTGAAGACTGGCTTAAGAATCATTGGACCTAAGGATTGCAGTTCTGAGGTTTCAAAACCGCCTATCAAGGAACCGCTTGGCAGAACCGCTTGTAGCCTAACTGCCTTGTAATCCCTTTTTGAAACTGCTTGTATCCCATAGTGCAAACCGCACTCTTGGAAATCCTTCTTCTGGTGGAACCGCTTTCATGTCAAACTGCCTTTCTCCAGAACCGCTCCAATGATTGGCTACTTGAAGTGAACCTCTTTTGACCGTTGGAATCCACGTCAGCAATATAAAAAGTCAATTACCATATCTTGTCATGTGACTACTTTTCAGATAAGATCTGCAAGGATCTTGAAAAGGTGACAAATGTCCTAACCACCTTGATTGCAGCTGAGGTCTGATCAGCTTTACCTGCATCGACAGTTCCAAAGGACAAAAGTGGTTGCTGTGGACCAATGGGATTGCATCAAGTACTGTCCTTACAACAGCTGTATCCAACGGCTAGTTTCTTGATGCTTGGGTATAAATACCCCTAATCTTCACCATTTGAAGATTGCTTGAAAAATTGAGAAATTGCTGTGTTCATAAGAAGTTGAAGCTCTGCCCAGAAATTCTTAGTCCTTTGAATCTTCATCTTCATACTTCAAGAAATATTCCCACTGTAAATCAAGCCTTAACACATTCAAGAATCATTGAGCTCTACATCTCTCAGATTTAAAGAGCCTTGATCTTGAACACACACACACCTCACTTGTTTAAACACATAGTTTATTCATTTGAGATACACTGGTTATAGTCTAGGATTTGTTCTTCATAGAAAAGATTTTATTGTACTTTGTAATCTCTCAAATACTCAATATAAAATCTCTCATAGAAATCCAAGACTAACCATCTTGGTAGTGGACGTAGATCGTTTATCGATTGAACCACTCCAAATAGCTTGTTCATATACTTTACTGCATTTATACTTTCTGTGCTTGCTAATTATTTATCTCTGTCTCTGTTTGATCTTTATATAGTTATCCTTATTGTGAAATTGTGTTTGGAGTTAACATTGTCAAAACCTCACTTTTTGCAAACTGCACCTTCTGACAACCGCACTATCAAACCGCTTTGCAAAACCGCTTTATAACTTATACATTCCGCTGTGCATTTTACAACTCTACTTGCAGTATCTTACACACTGCAAGAGTTTTTGTAAGCTTAGAGGTTTAGTTTTTAAAGAGGGCGAAAAATTTGTAACAGCTATTCACCCCCCTCTAGCTGTATTTTCACCCTTGTTGCTACCTTTGGGACCAACAAGTGGTATCAGAGCTTACACATTTTTAAAACCACTGTTTTTCAAGCTTAACAGCTTGTGTGCCGATTCGATATGGCAAATACAAAGACAATGACAACTGTTAACTATTCACACATTCCAATTTTGGATGAAGACCACTTCGACATCTGGAAGTGCCGAATGCTTATTCATTTGGAAACCATCGATGAAATGCTAGTGGAATGCGTGATCAATGGCCCGTTAGTTCCAATGAAGGCCAACACAGATGCAACCACTAGTGCAACAATTCCAGAGGTCAAAAAGCAAAAAGAAGAGTGGTCGGATGAAGAGAAGAGATTAGTTGCCTTGGACAGCAAGGCTAGGCACATCATTTCTGGAACCCTCCCCATATCAACTCTACAGAAAGTGATGTACCTCAAAACCGCAGCGTATGTGGGATGCCATTGAGAGCTACCTCGAAGGTGATGACGAATGCAAGGAAAGCAAATTATATGCTGTTGAAAGATCATACAACAACTTCAACAGAAAATCCAACGAAACCTTGCGTCAAACCTACGACCGATATGTTGAGGTAGTCAATGCTTGTAGATCTCTTGGCAAAACTTTAACCGATAAGGAAATCAATATGACTTTCCTATCTGCTTTAGGTTCTAAATGGGTAAATAAGGCTACCTCTTTAGAAGACTCCAAAGTTTTGGGTACTTGGTCGTTAAGTAACTTGTACGCCAATCTTAGAGTCTATGAATTAAAATTAAATCATATTGAAGAGATTGAAAGGAAAACCAAATCGCTATCCATGTCCGTCGTGGAACATGAGGAGAAACCATCTACATCCAATCAAACTGCAGATCCTTCCATATCAACCTCATCACTCATCGAGATGGAGGATGATGATTTTGCCATGTTTGTGAAAAGATTCCTAAAATTTAGAAAATCTTCAAAACCTTTCACAAAATCATTTTCAAAAGGCAAACCTCCTGCAACGTTTTCTAAGGCTGGAGATACAAAGAAAAAGAGTGATCTAGTTTGCTACAATTGTAGAAAACCTGGTCACTTTGCATCTGAGTGTCCACAACCTAAATATGAATACATGAAAAAGAAAACCTCTCCTGCGAAATTTTCTCGTCGCAAGGGAATGGTTGCTGAGGAGGAAGAGAATTCCAAGGAATTGGCTACTTGGATTGAAACAGATTCTGATGATGGAAGTGATGATGAAACCGAAGAGGTTAATCTCTCGCTTAATTGCGTACGCTTCCGATGAGTCGATTCTCGAGTCAATCGAGTCGCAAGATATGGAAGAAAAAGAGGTTTCTACAAAACTTCCAAATTTTACATTGGATGATGATATCAAACTTACTCCTAGCATTAAGATAGGAAATTGCTCGTATTCACGTCCCATTTTTCCTCCTACAAATGCTCCACCTTAAAAAACAATTCCAAAGAAGAAAATTTTGAAAAAGGTGGTGGAAGAGGTTTCTCCCATGGAACATGAAAAGATGTTCAAGGAAGTCGAAATGGTGATCCATCAATTCTCTAATCTTAAGAAAGCCTTAAGCTTAGCTCATGATGAACTTAATCTGTACAAGACGGAGAAAACCGTGATGAAGTCCGAAATTTCAAATCTTAAGGACCAAATCGAAGTATGACTCCTCTTGCCGATCGAACCGCATCCTTGAAACTAAGGTTGCTGCACTTCAACTCCGGAATGATGACTTGGTTACCCAAATCAACGATCTCCAAAAGATTGTTGATTCGTGGCTCAAGTCTCAATCCACCAAGGATAAAATCATGGACTCCCAAGTTCCTCCTGGAATTAAGGAAGGCCTAGGTTTTGGATCTGAGGAAGAGGAGAAGTGTGCATCCTCGAGTGAAAAGGATGAGGAAATTTTGGAACTAACTAAAGAAATTCCTAAGGGGAAGCATGCTAAAGGAAAGGGTAAAGGACGACAAATTAATTATGTCTACCCTAAAGGAAAGCAATATGGAAAGAATTCTGTGTTGAAACCTAAGGATTCGGTGGAAGCAGCTGAAGAGGAAATGGCTTATGGAATTGGTCGCATACCTGCTCCAACCGCTCCTGGTGGAAAAGGTGGTGCCGCCAACCTGTGTCTCGACCGCGCATCTTCTTCGACCGCTCCTCCCGCCTTCAAAAGTGTGAATAGCGTTCCTGTGAAATACGTGGTCAAACCAAAGCCTCGTTCCCTTTATCTCAGCCGGACTCTTAGCTGGAACCACTCCTCCAAAACCGCTTCCTTGTCCCAAACCGCATGCAACTCCTAAGAAGAGTAAGGAGTTAGTAAAACCTCATGAAGCTTGTAGCTATTATAAATATTCTGTGTGTGATGGTTTATGTCACAAGGCTGCAGAATGCCTTTTGCGGTTCACATCCAATGCCAGGAAGAGTAAACCTCCTTCTGTCAAGCAGGTGTGGGTCGTAAAGGGTTGCTAACTTCAGGACCCAAGAAATAAAGGGGGACCTCGTTCTTAATGTTTACATTTCAGGTCCTCTGCTTCATGGATGGTCACTCCAAGGATAATGAATGGTATCTTGACAGTGGCTGCTCAAGACATATGACTGGAGATAGATCATTACTTGAAGATGTCGTTGAAGCAAGTGGTCCGTCTGTAACCTTTGGTGACAACAACAAAGGCAAGACCATAGGATATGGTATTATAAGAAGAGGAAACCTAACCATTGAGAAGGTTTCTCTTGTTGAAGGACTCAAGCACAACCTCCTTTCAATTTCTCAATTTTGAGACAAAGGAATGCTTTGCAACTTCACGTCATCAAACTGCTTTATCAAAGATAGCATTTCCGGCGTCACCCTACTCACAGGGATTCGTAAGAGTAATATTTACATTATTGATCTAAATTCTGCATGTAGTATTACTAATCTCTGTTTTGTAGCTAAGAATGTGAGCGAAAATAGTTGGCTATGGCACAAGAGGTTGAGCCACTTGAACTTCAAGTATCTTGCAAAGATTGATAGGGAAAACCTCGTTCGTGGTTTAACCAAAGTGGCTGACCAGCATCCAGAGAAATGCAGTGCATGCCAGCTTGGTAAGCAGTCCGCGTCGTCTTTCACCAGCAAGACCGCACCATCAACTTCAAGATGCTTACAACTGCTTCACATAGATTTGTTTGGACCCGTAACCACCGCCAAAGCATTGGAGGAAATAGATATACCTTAGTGGTGGTGGATGATTACTCAAGATATACGTGGGTTGAGATGATGATTTCCAAAGATGATCGCTATGAGATTCTCACCGCACTTTTTAGACGGCTCCAAACTCAAAAGAAGATGACATCATTAGTGTTCGATCGTATAATGGAACGAGAATTTAAGAACAACGGTGTTGCTCAAGATTTTGATGACCATGGGATTGATCACAATTTTTCAATCATTTGGTGTTCCACAACAAAATGGGGTTGTGGAAAGGAAGAATAGGACGTTGATTGAGGCCGGAAAACAATGATATCCGAAGCGAAGCTACCTCGCATTTTTGGGCCGAAGCAATCAATACCGCATGCTTCACTCGTAACCGCTCCTCATCAACAAAACATATAATAAGACTCCCTATGAGCTTTGGCGAGGAAGAACCCCCAACATTGCATTCTTCAAGATCTTTGCCGCAAATGTTTTGTCCTCTACAACGGAAGAGAAAATAGAGGTAAATTCGGAGCCAAGGCGGACGAAGGTATTTTTCTGGGTATGCTAAACATTCAAAAGCTTTTCGTGTTTTCAATAAAACTAGTTTAAAAATAGTTGAGTCCGTCCATGTTACTTTTGATGAGCATTCTCTCCTTGAGCCACATTTGGCTTCAAATGTTGCCGATGATTTTGTTGAGCATAATGAACCAGGTGAACCATCTCAAACCGCACCCGAACCTCAACCGCAAAATCCGGCACCCTCAACCGAAATTCCCTCAAACCGCAACTTTGAAACCGCACTGAAGTTCCTACTCCAGATGCAACTCCAAGGGAAGAAGAAGTTGAGAATTCCCTATCCGGCTTATAGAACCTCTTCGTCAACTTACATTCCATGACTTATTTGAAGGATCTAACGACGTTCCAATTGAAGATCTTCAAGAAACCTCACCCAACCAGACTTACCCCTGGAAGTTCGTGAAGTCAGCAGTCACCCCCTCACAAATGTGATTGGTGATCTGTTTTCCGGTGTTCAAACAAGGAGATCAAATTATGACGAGCATACTTCTCTTTTATCTCAAGTTGAACCCAAGAAGATTGATGAAGCACTCCAAGATTCCAGTTGGGTCGTTGCAATGCAAGAAGAACTCAACCAGTTTGAAAGATGCAAGGTCTGGACTTTGGTGCCTAGACCTCAGGATCAAGGAGTGATAGGAACTAAGTGGGTATTTAGGAATAAGATGGACGAAAATGGAAGCATCACTAGGAATAAAGCAAGGTTGGTTGCACAAGGATATAGGCAAGAAGAAGGAATCGATTATGATGAAACCTTTGCTCCAGTTGCAAGATTGGAAGCTATCAGAATCTTCTTAGCCTACGCCTCTTTCAAGCGTTTCAAGTTATATCAAATGGACGTAAAGAGTGCTTTTCTCAACGGCGAACTGCAAGAGACCGTGTATGTTGCCCAACCGCCTGGATTTGAAGACTCCAAATTTCCCAATCATGTCTACAAACTCCAGAAAGCTTTGTATGGACTTAAGCAAGCTCCAAGAGCATGGTATGAGACTCTCTCTAAATTTTTACTAGAAAAAGGATTTAAACGTGGTAAAATTGATACAACTCTTTTTATTGCCAAATATAATGAGCATACTTTACTTGTTCAAATATATGTCGATGACATTATTTTTGGTTCTACTAATGAGTTACTTTGTAAGCGTTTCGAAAAGCTAATGAAAAGCAAGTTTGAGATGAGCATGATGGGAGAATTAACATTCTTCCTCGGGCTTCAAATCAAGCAATGCGAAGAAGGTATTTTCCTCAGCCAAGCCAAATACACCAAGGAGTTGATAAAGAAGTTTGGATTAGAAAATGCTAAAGCATATGATACTCCTATGGCCACCGGCAATAAGCTAGATAAAGATCTCAAAGGTAAGAAAGTTGATCAGACTTTATATCGAGGTATGATCGGCCCATTACTTTACTTAACTGCTAGTAGGCCCGATATTATGTTAAGTGTCTGTGTATGTGCTCGTTACAAAGCTGATCCTAGAGAAGCACATCTTATTGCAGTCAAGCGTATAATCCACTATTTATCTGGAACCACTAACCTTGGACTTTGGTATTCCAAAGATTCGAACTTCGATCTTGTAGGTTATTCAGATGCAGATTATGCAGCTTGCACCATTGACAGGAAAAGCACTAGTGGTACTTGTCATTTTTTAGAAGGAATAGACTAGTTGCTTGGGCCAGCAAGAAGCAAGCATCAGTTTCAGTGTCAACCACAGAGGCTGAGTACATATTGTCTTTGGTAGTTGTTCTTTGTCAAATCCTTTGGATGAAGCAGCAGTTGGTAGACTATGGAATCCACGAAGGGAATTGCCCCATCATGTGTGACAACACTTCAACAATTTCAGTCTCCAACAATCCTGTCATGCATTCCAAGACCAAGCACATAGATATCAAGTATCATTTCCTCAAAGATCATGTGGAGAAGGGGAATATCCATTTAGAGTACGTGGGGACAGACAACCAGATTGCTGATATCCTTACAAAGGCTCTTGACTCCAAGAGATTTTCTTTTCTCAGAGGAGAAATGGGTATGCTTGAACTTAAATAAATTCGATACTTTTTATTTGCTAACTTGTTTGTTGAGTCTAGGTTGAAATTCCTTTTGGAATCAAACCGCTTCTGTTGAACCGCCTGTGCCAAAACCGCAAGATTATCCAACCGCCTGCATGCAAACCGCAAGTTCCAAACCGCTCATGCAGTCTGACCGCTTGGATCAAAACCGCGTTTCAACAAGAAGTAAACTCTATCTATTTTTATTGCTTATCTTAATTTAATTTAAAAAAAAAAAAAAAAAAAACTGTTCAAATTCCTTTATTTATTTTTTAGTCCTTATTTTTTGACATAAGGGTATTTTTGCAAAATGTTTCCCTCAAAAATTCAAAATTTTAAGAGCATTTAATGCTAAGGGGACATGAGCATTTAAAGCCCTCATGTCAGCCGTCATTGAGAGAGGTGCAGGAGGTGAAAGGGTGCAACAGTTGGTATATTTCAATCATTTTTCTCTGAACCAACTGCCTACCCCTTCACCCTATATATACCTTGTTGGTGAAACCTAAATCTTTTTCTGCCAACTCCCTGCACTTGTACTATCTCCTACCAACTCACTTTCTCTCTCTAAAACCTTTACAAAAGCTTCATTTTTCATACTGTAAATCAATGGCCTCTACTTCAAAAAGACAAAGAGCCTCTACCACTGCTAGGGCAAAGAAACCAATTCTGGAAATGGTAACAACTTCTAAACCATAACTCTTAATTTCTGTCAAAATCAGCCATGGATGAACATAAACTGTTCGTATTCTTTAAGTTCTTATTTTTGATGATTTTGAACTTGTTTCTTCACCATTTTTGCTAAAATTTGTTGGGTTTTGCTCGTAATCATGCCTAGATTTACATTCTGTAGTTTATTTCATGATCAATGCATGATTTGAGTACTGATTTTATGATTTTCAGTTTGAACACTTCGAAAACCCACTTTCGTGTTCTTGGTGTTTATGAATGATTCTGGGTAAAGATTGAAATTTTATTGATATATTGTTAATCCCCTTCCCAATGTGATCATTTTGATATGATATTTGCTCATTTTGGTTAAGTTTCATGTATCCCTGTTCTTGGTGTTCTTGAATGTTCTTGGTGTTCTTCACAAAACCAATGAACTGTTCTTGAAAAATCATATGTTTTGGTTGCCTTGATTCTGAGAAAGTGTTTTCCAACACTTAGAATATTTTCAACTTTTTTAGAAATTTTGGATTTTATTTTGGTTTGAAACCGCTTGTTTGCAACCGCTTAGAAATTTTTTTGTTTCAAACCGCTCTTCACCTATTCAACCTAAACCGCATGTTCTAAAACCGCATTCTCAAATCTTTAGAAACCGCATGCTGTTTATTTCCTTTCCAATGTTTTTGAGATTTTACTAAGTATATAGGCTGGAAACCAAGAAATTCCTCTCTAATCACTGCTTGCAGTGTGGGATAAGTTTGGATTACAATGCCACGTACTTAAGTAATTTTATTCTCAAGTCCTCATTATTTGTTGAATATTCATGGTTTCACATGGGGTTTGAAATTTTCAAACCGCACCATTGCTCAACCGCTTGGTGCTCAAACCGTATGTGAGCTATGAATACACAAATGGATCTAACACTTGAAATTTTAAATTTGTAGGATCCAACTACTTTCCTACCTGGGTGGGAAGTGAATGAGGAAGAGCTCAAAACAGATGCTCTTGGAAGGGAGTTGCTGAGGAAGCTAAGAGTTTCAGGCATCCTACCGCTTTTCACCAAGAAGCAGAATTTCATAGTGCCATCTTTCGTGGATCAATTCTTTGCAACCGCTAAGAAGGATTCCAGAGTTCTTGAGCAAGGCCAAAAAGTTTCCTGCCTGACCGCTGTAGTTGAAGGCATGAAGCTCTCCATAGACTACATTGACATAAGAAGATTTTTCAGATTTACTGTTGGTGGAGCTCCCTTAGAGGTTGATCAAGTCATTCAAGACAATGCTGCTTTCCAAACCGCTAAAGTAGATACCTTGTCTAAAAAGTACAAGAAGATCCCCAGAAAGAATTTTGGTGAGCTGATGAACTTTATAGGTCATCTAGTGGGGAGATCCATTTGTGGAAAGACTGGGAACACAACAACTTTACATCCCAACAATGGATGTATAGTTCTGCTATCTTTATGGAAATCAAGCTACACTGGCCAAGAATCCTTTACTTTGAGATTAAGGACAACATTGAGACCTATCAGTCCAAGGTCAAAGGTGAAGATCAGAGGTGGAGACCTTTCTGCAGGATCTTAACCGCTCTGTTGATGGACTATGAGCATTTAGATGAAATGGTCACCAAGAATCCAGATCTTATGGTGGACTGCTCAGATGATTGCCTAGGACTGCTTGCTTGCCACACCTTCAGGTATGTAAATGGAGATGCATTATACAAATCTTTGTATGATGCAGATACCTATCCCTTGAAGGAACCCTATGAGCTCAGAGATCCTACAACCGCTCCTCAAACTAAAGCTACCAAGCGGTCCAGGAAGCCCCAAGCAAGAGCTGAACCGCTTCCCAAGAGAACCAAGACCGCTCCAGCATCCAAACCGCCTACTGCTGATGATGGAGCTGGCACTAGCAAAAGGAAGAAATCATCCAAGGAACCTGAACCTGAAACCATGCATTTGGTGGATGAAGATGATGAAGAAGAGGAAGATCCAAGTATTCCCAACTTGGTGGCTAGGGCCAAGAAAGCCAGAGATGAGATGGCTGGTTTGACTGTGGAGGAACAGATGAAGGTTCTCCAAGATAGGATTGCTAGATTGGCAAAGGAGCAAGCTGAAAAATATCAAGCCAAAGGCAAGACTGTTGATCCAACCGCTCCTCATCAAGAACCGCTTCAGGAAGAGAGAGCGCCCCCAACCCACCAGACCTCTCCTGTCCAATCTCCAAACCAATCCCCAGTCCAATCCCCTGCCAACTCTCAATCCAGATCCCCTTCCAAAGCCAAATCCTTAACCCCTTCCCCCATCAAAACCACACCACTTCAGGGGGAGAAACCTAAGAGGAAGAAAATGGAGCCAGAAAGAAAACCTTCAAGAAAACCATTGCTCAACCATCACCTTCCCCCTCACCTCCCAGAAATTCCCCTCCTCAATCACCTCCTCAAAATTCCCCTTCACCTTCCCCCAGAAAATCACTATCACCCCTATCTTCTCAATCCCAATATAACTCACCCCAACATTCCCATTCCATGAACTCACAACATTCCAACCAAACCCCTACTCATTCTGCCTATCAACAATGGCAGTCCAAGCCCTCTACTGGACATGCCACATCCAAATCTGTTAGGTATGATCCAACCCCTGTCAATTCCCCTAACAAAAACCGCTCCCCTACATCTAACCGCTCTAGATCAAACACCCCTTCAAAATCCCCAACTCCTCACAATTCACCAATTAGATAGAACTCACCTCCTCCAAATATACCTCCCCAAACCCAAACCGTGCCTGAAACCAACCAAACCCAACCGCCTCCCATATTTCCAACCGCCTCACCATCAACCGCCCCTCCTTCTGAGTACTCCCAAATTCTCCAAACCCTAAACCTGATTCAAGGCCAACTGATCATAAATCAAGGCCATGTCATCTCCTTAACCGCCTCAAATGAATCCCTCCTTGCCTCCAACCGTGCCTTACAAGCCAAGGTGGATTCTCACTCCCTTGAGTTGGCAACCCTTAAAGCCTCTTTGCTTGATGCCATTAAGGGGGAGAGATCTACAGCTATTCCATCCTCCTCCTCAACCGCTCCTCCTGATCAAACCGCTTCCATGATCAAAACCGCTTCTGAAGCCTTTCAGAAATCCCTTGAAGCTGGTTTGGTCAAAGCCTTAGAAGAAAAGGCATCTATTGAGGAGATGAAGAAATCTTTGGATGTTCTTGGAGAGAAACTCTGTACCTCCCTTGATAAAGATTTGGGTAATCTGAGCACCAAATTCCTTGATTTTCTTCAAACCAGACCGCAATTATCTCAAGTTGTCCAAACCGCCTTGGATAATTTGCGTGAAGAAGTCTTGGAACAAATTGATCTTTTCAAGGTGGATTCAAACGTAAATCTGGATACTGTGTCAGATACAGTGAAGGCCAAGCTGAACGAGATCCAAGATGAGTTCAATGACCGCTTGGACAACCTCAGGGAAGGATTCAACTCCAGACTTGGCTCAACAGTCAATGATCTCAAAACCTCCCTGAAGGTATCTGTGGATTTTGAACCAATGGAACAAGCCATTCAAGCTCGGGCGCTGCATTCAGGAGGAAGTGCACACCATCTTCAATTCCCTTTACTCTTCCCTCCATGTCCAGCTGGATACTATCAGAGACAATCTTGTGGAAAACACCAAAGCGGTTGGTGCCACAAATTCTACTTCTGCCCACTCTGGTAATGCTTTGAAGAAGCTAGAGTCAACTCTCACTAGAACCGCAGAGAAAGTTAGAAGACTGAGGAAAGCGTTTGCACCAGACCAATCAAGAGCTGGGCCAAGTGGAGCTGATCATGAAGTTAACAAACCGCCTCAGCAGTAAATCGCTTTCTCCTTGTAATTTTTTTTGGTAAGTTTGGACCGCACTTTCTTTGTATTTTCCTTTGTCCAACTTACTTCATTTTTGCTTTTTGTAATCTTGTAATTTCCTTTCATTCCTGTACTTGTAATCATCTTAGGAATTAATGGAAATTGCATCATGGTTCCAAAACTTTGTTCATATCAAACTGCTTGTTTGTAGAACAATGAAACCGCTTATGGTCTTAAACCTCATTCAAATATTTTCAACTTAAAAACCACTATTTTGAATTGATGTTTAAACATTCAGTTTAAACCGCACTTTGAACTTAAACTCATATTTTTTAAGTGCACTGAATGCATTTCTATACTTTCAAATTGTAAGTTTCTCAATCTTTCAAAAGTATAGAAACCTATAGCTTAAGCTAGTGTGTGCATTAACTTTGGACATGACTTACCATGTTTATTCTTATGGACATGTTTTTACCAAGTATAATGTTTGCTTTCGCTGTAGTAGGTAATGGCATCAATCAAATAGGGGGAGATTGTTGGGTATGCATATTTTAATCCTCCTATTTTGTATTAGATTTGATTGATACCATAACCTCCTATTTATTTTAAGGACTTTAGGACCCTATGTAATGAAGCTTAGACTTCAATTTTTTAGCTAAGTCCATTTTATAGAATAGGTTAAAATTAGGCTTGAAGACTGGCTCAAGAATCATTGGACCTAAGGATTGCAGTTCTGAGGTTTCAAAACCGCCTATCAAGGAACCGCTTGGCAGAACCGCTTGTAGCCTAACTTCATTGTAATCCCTTTTTGAAACTGCTTGTATCCCATAGTGCAAACCGCACTCTTGGAAATCCTTCTTCTGGTGGAACCGCTTTCATGTCAAACCGCCTTTCTCCAGAACCGCTCCAATGATTGGCTACTTGAAGTGAACCTCTTTTGACCGTTGGAATCCACGTCAGCAATATAAAAAGTCAACTACCATATCTTGTCACGTGACTACTTTTCGGACAAGATGCAAGGATCTTGAAAGGTGACGAGATGTCCTAACCACCTTGATTGCGGGCGAGGTGCCGATCGGCTTTACCTGCATCAACAGTTCCAAAGGACAAAAGTGGTTGCTGTGGACCAATGGGATTGCATCAAGTACTGTCCTTACAACAGGTGTATCCAACGACTAGTTTCTTGATGCTTGGGTATAAATACCCCTAATCTTCACCATTTGAAGATTGCTTGAAAAATTGAGAAATTGCTGTGTTCATAAGAAGTTGAAGCTCGCGCGAGAAATTCTTAGTCCTTTGAATCTTCATCTTCATACTTCAAGAAATATTTCCCAGCCCAGAAATCAAGCCTTAACACATTCAAGAATCATTGAGCTCTACATCTCTCAGATTTAAAGAGCCTTGATCTTGAACACACACACACCTCTCTTGTTTAAACACATAGTTTATTCATTTGAGATACACTGGTTATAGTCTAGGATTTGTTCTTCATAGAAAAGATTTTATTGTACTTTGTAATCTCTCAAATACTCAATATAAAATCTCTCTTAGAAATCCAAGACTAACCATCTTGGTAGTGTACTTAGATCGTTTATCGATTGAACCACTCCAAATAGCTTGTTCATATACTTTACTGCATTTATACTTTCTGTGCTTGCTAATTATTTATCTCTGTCTCTGTTTGATCTTTATATAGTTATCCTTATTGTGAAATTGTGTTTGGAGTTAACATTGTCAAAACCTCACTTTTTGCAAACTGCACCTTCTGACAACCGCACTATCAAACCGCTTTGCAAAACCGCCTCTCCCAAAACCGCTTTATAACTTATACATTCCGCTGTGCATTTTACAACTCTACTTGCAGTTTCTTACACACTGCAAGAGTTTTTGTAAGCTTAGAGGTTTAGTTTTTAAAGAGGGCGAAAAATTTGTAACATCTATTCACCCCCCCCTCTAGCTGTATTTTCACCCTTGTTGCCACCTTTGGGACCAACAAGCGTAAGTCCAATACTGCTGCAATTGAACCACCTCTAACACGTCAACACGTAGTCCTCCAAGGAAACGAGCAACCGTTTGTTTATCCTCTTCGTAAACATCACACCGCATCTGCAAGCGATCAACTTCATTGATGAACTCTTCGACAGTCATATCCCCCTGTTTCAGATTATGATAATCAAGAAAGGCCTCTTGTCTATAGTGTTCAGGAAGGAATTTCCGTCGTAGCAACTTTTTCATCTTATCCCAAGAATGAATTTTCGATTTCCCATCTCTCGCCCGTTGCTTTTTAACATGTTCCCACCAAATTGAGGCATGCTTTTTCAATTTGATTGCAACAACCTTAACCTTATGACTATCCTCCATATGTTTCAAATCAAACACACGTTCAACAGTATTTAGCCAATCAATGAACTCATCAGTGTGTGCCTTACTTTCAAACTCCGGGATGTCGATCTTCATGCCGATATCCTTCGAAGGATCAGCCCCAAACCTGTGTCCACGTTCATGACCATGAGCGAAGGGGTTGCGCCCGTCTGCAAAGCCTCCTTCATCAGACGATTCGTCTGAATCAGAGCCCACATCAGTAGGAGCCCTCATACGAGCAATCTGCTATTGGAGTTGCTGAATCTGGTTTCACAATTCGTCAGTCTCAATATCGCGTAGGTCTCTATCGTAATGGATTTCATCCGCCTGGGGTCTGCACGACGGCCTCTACCACGCCCACGACGACCATCAAGAGCACCACGTCCGCGTTTGGCCATTGATAACCAGGAAACTGATACCAAATGATAGCCAAAAGCCAATGAGAAATAGCCGAACGGAATAACAACCAAGATTCGGAAGAAAAGCTTCAGCTTTTTCTATAAAATTTCAATCATCAAAACTGAATAATCCCAGACCATAAAGATGTTTAAATACTTCCTAATAACCCTAAAACGAATTAGAAACATAAAGACCAAATTAACCCCAAGTAAAGTTCAAAAGAAACACCAGCAATGAATAAGGAAACAGCAAATTCGTCACTAAGGAAACACCAGCGACGTGAGGCGCCCGCCCCGCCAAGTCTGAGCGCCCGCCTCCTCTCCAGAGGGTTCATGGTCTGGTCGAACAGCCTTGAGGCGGCCGCATGGAAAGAGTTGAGGCGTCCGCCTCAAGCCCCGTAGCATGGGTCCCTTGTTCTTCACCCGGGGCGCCCGCCTGAGGATCCCTGAAGCGCCCGCCTGGCTTGCAGTCCTTTGGGTTGTTGTCGTTGCCTGCTGCTTTGCTTGCTACCTTGCCCATACCTCCTTGTGCTGCCCTGACCATACCTCCTTGGGCTGTTGGAATAGCTTGTGGAACTATATCAGATTTTGTTGTAGATTGTGGGTTAAAAAAAAATAAAAAATCTAAATATTAATTTTTTTTTAACAGTCTAAATATTAACTAACCATTTGATTTGTTAAGTGATTTTGTTGTAGAATGTGGGTAAAAAATTACATCATCAACAAAATAATTAATTTAGTGGGATCAAAATTGGATTTGTCAAGTGATTAATTTAGTACTCAACAAGCCTTTCGCTTTATGTTCATATAATCACATTTGCTTTTGTTTCTTTTTTCCTTTTCATCTTTTTCACCTTTAAAGGATTCATTTTCAGCTTTGAAACCTTAAAAGCAAACCATTACAATCTCCTTCCATTTCCATCCCCCATATCTTAGTTGGTAAGCTATATCACCCAACTGATCATTGTGCTTCCATGCACCTTTCTGTTTCTCTCTCTCTCTCTCTCTCTCTCTCTTTCTCTCTCTCTGTGTGTGTGATATGCACCTTTCTGTTTCTCTCTCTCTCTCTCTCTCTCTCTCTCTCTCTCTCTCTCTCTCTCTCTCTCTCTCTGTGTGATTATTTGATTTTGAAATTCAGAAGAAAAAGAGATATGGAGACTGGTGCAAGTGACAAGAGGAAGCAGGAGGGCCGAGTCTTTATCAATAAGGTGTTTTCTTGGTCTACCTATGATGTACTCAATAAGAACCTCTACACGGACAAGGTTAATTTCGTCTCACCTTCTTACACACTCTCTACGAATCAATCGACATGGTGTTTTCTTAGACATTTTCTACTAAGTGAACTTTAGCTTGTTATGATACTAGTCTATAGTTATGATGTTTTTTAGTTCTTTGTTAAGCAAGAAACCTCATTTGTGAAATGATTACTCCACAATGTCTTGCGTTTAACAGGTGAAAGGAATTCCAGTGAAATTCACGTCAACATCTCATTACATGAATTCATTCATTTTCCCGCTTTTAGAGGAAACTCGTGCTGATTTGGAATCAAAACTTAAGTCAATCGGCCATGCCCCTACTCGTAAGATATACAGTCTGCATCGGTCTGACAGACAGATCAAGCATGGCTTCTTCTATGACATTTCACCAATGACAAAGGAAGATTATGCTACAAAGGATAAAGAATTTTACGAGCCTATGGCGAATGATCTTATTGCATTGACTGATGTAAGGCCAAAATGCATCGCTGATCTCTATAGGCCTCATTGTCCCTATGTCATAGCTGTTGTTAAACAATCAAGTGATAAAAAAGTTGCAATATGGTCATCAAATGAAGTTTTCTCTGAGAGAGATAAACTTGGGAATATAAAGAAGGGATCAAGATTTTTTGCGGTTTATCTTACAAACCTGACAACAAATATTCGCATCTGGCAAGCACTAAACTCAGAATCAGATGGGGAAAACATGGGAATTATCAGTAAAGTGCTGGACTTTGATTTCACAGTAAGAATTACATTCTCTTTTTGCTTGCTTACTTATGTAGATCTGAAGATTTGTTTTGCTCTTCAAAATAATAAAAGTTGAATTGATTAATTGATTCTTTTTTGTAGAAACAGAATCCAATATTTATTCAAGGCATAGTTTTTGTAACTTTGTGAATATGGCCCTCCACTACCAAGCAAACCTACAAGAACGATTAGAGCACACAAACCAAGCACAAGAAATCAAAAGCACAGAAAAGACACAAGAAATTGTTAACCCAGTTCACCAATTTGATTGGCTACGTCTGGGGGCACTACCAAGCCAGGATCTTGCACTATAATATGTAAATTTGTGTTACAATGAGAAAGGGGGCGGAACTTTACTTATATATGACCTAGGGAACAAACCAAACCCTAAACAAACAAGGAATTCCGGACTGCTGAAACGGGCCGAGCGCGGCCGCCCTCCGAAGAAGCGCGGTCGTGCTACCATCCAGAAACTCCAACGCCTTTGTAAAATCCTCCAGCGCGGTCGCCCTCATGCCAAGCGCGGTCGCCCTCGAAGAATTCCCACCGAGCCACAAGTTTCTGTCCAAGAGCGCGGTCGCGCACACCACCTGCGCGGCCGCTCTTGTCTCCAGCAACCACTGACGAATTTCTTCCCCCTTGCTTCGATGTCTAACCCGGTTGGTCCTCTATCCCAACAATCTCCCACCTAGAGATCAACCACACATATAAGCCCCGTATCCGTTCCTCAACTCATCCTTGGTGTCCTCCTAGTGCTCACCTCGATCATGGTAGTGCCATCCTCCTCTTCTATTCTCCAAGCCCAATTGAAGCTTTGCACAGCTTCAATTTCTCAAGGTTCACAACCTTTGTCAACATGTCAGCCGGGTTCTCCGATCCCAATATCTTCTCTAGCCCCAAGATCTTCTCCTCCAAGAGATGTCTGATGTAGTGAAACCTCAGTTCAATGTGCTTCGTCCTCGAATGAAACGCCGGATTTCTAGCCAAGTGAATTGCACTCTGACTGTCACTGTAGAGAACGTTACCACTTCGCGTCTTCCCAAGTTCACCCAAGAAGTTCTGCAACCATACCATCTCTTTACTTGCTTCTGTCATGACCCACATATTCTCGCTTCGCAATCGATCGAGCCACGATCTTACCGCAATTTAGAAGCCCAGGAGATTGCCGTACCACCCAATGTGAACACATAACCCGTAGTACTTCTCCTCTTATCAAGATCACTTGATGCCAAGTCCGCATCAACATAACCCGCTAACACCACCTCCTTGCTTGAGAAACATAGAGCCTTACCAGCAGTACCCTTCAAGTAACGCAGGATCCATTTAACCGCTTCCCAATGTTGCTTTCCTGGATTGCCCATAAACCGGCTGACTACTCCCACCGCATGTGCAATGTCCGGCCTTGTACACACCATTGCATACATGAGACTCCCCACTGCTGAAGCATATGGAGTTCTCTCCATCTTGTCACGCTCCTCCTTGCCCATAGGTGAGTCCTTCTCGGATAGCTTGAAGTGCAAACCCAATGGCGTCCCTGTTGGCTTCGCCTCTTCCATACAAAACCTTGCCAAGACTTTCTCAACGTATTCTGATTGTGAAAGAACCAACTTGCCCGACTCCCTATCCCGGTTAATCCGCATGCCCAAGATTTTTCTGGCCTCCCCCAAATCCTTCATCTCGAACCGTTCTGACAACTGAGCCTTCAATCTGTTTACCTCTCAACTGCTAGAGCCCGCTATTAGCATGTCGTCCACATATAACAGCAAGATTATATACCCATTGTACGTGTTCTTGAAGTAGCAACAATGATCCGCTTCACATCTGATAAAATCAATGTCGTGCATGAACCCATCAAACTTTCTGTACCATGTAAATTTCTTCCTCCAAGTCCCCATGAAGGAAGGCTGTCTTCACATCCATCTGTTCAAGCAACAAGTTGTCCGCCACTACTATCCCCAGAACCATTCTGATAGTGGTCATCTTCACAACCGGAGTGAATACCTCGGTGTAGTCAATACCGTACTTTTGCTGAAACCCTTTTACAACCAATCTTGCCTTGTAACGCTTGCTACCGTCTGCTTCCTCCTTGATCTTGTAAACCCACTTGTTATGCAGTGCCTTCTTCCCCTTAGGTAGTTCAGTCAACTCCCAAGTTTTGTTGGCCTTCAATGAGTCCATCTCATCATCCATCGCAGCTTTCCACTTGTTACAAAGCGTACTACGAACAGCCTCCGCATAACATTCCGGTTCCCCATTATCGTCAAATGGCAAATAATAATTGGATGGAGTATACCTGTCGGGCGATCCACGCAATCTAGCTGGATCTACGCGGTAGAATATCCGGTTCGAGTACGTGGTTCATCTTCGGTGACCTCTGACCATGGTCAACATGAACCGTTTCTGCTCCCACCCGAGTCACGGAATATCCACCTCTACAACCTCCGGTTCCGAACTAGTGTCATCGGATGCCCCCTTTACGTCCTTGTACAATACCTGTTCATTGAATACCACATCTCGACTACGAATAATTCTATGATTTTGGTCATCCCAAAGCTTATACCCGAAGTCATCCCCGCCATACCCAATAAATGTACACTTAACAGATTTTGCATCTAATTTAGTTCTCTCAGCAGAATCAACATGAACATAAGAAACGCAGCCAAATATGCGAAAAAAGGACAAATTTACTTGCTTGCCACTCCAAGCTTCCTCTGGAATTCCATTCCCCAATGGTACCGATGGTCCACGATTGATCAAGAAAGCCGCCGTGTCAACTGCATATGCCCAAAACGTCTTCGGAAGTCCACACTTCAATCTCATACTTCTAGCCCGCTCGTTCAATGTTCTGTTCATCCTCTCTGCTACCCCGTTGAGTTGTGGTGTACGCTTTGGAGTCTTCTCCATACGAATACCATTCGCAGCACAATATTCCCTAAACTCACCAAGCATAACTCCCCACCATTGTCTGATCTCAAGTACTTAAGCTTAAGTCCCGTCTGATTCTTCACCAAGGCCCTCCACTTCTTGAACACCTCGAAAGCCTCATCTTTCCCCTTCAAGAAATAGACCCAAACCTTCCTTGTAGAATCATCAATAAAGGTCATGTAATATGACGCACCACCCAGAGACGTTACCGGAGATGGCCCCCACAAATCCGCGTGAACCAATTCTAACTTTGCTTCCCTCAAACCCCTACCTGTCCTCGAGAAATTGTTTCTCCCCTGTTTTCCAAACATACAATCTTCGCAGATCCCCACGTTGACTGTCTTCAAACCCGGTAGTAGTCCCTTTGAACAAAGTACCTTCATCCCCGTCTCACTCATGTGACCCAATCGACAGTGCCACAAATCCGTATCACACTTGGCTGCTGCCACCGCGATACTATCCTTGGTGTTATTCGCCAAATACAATGTCCCCTCCTTATTACCCCGAGCGATCTCACAATCCTCCTTGGTAATAACCCAGTTCCTGCAGCCGAATGTCACCTTGTAACCTTCTTCGTCCAACTGCCCAACTGATAGTAGGTTCTTTTTCAAACCCGGAATGTGTCTGACCCCGTTCAGATGTAAGACCTTCCCGTCCGATGCTCCTATTCTGACATCCCCCTTCCCCTTGATTTCCCAAGGCTCGCCATCCGCCAGATAGACCTTACCGAAATCACCGGAAGTGTAATTCTCCATCTCTTCCTTATGCCCGCAAGAGTGGAATGATGCCCCCGAATCCAGCACCCATGATTCTAGTGCACTACTAACACTCAGAACCAGTACATCATTACCTTCGACTGTCACATTCACCGAATTGCCCTTACGATTTGGACAATCCCTCTTGTAGTGTCCCAACTCCTTACAATAATAGCACTAAACAGACCCCTTTGCAACCTTTGGTTTGTCTTTGGTCTCCCCGGCTTTGCCCTTACCACTCACCACGTTCTCCCTAGATTCGGTTCTCCCTTGTTTGCCAGTACCCGGCTTCCCCTTGCTAGTAGTAGCTAAAGCCGATCCCGATGCACTCGATGTCCCCAACTTCTTCATGCGATTTTCTTCGGCCAAAAGAAAGTCTTTAACATCATCATACTTCAATTTCTTCTTACTGTGAAGCATTGATCGGCCATCCTTTGTTCCGCTCCAACTTGCTGGTAAAGAAGCTAGCAACAAGCACGCATGAACCTCATCATCGAACTTGACCTCCACCGCTGTCAATGAGTCTATAACATCCATAAACTCATCGATGTGCTTAGCCAAGGATCCTCCCTCTTGCATCTTGAGACTACCCATCTTGCGTATCAAATCAACCTTATTTGTAGCAGATGGAGTTTCAAATCTCTCAGTAAGATAATCCAATAGCTCCTTGGTGGTTGTCGCCTTCTTGGTAGTCTTTGCAATCTACTTTGACAAAGTAGATCGACCACCCTAGGGCTTTCCGATCCATGAGTTCCATTCTTCCTGATCTTCGTCTTCCGGTTTGACACCCTTCAGAGGCTTATAGAGGTCCTTGTTGTACAAGAGATCCTCAATCTGCATCCTCCAATATCCGTAGTCAGACCCATCGAATTTCTCAACCGCCTGTTTGTCCTTGCCCATTCTTGATTGCTTGGAACAACTCCCTTGATCTTGAACCAAGAGCTCTGATACCAGTTGTTGTGAATATGGCCCTCCACTACCAAGCAAACCTACAAGAACGATTAGAGCACACAAACCAAGTACAAGAAATCAAAAGCACAGAAAAGACACAAGAAATTGTTAACTCAGTTCACCAATTTGATTGGCTACGTCTGGGGGCACTACCAAGCCAGGATCTTGCACTATAATATGTAAATTTGTGTTACAATGAGAAAGGGGGCGGAACTTTACTTATATATGACCTAGGGAACAAACCAAACCCTAAACAAACAAGGAATTCCGGACTGCTGAAACGGGCCGAGCGCGGCCGCCCTCCGAAGAAGCGCGGTCGCGCTACCATCCAGAAACTCCAACGCCTTTGTAAAATCCTCCAGCGCGGTCGACCTCATGGCAAGCGCGGTCGCCCTCGAAGAATTCCCACCGAGCCACAAGTTTCTGTCCAAGAGCGCGGTCGCGCACACCACCTGCGTGGCCGCTCTTGTCTCCAGCAACCACTGACGAATTTCTTCCCCCTTGCTTCCATGTCTAACCCGGTTGGTCCTCTATCCCAACAGTAACATGCTATAGCCTATGTTGATTTCAAATACAAAAAAGGTTGACTCTTGAACGGAGCAGGAGTATGAAAAGTGAAGACCAAATATATGACTATTTACAATTTTACAGTCGACTTCTGGGATATTGAGTCTTGTATTACTTTGATTATTTAGAGTTTTTTGCGTAATGAAGCAACATTCATTTTGTTCTGCATATTCTGAGTTCCAGATGAAGTGTAGAGAAAGATTAGAGAAACGGAAAAGAAAATGAAACACTCCTTTTATACCTTTAAAGATGAAAGATATATAGAGAACGAAAATTACTACAAATGTTGTTTAATTTTCTTGTGGTGTTTCAGGTTAATGAAACTTGCTCTAGATGCAACGATACTGAAACCGAGACAAATTTAAGGGAGACCCTTTGCGATTTTAAGTTAAATGATTCTCAAATGGCTGCTGTTTTGAACTGCATTGCTGCAAAAAGATGCCATCACCAGAGTACTGTAAAATTGATATGGGGGCCTCCAGGGACTGGAAAGACAAAAACAGTCAGTTCCTTATTATTTCCCCTGTTGAAAATGGAGTGCAGAACGCTTATCTGTGCCCCTACCAACATTGCGGTGTTAGAAGTTGCGCAGCGGTTTATGAGTTTAGTGAAAGATTCACTTGAATGTGATAATTATGGATTTGGGGATATAGTTTTATTTGGTAATATTAAAAGAATGAAGATTAATGATAGAGATTACCTTCACAATGTTTTCCTTGATGACCGTGTGAAATCTCTTTCTAGCTGTTCGAATCCGGAGTCAGGATGGAAAAATAGTCTAGAATCCATGATATGTTTGCTAGAAGATTCTGAAGGGATATATGATCTGTACTTGAAAAATCAAAAGGAGGAAAGGCTGAGGAAAAAACAAGAAGAGGAAAGGCTGAGGAAAAAACAAGAAGTGGAAAGGCTGAGGAAAGAAGAGGAGGACGAAAACCATAGGAGGAACACGCGAAATAGCGAGGTAAATGTTGACCAAGAGGATGAATGCAATCTATACTTGAAAGCATTTAAGTTTAGTGAAACACGGGAAGAGAACAACCTTAGTAGGATCGAGAGAAACAACAAGATGGATGACTTCCGATTCCAAAAGGGTGAAAATTCTGAGAATTATGAGTTTGATGATCAAGACCCCGAAAAATATATGGGATGGATAACAAAGCGCGGTGTAGTTCATACTGTAATGGAAAATGAGGATGCTAACAAAAAGAAAAATGGGGAAAGCAGTAAAGAAGTAGGGAAGGAGAAAGATCAAGATCTGACATTCGAGGAGTTTATAACTAAAGGGTTTAATTTGTTTAGAAGGACGCTGATGACTTGTATACGAAGTTTGTGTACACATTTACCCACTTCTTTCATACCCTTAGAAGTTGCAAAGAAAATGACCAGAGTTCGTATCTTGCTTGATACAGAAGATGTTAGAACTGGGATGTGTGCGCATGGTGAGTGTCTCCAAATTCTAAGAAACCTTCGCGGTACATTTTCCATTCCGAAGTTTGAGGTGGGAGGAATCAGAGGGTTTTGTTTGAGCAATTCCTTTTTAGTTTTCTGTACGGCATCAAGCTCTGTAGAAATGCTTACTGAAACAATGAAGCCATTGGAATTGTTGGTTATTGACGAAGCTGCTCTGTTGAGAGAATGTGAATCTGCAATTCCATTACAGCTACCAGGTCTGCGACATGCAATATTGGTTGGGGACGAGAAACAATTGTGTATAAAGGTCGAAAGCCAGGTTCAAACCTCAATTCTTCTTTTCGTTTTTCGTTTTTCCTTTTTTTCTTTACTATTAACATTTTGTAAACTTTCTATTTATAGATGTGTGATGATGCTAAATTTGCAAGGAGCTTATTCGAGCGCCTGGTGATTCTAGGACACCAGACGCACCTTCTGAATGTCCAATACAGAATGCATCCATCAATAAGCCAATTTCCAAACAGCCAATTCTATGATAATAAGATTTTGAATGGTCCGAATGTCGTAGAAAGAAGTTACGAGAGGCGTTTCCTAAATGGAAGTATGTATGGACCTTATTCTTTCATTGACATATCACAAGGAAAGGAGGAGTTTGGTACCAAATATGCTAATATGATGGAAGTAGCTGTAGTTAACAATATCATCTCAAGACTCTTTGAAGGTATATACTTGCAATTCCATTTCTTATGATTTTCCCTTAAATGTTCCCCAATTATGATGGAATGACGTAGTTCACGAGTTGGTGAATGAACCGGGTAAACAACTCTTGTGTTCTTGTGTGTGATTGTTTCTTTCTTGTACGTGTGGGTGTGTGGATTTCTTTGTTTTGATTGCAACGGGGGAGCACCAATTTCACAACATTTCCCTTAAATGTTCCCCAATTATGTTAGAACTTTAGTTGAAATATTTGGTATCTAAGAGGTATTCTGTTTTCAGAATGTGTACTGAAGGACCAAAAGGTCAGTGTAGGTTGCATTTCCCCCTACAAGTCTCAAGTCTTCGCAATACAACAAATGCTTGGAAAGAAGTACGAAAACGAAAGAAACTTCTCTGTGAGTGTTCGCTCTGTTGATGGATTTCAAGGCGGAGAGGAGGATGTCATTATCGTCTCTACCGTGAGATGTAATTGGAAAGGTTCAGTAGGGTTTCTTGACAGTAAAAATAGAACCAATGTTTCCCTAACCCGAGCTAGGTACTATATAGTAGTAACTTTTATGAGTGAAGATAATATATTAAAGCATAGGGGTAATGTTCTTTAAGTTAACTTATTCGTTCTACTCTTCTATGCTTAGGTATTGTCTTTGGATAGTTGGAAGTGGCTCTACATTAACGAAGAGTGGCACTGTTTGGAAAGATTTGGTGTTAGATGCAAAGGCTCGAGGCTGTTTCTATAACGCTAACGATGACAATAATTTGGCTCCAGCTATAGTTGATGCCTTGAATTCTGATACTCCTTGGAGGTCCGTATCGAGTCAATTATCAAGATTGAGTCTTCAGAATGAACCGAGTTCTTCTGGTACCAGTTTCGGGTGAGTACTTAATTAGCCATGCAACCCTCTCTTGCTATAATAGCTTTACGTTATAAATATATGTAGTATATTCCTTCCGTCCCAGTTGAAGCGAGGTACAATTTGACAAATTTTCTGATAGGCGTTTGACATGTTTTTACTCGGAAAATAAAATTGTAACCTTCGAAAATTACAATAGAAGTATAATGTATCTTGTCAATTGACGCGTTAGTTTTTTGTTAGCAAAGAAAATGCCTTCATTTGTATTTCCAAATCCAACTGTGAAATATGGAAAGGAAGGCATTCTTGTTCTTGCTCTTTTAGAATTGATCAATAATGGCGCACATGAATTGGTTGAATAACATTAGAATTGCCTGAACTGATCTGGATTTTTCCGTGGTTTTAGACATCACTGGAATTCCCACAAGCACAGAGGAAATTCTTATGAAAGAAGGAAGGGAGGGTGGTGAAGCTAAGCCTGCATGCATTTGTGGGTAAATAAATGAATAATTTTCGCCTTCTCGTTCTTGATTATGACGACGATTCAGGAAACGAGTTTCTTTTGTTATAAGTATTGTTTCTGGATGCAGATTTATGATAAATCATCACAATGCAAATCGAGTTTTAGCAAAGGACAGTTCCTCTGATAGAGTCCAGTTTATAGAATTATTCGGTTTTGAAGTTCCTCCCTACAGAAATGCATACGGTTCAAGAATGTTTGATATTTATTCTTAAGAAAACAATCATCATTCCAAATCCTCTGTTTCCTTTTGTAATTGACAGATCTCAAAAGCCTTAATAACGGCTATATACTCTATGCTCGGACTCTTTGATTTATCCCGTCATATCCGTGTCGAACACTCCTATTTTAGTCTCGTTGGTAAATTAAAGAGTCCGAGCATTATAGACGCTATATATATACTAAAAGCAGTTATTAACGTAAGAACAAAAAGACTTTGTTAACGTTCAAGACTCTCAGAGTTATTGAGCAGTTGAGAAACAATGGAAAGTTCAAGAGCTACATTTCACCAGCTCTGTATTAAACATCAACCAAGGCAAGGGGTGTATTTGTTCGATGTGGGATTAATGTTTTCAAAATTATTCTTAAGGCCGTTTGGTTCGGTGGAAAAAAAGTGAAGGAATGGAATGGTCAATGGAATTGAATTCCTTAAGGAATTGGAATGGAAAAAAACTGGTCAAACCCCTCAGTTTGGTTGGCACGGAATGGAATGAAATTGTCATTCAATTCCTTGGCAAATCATGTTTGGTTTGAAAATACAAATTACAGAAATGAAATGAAAGCATATAAAATGTCAATTTACCCTTTTTTTAATTTTTTTTTTTTGGGGGGGAGGGGTATGCAAAATGAGTAAAAAATATTTTTTTTCGTGGGGGTTGGGGTGGGGGTGGGGTGGGGGGTAGGGTGGGGGTAGGGCAGGGCTGGATGGGGGGAGGGGGTAGGTAGGGGAAAAAAAATTCGTGGGGGGTGGGGGGTAGGGCGGGGAGTTTGGATGGGGGAGGGAGTAGGTAGGGGATTTTTTTTTTTTTTTTTTGTGGGGGTGGGGGTAGGGGGGCAGTTGAATGGGGAAGGCAGGGGAAAAAAAAAATTCTTGGGAGTGGGGGGTGGGCACTACCAGAAAAATAGGTTTTAGCGGCGGAAATTTTCGTCGCTAAAACCAAATTTCCGTCGCTATATATAAACACCGACGGAAAAATTTCGTCGGTGGTCCGCCGCTATCAGCCCGTCGCAGTTTTTCGACGGCTAAAATTCCGCCGGTATATTTTGATTTTACCGATGGAATTAATTCCGCCGGTGTTTTTTTACAATTAGCGACGGAAATTTTCGCCACTAAATTATTTTAATTTAATTAAATTTTTATTTCAGGGACGGAATATTTCGCCGGTGAAAATTAAAATTAATTAAAATAAATTAATTTATTTTAATTAATTTTTATTCCAGCGACGGAAATATCCGCCGGTGAAAATAAAAACTAAATTAAATTAAAATTAAAATTGATTGATATAGCGGCGGAAATTTTCGTCGCTGAAATAAAAGTTAATTAATAAATTAATTTCAGTTAGTTTAGGATTTAGGGTTTAGGGTTTAACGTTTCCAGTTAGTTTTTTAACGTTTTCAGTTAGTTTTTCAAAATTTTAGTTAGTTTTTTGAAATTTCAGTCAATTTTCTAACGTTTCAGTTAAATATTTTAATGTTTTTCAGTTAGTTATTTTGTTAATTAGTTCTAAAAATAATTAAAAATTAAATTTTATAATCACCGACGGAATATTCCGTCGCTGATAAATTAAAAAAAATTAATTTATCAGCGGCGGAAATATTCCGTCGGTGTTTAATTTAAAAAAAAATAAAAAACATTTAATTTCACCGACGGAATATTTCCGCCGCTGATAAATTAAAAAAAATAAATTATTCAGCAGCGGAAATATTCCGTCGGTGTAATATTTCAAAAAAAAAATATTTGATTTTCACCGACGGAATATTTCCGCCGCTGATAAATTAATTTTTTTTTAATTTATCAGCGGCGAAAATATTCCGTCGGTGTATTATAAAAAAAAATATTTTATTTTCACCGACGGAATAATTCCGTCGCTGATAAATAAAAAAAAATAAAAAAATATTAACTTTTCACCGGCGGAATAATTTCGTCGCTGAGAAAGAACTAGCGACGGAATATTCCGTCGGTAAATTATGCGCCAAAATAGTGGCGGTAATAAAATGAATATTCGAGGAATATTCGTTTTAGCGACGGAATATAGCGACGAAATTAAATTCCGTCGGTAAATTTGACACCAAAATCTTTCCGTCGCTAAAGCTTAATTTCCGTCGCTATTTAGCGACGGAATGAGTCCGTCGCTGTTGATTCCGTCGCTAAAACACCAGTTTCTGATAGTGGGGGTGTGGGGGGTAGGGGCTGGGTGGGGGTGGGTAGGGGTGGTTTGGGTTTGGGGGTATTATGGTCGAAAAAAAAAAATTCCATTGCTAAAGGAATTCATCATTCCTTCCAAAATTGGAAGGAATGAAAATTCATTTCGTAGGGAATGGAAAAAATTTCATTTCAACGAACCAAACGGGGCTAATGAATGAAGTCAACGGAATTGACCATTCCATTCCGTTCCGGAATGGTCAATTGCCGCGAACCAAACGCCCCATTCGAATATTTAATGATTTTATTATCAATATTACCCTTATTTATTATACATCTTTCCTATATTACATCTCAACATAAATCAATTAATAAAGTGAAACAATTTCCAATGCAAGGTTAAAATAGGAATTTACTTGCTTTTGAATTAAAAGTGATAATTATTTTAGATCAAACATTTTACCAAAAATGACTTTTATTTTGGACCCAAGTAGCAGGAAAGAATATTCATATAGTCATATCATATGGATAGTACAGTACGGAAAAACATATACTCCTTTAATCCCACAATTCTATGCACTTTTTGTGTCGGTGCGGGAATTAAGGTAAAAGGTGATAAAGGTAATGTGTTGTGAGTGTAAACGTAAAATAGGAGAAAGAATGAGTGGAGAGAATAGTAAATTTGAAAAGTGTTGTGAGTAGAGAGAAGTGGGTCTCATTTCCATTTTGGGAAAGTGCAAATTATTGTGAGACGCCCAAAAATAGTCTTTTTACGTTTTTACGGATTATTGTGGGACGGAGGGATTATTAAGTCTTTTACTAAAGTAAGTGGTACCACTCTACTCTAGTCAAAAGCTTTCCTCGATAATATATTTATTTCACCTCATGATGTAGATGAAGAGGAAGCCGCCCCGAAATTTATATACATTGGTTTTAGGAGAAGACAAACAACAAGCGAAGCTGTTGTATCAGAGGTTTTGCTGAAACCAACATTTATGGGAGTTGAGTTTTTTCGATGAATGTGTTAGTAACATAGTACTCCCTACGGAAATTAAAGAGAGTGTATAGTAGAATAAGTGTTATCAGTATGAAAATTGAGGTAGGAAAGAGAATGTAGGATAGGAAATAGTAAGTGTATAGTTATTGTTAGTATGATAGTGAGTCTCATGAATGAATAAAGAAGTATTAAAAACTTTTCATTTTGGGAGTGTACCTTTTTAAATGGGATACCCAAAATGAAATTTTGTGCATTTTCGATTTCGAGTGGGACAGAGGGAGGAAGTATAATTTTTCATGTCCATATTTCCAGTTTTACTCTGTTGAAGAATTGTTAGTAGTACTCCCTTCGTCTCAAAATACTTATTTAAGACTTTTCACACATATTACAATCTCCTTACATATTTCTTAACTGGTAAGCTAACGACAGATCGATCATTGTAAGTACAAATAGTCCTGTCTTTCTGTTTCTCAGTGTAATTTGATGCAGGTGCCTTAATATTCTTTGGATAAAAAGAGAAAGAGATATGGAGACTATTACAAGTGTAGACGAGAAGGAGGAGGAGGAGGAGGAGGAGAATAAAATACCGGGTAGAGGGTTGATCGACATGGTGTTTTCTTGGTCTATTGATAAAGCACTCAACAAGAATCTCTACAAGGGAAAGGTTCATTTTTCTCTCACTTTATCTCATTCATTCATGGATGACTTTGTTTGTTACGGATAAAGAAGGAGATTCACCAAATATTTAGTTACTTAAGTTGGTATAGCCAACTTAGGAAAGTTACATTTATTTTCAATTAGAATTATATTTACTATTAGAATAAGGAGAGATTTGTTAGAATCCAATAAGAATTAGGACTAACATGCTTTGAGTATAAATATGAGTATCTAACTTGTGTACACTTTGAGACAATAATACATAATATAATATGATCTTTACAAACTCTCCATAACCTTTTCACATATCTTCCATTTGGTATCAGAGCTATACGATCCATAGCCTTCTTCCTGCCGGTCTTATTCATGGCATCAAACGATGCCATCTCAATTCCCAATTCGGCCGAGCCCAATATTACCATCCATACTCCCACTCCTTGCAACAACTCTCGGCCACCACCCCGTCCTAAACCGAATCCGTCCCCCACTCTTTATGTTGCCACCACCACTTCTTCCGCTGCCCTACCCACATCTTGGTTACTTGATAGTGCCGCCACCCATCATGCCACTAATGACCTAAATAATTTGTCTCTCCACTGTCCCTATGATGAAGAGTTATTTATTGGCGATGGATCCGGTCTCAACATATCTAACATTTGGTTCCACTTCTTTTCTTACTCAAAATTCTACTTTTCAACTTAATCATGTTCTTCATGTTCCCGCCTTGTCTCGTAACATTATTTCTATTTCCAAATTATGTCTCGATAATAATGCTTCTATCACATTTTGCCCTATTCCTTCGTTGTGAAGGATATTCAAGCGGGTGCAGTTATTCTTCAAGGTCAAACTAAATCTGACGTCTATGTATGGCTTCCTTCTCGTTTTGCTGTTCACTCTGCTTCAATTTCTTCTACGTCAAATTAGCATCATAGGTTAGTGTTGGTGTAATGCCCTAGGCGTTTAGTTATGTATGACTTATAACTTAAAACCGTTATGTAATCGTCTTTACCATTTATTATAGTTTTATTTGGTAATATTAAAAGAATGAAGATTAATGATAGAGATTACCTTCACAATGTTTTCCTTGATGACTGTGTAAAATCTCTTTCTAGCTGTTCGAATCCGGAGTCGGGATGGAAAAATAGTCTAGAATCCATGATATGTTTGCTAGAAGATTTCGAAGGGATATATGATATGTACTTGAAAAATCAAAAGGAGGAAAGGCTGAGGAAAAAACAAGAAGAGGAAAGGCTGAGGAAAAAACAAGAAGAGGAGGACGAAAACCATAGGAGGAACACGCGAAATAGCGAGGTAAATGATGATGACCAAGAGGATAAAAACCCCAAGAATGATAAATGCAATCTATACTTGAAAACGTTTAAGTTTAGTGAAACACGAGAAGAGAACAACCTTAGTGTTGGAATTATAACAACAAAGGCAGCAGCAAAATAAAGGAAGAGAAGTATGAAACTTGCATATTTATTTATGAGAACCGAATCTCTTTAAATAGAGAAGTCAACAACAAAAGTTCCTAAAAAAAACTGGCCACTATCAAGTAGTAACAGGCCCACTCTTTACTGAAAATTAGCAACACACTAACCACTAGCTAAAAAATAGCAACAACTAATTCAAAAACAGAAAATCCTAAAGACTTGGTCAACAAGTCCATGTTTCCTTATTCAACAGATACTGAGGCATGCAACAACACTCCTCCTTGAATCAGTAGCTGCAAACTCCTAGCTTCTCCCTTAGAAACTCAAATCTGCCTGTTGGAAGAGCCTTAGTGAAAATATCAGCCAACTGATCAACTTTTTTGCAATAAATCAAACAAGCTTCACCATTTTTCTGAACTTCTCTAAGGAAATACAGCTTGATGTTGAAGTTCTTGGTCTTTCCATGGAAGACTGGATTGTTGGAGATTGCAATAGCTGCCTGGTTGTCCACAAACACTTGAGTGCCTTCTTCTTGATCCATCTTCAAATCAGCGAGTACCTTCCTTAGCCATAAAACTTGATTTACAAATTTCTTTATTCTGACTATAAATTCGGCTTCGCAGCTGATTGATTGAGCCACTATCTCCTGTTTTTTAGAGCTCCATGAGAACACTCCCGAACCAAGTATGAAACAGTACCCCGAGGTACTCTTCATGTCATCAATAGAACCTCCCCAATCGCTATCAGAGAAACCATGGAAATTAAAAGTATGACCATGATTAAACAACACTCCATAATCAGTGGTTCCTTTGACATATCTTAGGACTCGTTTCGCTGCTTTAAGATGCTCCTCACTTGCACAGTGCAGAAACCTTGACAACACACTCACGACTTGCATAATATCAGGCCTAGTAGATGTGAGGTACATTAAACAACCTATAAGGCTTCTGTACACAGCCTCATTAACCTTTTCTGCACCATCTTCCTTGCAGAGTTTCTCCTTTTGATTCATAGGAGTACTCATTGACTTGCAATCTTCCATCAGAAACTTCCTTAAAATTTGCTTAGCATACCGTTTTTGACATATGAAAACACCTTGCTGATCTTGTCTAATCTCCATTCCAAGGAAGAATGCCATTGCTCCTAGGTCAGTCATTTCAAAGACCTTCATCATCTCCTTTTTGAATTGTTCAATAAGGATATCATTACTTCCTGTAACTAAGAGATCATCCACATATAGTGAAATAATTAAAATATCAGCATTAGAATGTTTAACATATAGAGTAGGCTCACTTAGACTCCTTGTAAAGCCAAGACTCAAAAAATGCTCATCTATTATGTTGTATCATGCCCTTGGAGCCTGTTTCAGGCCATACAAGGCCTTTTTCAGCAAATACACCTTGTTTTCCTGCCCTTTCACTGAAAATCCTTCAGGCTGCTCAACATATATTTCCTCTTGCCAGTAACCATTTAGAAATGCAGACTTAACATCAAGTTGAAATACCTTCCAGCCCTTTTGTGCAGCCAATGAAAGAAGCAATCTGATTGTATCGAGGCGTGCAACTGGAGCAAACGTCTCTGAAAAATCAATACCAAACACTTGAGCAAACCCTTTACCACAAGTCTGGCCTTGTACTTGCTGACGGAACCATCTACGTTCAGCTTTGTTCTGAACACCCATTTGACTCCAATAACCTTCCTGTTTTCAGGCCTATCAACAAGCTGCCAGGTCTGATTTTTTTCAATCATATTCAGCTCCTCCTGCATTGCGACCACCCACTTTGAATCCTTCTCAACTTCAGCGAATCCGGCTGGCTCAAAAACCGCAACATTACATCTCTGATATATATCAGAGAGCAATCTGGTACCTCTAACAGGAGGATCATCAATGTTTTCCCCTTGCACCAACGGAGAGTTTGTACTTTCGATTGACGGATTATGTAGCAGCGGAGGAGGATCATCAATGTTTTCCTCTTGCACCAACGGAGAGTTTGTACTTTCGATTGCTGGATTATGTAGCAGCGGAAGATTATCAATCTGCTCTCCTTTTTTTTCTTCCCAACACCATTGTTCCTCTTCAACAAAATGAACATCTCTGCTTACTAGAATCTTTCCATCTTGGGGCTGAAAAATTCTATAAGCCTTCGAGACGTCGCTATAGCCAATGAATATGCCGGGAATCGCCCTTCTATCAAGCTTATCTCTTTTAACCTGAGGTACATGTGAATAACAAAGAAAACCAAAGACTTTAAGATTTTTTACAAAAGGTTTATAGCCATACCATGCTTCAAGGGGTGTTTTTCCTTTGACAGCCTTTGTAGGGAGTCTATTCAGCAAAAATAAAGCAGTATTTGCTGCTTCTGCCCAAAACTTCTTAGGGAGCCCTTTCTCATGTAACATGCATCGAGCCATCTCCATAATTGTTCTATTCTTCCTCTCACTAACCCCATTTTGTTGCGGAGTATAAGGGACAGTAAGCTGATGTTCAATTCCCACTTCTTCACAGAACAAATTAAACTCGGCTGATGTGTACTCCTTTCCATTGTCTGATCTTAAAATCTGAATTCGGCATCTGCTTTGGTTCTCAATCCAAGCTTTGAATTTCATGAACACTTTTGCAACCTCAGACTTGAACCTTAGGAAGTAAATCCAACACATTCTTGTTAGATCATCAATGAAGGCAATATAATACTTACTTCCTTGTAATGATGGTTCAGTTTGAGGTCCACAAAGATCAGTGTGGATTAGCTGCAGCTTCTCTGATGCTCTCCATATACTTTGCAAAAATGGTTCCCTTGTTTGCTTGCCATATTGACACGCACGACAATGAGACGGAAGTTCATCTAGTGATGGCAATCCTTTCACGAGCTCCTTTTTCTTCATCAGCTGCAATGCATAATTATTAAAGTGCCCCAACCTCTTGTGCCAAAGCTGAGAATCAGTGTTAACTGAACTTGGAAATGCAGTTTGGTCCACCTCCATCAGGTCCAACGTAAAAGATTTTCCCTTCATTCTCACCTTGAACAATTGTTGATCATCTGCATCCTTGATTAGACACATTTTGTCTTCAAACAGAATTTTATATCCCTTTTCAAGCAACTGCCCAACACTTAGCAAATTTTGATTAATTTCAGGTACATAAAGAACATCAGTAATTGTTTTAGTACCTAAACAACTTTCAATTGCCACTGTTCCCTTTCCTTTTACATTTATGCACTCTCCATTGCCAATTCTGACCTTTGATCTTGCCGATCTATCGAGCTCCTTCAAAAGTTCCTCATCGTTCGTCATATGATTAGTGCAACCACTATCAATCAGCCAGCTTTCACTTGAGTTGCTTGTAGCAAAACATGTTGCTACAAATAACTGCTCTTCTTCCTCTTGATCTGCAACTTGTGCTTCCGTCTGTTGCGGTTGCTTTTTACTCTTGCAGATCTTTGCAATATGGCCTAACTGCTTGCATTTGTTGCATCTAACATCAGGTCTTCTCCAACACTTGGAGTGTGGATGACTTCTCCTTTCACAGTACTGACACGGAGGATAACTTGGCTTGTTACTTCCTCCATTTTTACTGTTATTTGCAGCATCATGATCACCAATTTCCTTCTTCACTTTCTTCTTTCCTTTTCCACCTTCGTTAATTAGCAGTTTAGCTTGCAAAGCTCCCTCAACTGAACCTTCGTGTCTCATGAGCCTTCTTTGTTCTTGAGCAAGCAAAGCATTCAGGAACTCTGCTAAGGTAATACTTGACAAATCCTTACTATTTTCAAGAGAGGAAATCGTTATCTCAAACCTTTCCGGAAGTGTAACAAGAATTTTCTGAACAACTCTAGAGTCAAAAAATGTACCTCCAAGAAACCTTACCCTATTAACAATGCTGAGAAGTCTGTCAGAGTACTCCTTTACAGTTTCTGACTCCTTCATCTTCTGCATCTCAAACTCCCTGATAAGATTCAGCACTTGCATCCCTTTGACCCTCTCATCGCCTTCGTACTCTTGCTTGAGAAAGTTCCAGATTTCATTTGCTGACTTCAAGGTCATAATTCTGGTAAAGATTGTTGGAGAAACGGATGAAAACAAACATGCCTTTGCTTTCGATTTTCGTTGCCTTTTTTCCTTGTGATTCTTGATTTGAGCAAGAGTTGGGTTGGTTGGCAAAGGAGGAATTTCATAATCCTCCTCTACAGCCTCCCAAAGATCACTTGCATCAAGGTAATCCTCCATTCTCACTGACCATACTTGATAACTTTGACCCGTAAACACCGGAGGAGCAATAGCTGTGAAAGGTGTTTCAGAATCCATAGTGTCTGATGGGTTTTGTTAGAACAAGTATTGGAATGTGGTGTACCCTCAAATTCTCACAGTCCCTCAAGAAAAATGGCTCTGATACCAATTGTTGGAATTATAACAACAAAGGCAGCAGCAAAATAAAGGAAGAGAAGTATGAAACTTGCATATTTATTTATGAGAACCGAATCTCTTTAAATAGAGAAGTCAACAACAAAAGTTCCTAAAAAAAACTGGCCACTATCAAGTAGTAACAGGCCCACTCTTTACTGAAAATTAGCAACACACTAACCACTAGCTAAAAAATAGCAACAACTAATTCAAAACAGAAAATCCTAAAGACTTGGTCAACAAGTCCATGTTTCCTTATTCAACAGATACTGAGGCATGCAACAACACTTAGTAGGATCGAGAGAAACAACAAGATGGATGACTTCCGATTCCAAAAGGGTGAAAATTCCGAGAATTATGAGTTTGATGATCAAGACCCCGAAAAATATATGGGATGGATAACAAAGCGCGGTGTAGTTCATACTGTAATGAAAAATGAGGATGCTAACAAAAAGAAAAATGGGGAAAGCAGTAAAGAAGTAGGGGAGGAGAAAGATCAAGATCTGACATTCGAGGAGTTTATAACTAAAGGGTTTAATTTCTTTGGAAAGACGCTGATGACTTGTATACGAAGTTTGTGTACGCATTTACCCACTTCTTTTATACCCTTAGAAGTTGCAAAGAAAATGACCAGAATTCGTATCTTGCTTGATACAGAAGATGTTAGAACTGGGATATGTGCGCATGGTGAGTGTCTCCAAATTCTAAGAAACCTTCGCGGTACATTTTCCATTCCGAAGTTTGAGGTGGGAGGAATCAGAGGGTTCTGTTTGAGCAATTCCTTTTTAGTTTTCTGTACGGCATCAAGCTCTGTAGAAATGCTTACTGAAACAATGAGGCCATTGGAATTGTTGGTTATTGACGAAGCTGCTCTGTTGAGAGAATGTGAATCTGCAATTCCATTACAGCTACCAGGTCTGCTCTGATGCTCGACTATTTGGTTTATCCCGCCGTACTCGCATCGAACATTTCTATTTTAGTCTCGTTCATTGACAAGGTTCGGGCCAGGTAATTAGGTAAATCAAAGAGTCCGATAAAAGCAGTTATTTACGTAAGAACAAAAAGACTTTGTTAATGTTCAAGACCTCAGAGTGATTGAATAGTTGAGAAACAAAGGAAAGTTGAAGAGCTACATTTCACTAGCTCTGTATTAAACATCAACCAATGCAAGGCGTGTATTTGTTCGATGTGGGATTAATGTTTTTAAAATTAGTCATAGAATATTTTGTTGGGATAGAGGACCAACCGGGTTAGACTTCGGAGCAAAAGGGGAGAATTTTGTCAGAGGGCTCTGTCGTCATGGGCGACTGCCCAGGTGATGATGGGCGACCGCCCAGTTATATAGTAGGTTCATCGTTTGTTGTTCTTTGCTGTGGGCGGCCGCGCAGGGTGTTAAGGGCAACCGCGCATGTGCACAGAGGTTTTGGCTCGGAGGAATTTTGGCTTGGGCGACCGCCCATGGACATTTGGGCGACCGCCCATGTGTCGGGTGGGAAATTTATGGACTCTTTTTTTGACGTATTTTCGGGTTCCCTTGTCCATCTAGGGTTAGGTTTGTTCCCCTAATATATATAGAAGCAGTGTTCCGCCCCTAGACTTATTGTAACACAAAATTTACATACATAGTGCAAGATCCTGGCTTGGTAGTGCCCCCAGACGTCGCCAATCAAATTGGTGAACTGGGTTAACAATTTCTTGTGTCTTTTCTGCACTTTTGATTCTCTTGTGCTTTGTTTGTGTGCTCTAATCGTTCTTGTAGGTTTGCTTGGGTGTGGAGGGCTAATATTCACAACAACTGGTATCAGAGCTTTTGGTTTCAAGATCAAGGGAGTTGTTCCAAGCAATCAAGAATGGGCAAGGACAAACTGGCGGTTTAGAAATTCGATGGGTCTGACTACGGATATTGGAGGATGCAGATTGAGGATCTTTTGTACAACAAAGACCTCTATAAGCCTCTGAAGGGTGTCAAACCGGAAGAAGAAGATCAGGAAGAATGGGAACTCATGGATCGGAAAGCCCTAGGGGTGGTCAGATCTACTTTGTCAAAGTGGATTGCAAAGACTACCAAGAAGGCGACAACCACCAAGGAGCTATTGGATTATCTTACTGAGAGATTTGAAACTCCATCTGCTGCAAATAAGGTTGATTTGATACGCAAGATGGGTAGTCTCAAGATGCAAGAGGGAGGATCCTTGGCTAAGCACATCGATGAGTTTATGGATGTTGTAGACTCATTGATAGCGGTGGAGATCAAGTTCGATGATGAGGTTCATGCGTGTTTGTTGCTAGCTTCTTTACCATCAAGTTGGAGCGGAACGGTGACAGCGATCAACGCTTCAGCAGGTAAGAAGAAATTGAAGTATGATGATGTTAAAGACTTTCTTTTGGCCAAAGAAAATCGCATGAAGAAGTTGGGGACATCAAGTGCTTCGGGATCGGCTTTAGCTACTACTAGCAAGGGGAAGCTGGGTACTAGCAAACAAGGGAGAACCGAATCTAGGGAGAACGTGGTGAGTGGTAAGGGCAAAGTTGGTGAGACCAAGGACAAACCAAAGGTTGCAAAGGGATCTGTTCAGTGCTATCATTGTAAGGAATTGGGACACTTCAAGAGGGATTGTCCAAATCGTAAGGGCAATTCGGTGAATGTGACAGTCGAAGGTGATGATGTACTGGTTCTGAGTGTTAGTAGTGCACTAGAATCATGGGTGCTGGATTCGGGGGCATCATTCCACTCTTGCGGGCATAAAGAAGAGATGGAGAATTACACTTCCGGTGATTTCGGTAAGGTCTATCTGGCTGATGGCGAGCCTTTGGAAATCAAGGGGAAGGGGGATGTCAGAATAGGAGCATCAGACGGGAAGGTCTTACATCTGAACGGGGTCAGGTACATTCCGAGTTTGAAAAAGAACCTACTTTCAGTTGGGCAGTTGGACGAAGAAGGTTACAAGGTGACATTCGGCTGCAGGAACTGGGTTATTACCAAGGAGGATTGTGAGATCGCTCGGGGTAATAAGGAGGGTACATTGTATTTGGCAAACAACACCAAGGATAGTATTGCGGTGGCGGCAGCCAAGGGTGATACTGATTTGTGGCACTGTCGATTGGGTCACATGAGTGAGACGGGGATGAAGGTGCTTTGTTCAAAGGGACTACTACCGGGTTTGAAGACAGTCAACGTGGGGATCTGCGAAGATTGTATATTTGGCAAACAGGGGAGAAATAATTTCTCGAGGACAGGTAGGGGTTTGAGGAAAGCAAAGTTAGAATTGGTTCACACGGATTTGTAAGGGCCATCTCCTAACGTCTTCGTGTGGTGCGTCATATTACATGACTTTCATTGATGATTCTACAAGGAAGGTTTGGGTCTATTTCTTGAAGGGGAAAGATGAGGCTTTCGAGGTGTTCAAGAAGTGGAGGGCCTTGGTGGAGAATCAGACGGGACTTAAGCTTAAGTGCTTGAGATCAGACAATGGTGGGGAGTAATGAGCTTGGTGAGTTTAGGGAATATTGTGCCGCGAATGGTATTCGTATGGAGAAGACTCCAAAGCGGACACCACAACTCAACGGGGTAGCGTAGAGAGGATGAACAGAACATTGAATGAGCGGGCTAGAAGTATGAGATTGAAGTGTGGACATCCGAAGACGTTGGGCATATGCAGCTTGACACTACGGCTTTCTTGATCAATCGGGGACCATCGGTACCATTGGGAAATGGAATTCAGAGGAAGCATGGAGTGGCAAGGTGTAAATCTGTCCTTTCTTCGCATATTTGGCTGCGTTTCTTATGTTCATGTTGATTCTCACGAGAGAACTAAATTAGATGCAAAATCTGTTAAGTGTACATTTATTGGGTACGGCGGGGATGACTTCGGGTATAAGTTTTGGGATGACCAAAATCATAGAATTATTCGTAGTCGAGATGTGGTATTCAATGAACAGTATTGTACAAGGACGTAAAGGGGGCATCCGATGACACTAGTTCGGAACCGGAGGTTGTAGAGGTGGATATTCCAGATTCGGGTGGGAGCACGTAATGCTCATGTTGATCATGGTCGAGGTCACCGATGATGAACCACATACTCCAGAACCGGATATTCCGCCGCGTAGATCCAAGATGTTGCGTGGATCGCCCGACGTATACTCCATCCAATTATTATTTGCTGTTGACAGATAATGGGGAACCGGAATGTTATGCGGAGCCTGTTCGTAGTACACTTTGTAACAAGTGGAAAGCTGCGATGGATGATGAGATGGACTCATTGAAGGCCAACAAAACTTGGGAGTTGACTGAACTACCTAAGGGGAAGAAGGCATTGCATAACAAGTGGGTTTACAGGATCAAGGAGGAAGCAGACGGTAGCAAGCGTTACAAGGCAAGACTGGTTGTAAAAGGGTTTCAGCAAAAGTACGGTATTGACTACACCGAGGTATTCACTCCGGTTGTGAAGATGACCACTATCAGAATGGTTCTGGGGATAGTAGTGGGGGACAACTTGTTGCTTGAACAGATGGATGTGAAGACAGCCTTTCTTCATGGGGACTTGGAGGAAGAAATTTACATGGTACAGCCAGAGGGTTACTTGTCTAAGGGTAGAAAGGAGCTAGTTTGAAGATTGACTAAGAGCTTGTATGGCCTTAAACAAGCTCCTAGGCAGTGGTACAGAAAGTTTGATGGGTTCATGCATGACATTGATTTTATCAGATATGAGGCGGATCATTGTTGCTACTTCAAGAACACGGACAATGGGTACATTATCTTGCTGTTATATGTCGACGACATGCTAATAGCGGGCTCTAGCAGTAGAGAGGTAAACAGATTGAAGACTCAGTTGTCAGAACGGTTCGAGATGAAGGATTTGGGAGAGGCCAGAAAAATTTTGGGCATGCGGATTGACCGGGATAGGGAGTCGGGCAAGTTGGTTCTTTCACAAGCAGAATACGTTGAGAAAGTCTTGGCAAGGTTTTGTATGGAAGAGGCGAAGCCAATAGGGACGCCATTGGGTTTGCATTTCAAGCTATCCGAGAAGGACTCACCTAAGGGCAAGGAGGAGCGTGACAAGATGGAGAGAACTCCATATGCTTCAGCAGTGGGGAGTCTCATGTATGCAATGGTGTGTACAAGGCCGGACATTGCACATGCGGTGGGAGTAGTCAGTCGGTTTATGGGCAATCCATGAAAGCAACATTGGGAAGCAGTTAAGTGGATCCTGCGTTACTTGAAGGGTACTACTGGTAAGGCTCTATGTTTCTCAAGCAAGGAGGTGGTGTTAGCGGGTTATGTTGATGCGGACTTGGCATCAAGTGATCTTGATAAGAGGAGAAGTACTACGGGTTATGTGTTCACATTGGGTGGTACGGCAATATCCTGGGCTTTTAAATTGCAGAAGATCGTGGCGCAGTCGACTGCAGAAGCAGAATATGTGGCAGTGACAGAGGCGAGTAAAGAGATGGTATGGCTGCAGAACTTCTTGGGTGAACTTGGGAAGACGCGAAGTGGTAACGTTCTCTACAGCGACAGTCAGAGTGCAATACATTTGGCTAGGAATCCGGCGTTTCATTCTAGGACGAAGCACATTGAACTGAGGCTTCACTACATCAGACATCTCTCGGAGGAGAAGATTTTAAGGCTAGAGAAGATATTGGGATCGGAGAATCCAGATGACATGTTGACAAAGATTGTGAATCTTGAGAAATTGAAGCTGTGCAAAGCTTCAATTGGGCTTGGAGAATAGGAGAGGAGGATGGCACTACCATGATCGAGGTGAGCACTAGGAGGACACCAAGGATGAGTTGAAGAACAGATACGGGGCTTATATGTATGGTTGATCTCTAGGTGGGAGATTGTTGGGATAGAGGACCAACCGGGTTAGACTTCGGAGCAAAAGGGGAGAATTTCGTCAGAGGGCTCTGTCGTTATAGGCGACCGCCAGGTGATGATGGGCGACCGCCCAGTTATACAGTAGGTTCATCGTTTGTTGTTCTTTGCTGTGGGCGGCCGCGCAGGGTGTTAAGGGCGACCGCGCATGTGTTCAGAGGTTTTGGCTCAGAGGAATTTTGGCTTGGGCGACCGCCCATGGACACTTGGGCGACCGCCCATGTGTCGGATGGGAAATTTCTGGACTCTTTTTTTGACGTATTTTCGGGTTCCCTTGTCCATCTAGGGTTAGGTTTGTTCCCCTAGTATATATAGAAGCAGTGTTCCGCCCCTAGACTTATTGTAACACAAAATTTACATACATAGTGCAAGATCCTGGCTTGGTAGTGCCCCCTGACGTAGCCTATCAAATTGGGAACTGGGTTAACAATTTCTTGTGTCTTTTCTGCGCTTTTGATTCTCTTGTGCTTTGTTTGTGTGCTCTAATCGTTCTTGTAAGTTTGCTTGGGTGTGGAGGGCCAATATTCACAACATATTTAAAGCTTATACTCTCTCCGTCCTCAATAAATAAGATTTTTAGTTTGACTTTTTACGGGGTTAAAAAAAAAGTAAATATAGGTATAGGAAAGAGACAATTGATAGAGAATAGTGAGTAGATTGTTATTACTCCTTCCTACCCAAATTATCTTTCGCTTTTGGACTTTCACACATTTAAAAAAATACAATTATAACACCAACTTTAATGATTATATCATCAATATTACCCTTATTTATTGTACATCTTTCCTACATTACATCTCAACATAAACCAATTAATAAAGTGAAACAATTTCCAATACAAAGTTAAAATAGGACTTTACATGCTTTTGAATCAAAAGTGATAATTATTTTAGATTAAACATTTTACCAAAAAATGACCGTTATTTTGGACGGGAGTAGCAGGAAAGAATATTCATATAGTAATATGGATAGTACAGTACGGAAAAACATATATTAAGTCTTTACTAAGGTAAATTCTATATACAAGGCATACTACATACAAGGCATCAATAATGGCAAAACTACCCCTCGCGTGTCGTGTGCGAAAGGACGACATGAAGGCTTTATGTCGTGTAATAATACACGACATAGACCAATTTCGAAAAAAATCAAGTCGTGTGATATTATACGAAATGTACATTGACTCTGTCATTAATGTCGTAATAACACACACGATATGAGGTCCTATTCTCGTGTATATCCATACGACATTTCAAAATGAAAGTGTTCTTCAATGATTTGCAACACGATATTAATGATACGCATATGCTATGATAAATTATTGAATTGTGTTGTTAATTGAGCAAATTTTGTACACTGAGGCATGACAAGTAGCAAATGTCATATTGGACCATACAATATCATATAACCTATCACGGTTAAGTGATACCACTTTATTTATAATCCCCGAAGAAATGATTGTGGTGTTATATTTCTAATCAAGATTATATTTAAAAAAGTAATTAAACATGTTATAATTCATCATACAATAACACATAATAACATATATAACCTATCACATTTATTAGGTAAAAATGATATCACTTTATTTATCAACTAACGGACGATGTTATGATGTGCATATATTATGTTAAATTAATGATTTATGGTGTTATATTTCTAATAAAGATTATATATAATGAGTTAATTAAACATGTTATATAACGAGTAAAGTTGTTTCGATGATTTGTCAAACGAGGTTAATGATAAGTTGTACATTAGAGGAATATCACTTGCTCAAGATTATATATTTGAAATTATCGTATTTGTTAATCAAGATTGTATGTTTATTGTTATAATAAGTTGGAAAACAAACAATGATTACATATATGAATGAACTAACATCATACAATATCATATAACCTACCACATTTATTTATAATTAAATTTAACTTTTTATAAGGTGTTTCGTGTGAAAATATACGACAGTAGCAGATATATCGTATGAACAATACACGACACACAATAGATTACATTTCGTGTATTGTTCATACGATATAATTACCAGAAACAACAAACATATCGTGTGGATTTTACACGACATATACCAAACTATCTCGTGTTTAGTCACACGAGATATACCTGCATCGAACACTTAAAGACACGAGAAACCTCACTACATATCGTGTATTAGAGCACGAAATGCAACCGATGAATCAATTTACATTTCGTGTACTAATATACGAAATGTGGAAAGTATCTCGTGTATACAATATATTTCTGAAATGGTCACCAACATTTCGTGTATTGGCACGAAATGTAAACTGATGAATCAGTTTACATTTCGTGTGCCATTACACGAAATGTGGTGACCATTTCGTGTGTGTTCATACGAAACACACGCCGACAATTTCAAATTTTAGGCACACGAATTCGTATCCGATTTAAACAAAAAACCCAAATTTATGTTACGAAATCGCAATTAGAACCATTTAGGATAGGTTTAAACAACATTAAGCATTATATAATCGATTTTAGGTATAAAATTAATGTTGGGTTTTCAAATTTAAATTTAGGTTTAGAAATTAGATTACTTTTGGAGCGGCTGTAGAAGAGGCGGCTCCGAACTTTCCACCGGTGATAGGGAGTTTGTTTCTCTTCATTTTGTTGTGTATGGTGGTGGTGTTGTGGTGGTTCGTTGATTCACCGTGTGTGTTGAGAGAGAGAGAGAGAGCCGCGAAGAGAGAGAGAGAAGAACGGTGTTTTGTTTGAAATGGGGGAGGGAAGGGATGTTTTTTTTTTTTAAGTATATATATGAGGGTATTTTGGTCATTTGCACATGCCTTGTAAATTCCATGCCTTGTATATAGTAGTACCCTTTGGTTAGGCTTTAAAAAAAATTCGGGGAACCGTAGTAATAATGGAGCAATAGAACCATAATACCTGAACACACCACACCACCAGTAAAAACCGAATCGAATTAATAGTATTGGTTTGGTCATGATTTCAAATTTTTATGAAATTGATTATTTGATTTGATTCTGATTTTGAAAAAAATATACACGATACTGCTTCGAGTCATGTTGTCTGTGAATTCATGTCTTTTGAGTCATCTGATGGCTCTACGCCGGAAGATCGTGAGTCCATAATCAACAATGTACAATCTTTGCGCTTTCAATAAAAGGTCCGACCTTTCTAGAATATCCTTTCATTGCATCTTTAACAAATGATGAGCTAACTAATCAAAACAGTTAATAACAACTCATCTACACAAAGAAGCAAACACATTAATTGAATAAATGCATCAAGCAAACATTTAAGCATGTTGTCAAACGAGAGAAAAATCGGGCCTAAGCTGCCGAGAAGGTTTTAATCACAGCGATTTGCGAGATTGATGAAGAGCCAAAGAGATGCAAGTCTGAAGCCATTTTCAGCACAACCAGATCTTCCAATACCTCAAAAACGGGGAAACCACCTTCATGAACGAAGAAGGTCAACGCAGGGAAGGAGTCAAAGCCAAGAACATCATGGCCCTAAAACGCCTCGCCTCTCACTTTGTCATCCTTGGGGACATGCTATACAAGAAACGCTACCAAGGACCACTCCTACGCTGCATCAGCCAGGAAGAAGCAAACGAGCTCATGAACGAAGTCCACAATGGGGCTTGCGGTCCCCACATGAACGCCAGGACCCTAATGCAAATCATTATCAGGATGGGCTACTACTGGATCTCCATGGAGGCAGACTGCATTCACTTTGTCCGAAGCTGCGACAAGTGTCAACGGTTCTCCAACCTCAATCATCTACCTCCCACGATCTCTACTACATGACTACGCCCTGCCCTTTGCCACTTGGGGAATTGACGTCATCGGAAAAATCGCTCCGCCAGGCAGCAACGGCCACGAGTTCATCCTGGTAGCCATCGACTACTTTACCAAATGGGTCGAAGCCAAGTCCTAAAAAGTGCTCACATCCAAGAAAGTCGCACACTTCCTCAAGGAAAACATCATCTGCCGACACGGCATCCCGAACGAGGTCATATCAGACAACGGCTCCCACTTCGAAGGAGAATGCGACAGACTGCTGGCCGAATTCAAGATCACACGCCACAAGTCTTCCCCCTACCGGCCACAAACGAACGGCGCCGTAGAAGCAGCAAACAAGACCCTCGAACGGATCATCCGAAAAATGACCACCCGAGGACGAGATTGGCCCGACAAGCTACACCTTGCACTTTGAGGCTACCGAACATCAGTCAGAACAGCCACGGGAGAAACCCCATTCGCCCTGACATACAGGATGGAAGCAGTCCTCCCCTTTGAACTGGAAATTCCCTCACTCCGAGTGCTGCTGGAAAATGACGTCAACGAAGTCGAATGGCTCCGAAGCCGACACGACGAATTGGCTCTGCTAGACGAGCGACGACTAAAGGCCATGGAACACGTCCGAGCCTACCAAAGCAGAATGGCTAGAGCTTTTGACAAGAAGGTTAAGTCCCGAGACATCAGGGAAGGCGACCTGGTACTCAAAGAAAAGCCTCCCACTCGAACCAACCCACTGGGGAAATGGGAACCAACATGGATCGGCCCTTTCGTGGTTCAAAAGATCTTCTCCGGAGGTGCCATGAAGCTGACAGACCTAGACGGCAATCCCTTCATGAATCCAGTCAACGAAAGCAAACTTCGCAGATACTTCGCCAAAAGAAGAACAAACTGTGAATCTCTTGGCACTCCATGTAGTGTCGAACTACGCAGACCTGAGCCCTCTAGTCCGGGGGAACGTAGGAAACCTTAATTGGTCCGGTCTAAAAACACATAAAAAGTCAAAAGTTTGAATGTCAATCAAGACCTCCATCAAGCTACACACTTTCCAAGAGCATGCCCCCACCATCACCTTGACCAAGTCAAACGACGGCGGCAAAATCAAAGGACATCCGAAGGTCACTCAGCATCAAACGACTGACCCATGTCAACTTCCAAGCCAGGGGCTTGCCTTCGCCCTCACGCGCTTCAAAAAAAAAAAAAAAGAGTTCAAGCATAAGCTTAAAAAAAAAAGCTCAAGCAGAAGCTGCAAAAATGAGGCCAAGAGCCCGACGCCAACAAACAAGAGGCAAAGAAGCTACGGAAAAGACCATCCAAACAACTTGTCAAGGGATCATCCAACCTCCCAACACAAAGCCCAAGCAAAAGGGATTGCCGTCAAGGCCCAGGCTGCTTCAGTCCGCAAATACAACAGAAAAGTCCAAAGATGGACGCCGACAAGGTTCACAAAAGAAACAAAGGCAAACAAGAGATCTTGCGTCTCGCTAAAGCTTTAAAAGTAAATCACAAATCACTAACGGTTACAACAATTCTTAATGAGTTCAAGCACGGTCTACTCTCAAGTTCACAACATGCTAAAAGACAGCCTAATACATTTAACAAAAAATGTGTTTGCAATACAATGAATGGATACCTAGGAGGTCATTCCGCGCCATCTGCGCTTGTCCCCTCGCCATTCTTCCCTTTCTTCCCTCATCCTCGACGAGTCTTCTTTCGCTCCACGCGAGCCAGCTCTGCGTCTCTCAGTCCGAGATTAGGGGTCCTCCCCGTAGAGTCAGACAAACCAGCAGCTCGCAGGGCTTCATTCGCCCGTGCTTCGGCTCGGATCTCCTCCCTGCGAGTCTGCAAAAGAGGACCTCTCTGCGTCAGTAGGTCAACTCTGGTCTCGTAGTCAAACAAAGTGTCTCTCGTCACGTCCTGAGGGTCAGACCAGGCTTCGGCACTCCTTAGGCAATAGCTACTATGTCAATTGGGCCCCAGAATCGCTCCACGCCTGCTCCCTAAAGCCACTTGGGACTGCCCAACACGCTGCTCATACCAGGCCAAGTACTGAGTAGTCAATACGACACTCTCCCGACGTCTAAGGAGCACCACAGGAGGGAAAGCAAAATACTTCCATACCCTCAGAAAATACAAAAGAGCACCCGGAGCTGCCATACAAAGAGGAGCTACCTCCGCAGTAGCAAGGTCATCCCAGCCCAACAAAGGCTCCTGCTTCATCCCAAACTGCCGGGAAACAAGCGACGGAATATAGAAAGAGGACCAAGACAAACCTGGAACTCTGATAACATAGGACCCTTCCTGAAAGGCCCTCCTAGTCTCAATCCCCAGCCAAGGAACCCACCAACGGATTCGATGCGTACCAAGCCGTGCCATCCATCTCTCCCAGTGCATCGGTCCATATCCAACACAAGAGGACGCTGAGCAAATGTCCACGGGCTGAACGACGCCGGAGCCTCACGCATAGCCCGAAGCCTCTCCCGCAGCCACAAGGTGAGCAAAGCAGGGCTTCCCCCTCTCATGAACCGATCCCCAGTCGCCAGACAATCAATACCATGAAGAGTCTCCCCCAGCACCAACGGAACAATATCCTCTCCATCTCTGCAGTGCCCTACCACATCCAGCAAATCACCGTAACATACCCCAAGGGAGCTGACCATGAAGAGCGTCGCTATCACGCACAAGGCAAATGCATCCCTAGAGACATCACTCTCGTCATCAATCATAAATCGCTCTGGCAGCGCAGAAATGTCAATATGACCCAAATCAAGGATCATGCCCTGCACTTCTCCCAACGAAGTCCGAAGAAAGCACGCAAGCTTCACGCTCATGGCAGCACCTCCAATCATAGGAAGCGAGATGGCCTCCACCTCCGGTCCTCCAATCAAAGCCCAAAAATCCTCGAAGGTGGGCACCATCTCATTGTAGGAGAAGCAATACACATGCCTCCTAACATCCCAGAACTTCGCGGCAGCCCGCAACAACTCCCAATCAGGAACCAACTCCTTAAGGGACCAAACCGAGCAAAGTCGAAACCTTACCTCGAAAGCCCGCCTCTCATGATCATACGGTGTCGCATCCACATTTTCAGCCGCTCAAGGAAGTGTGCTTGCCGCTCCTGCGAAAGCCTTGGCAAAATTCTTGGAACATATGAAGAATCCATGGCAAAAATGGAGGTTCCTAGAGAAAATGGGGAAGAAAGCTCGAAAATGGCTGCAAAAAGGGAAGTGGGGAAAGTCCAGACATCCGGAAAGCCTTTATCCCTTCCCAAAAGCAAAGGTGATCCGTACGGACCTCTTTGCTCACCAAGTTGGTCCGTACGGACCTTGTTGCATCATGGCCCCACTTTCCCAGCAAACAGGCCAACAACCACTGTTCCCAGCAGGATCTTGCTCCAAACTGCCCAAACACTGGCCAAAGCCATTCCCGGCAAGCATACACTACCCACAAACGCACTCCCAGCTCACGTGGCATGCACAAATAAAATAAAATAGCAACAATTCCTAGGACAATTCTCGGGAATCACAAAATATGGCATTACATCTTAGAATAAAATACTTTGCGATGCAAATGCGAATGTTTTATTACAGGTACATAATGTCTGTTGCTAAAAAAAAGAAGATATGGAAAGAGGGAAAGCAAATTAGCCCTAATCCGACTCTTCAGCATCATCATCATCACCAACGTCCTCAAGCGAGAAGTCGGGCACCCCGGCAAACTCGCCAGCTACACCCTCATCATCAGAATACTGAAACCCCCTCCTGGGGTGGGTACTCAAAGTACTCGGAAGGGTCAAACCCGACAAAAGGGTCAAAGAATGAAGGCTTTGACGAACTCTCCCCCGGTGCCTCCTGCGAAGGCCAGAACTGGTGAAAGACCGGCGGCCTCTGGACTCCCGAAGACGTCCCGACATCCATGCTATGCCGCCCTCGAGAGGGTCCCTCCTGCTGCGGCTCTTGCTCAACCCTCGGTGGAGGAACATCCACAGAATGCCTCGAAGGCATCGGCTCATACGCCGGCACACGCCTCGAGGACCGGCAAGACAGCTTCCCCGCCATCTTCTTCGCAAAAGATCGCATCGCCACATAACGACGGGTCAGCATGTCATAAGCTCTCCCCGGGACCTGCACAAGCAAATAGCCAAAGAAACACTCAGCCAACGAGATACAGGCATACAAAGGGAGAAAATACAGGAAAAGATGCCAAGATGAAAAAGAGTAAGCACACTCACCGGCATATCAGGGTCAACCCGGTAGGCAGCTGGAGCCTGCTCAGGGACGGGTACTGACACCCTCCGCCTCGAGGAATCCCCGCGAACATATGTAAAATCTGGCCCAGGCACCGGAACCTTTGGGGGACCTGGCGGGCCAGCCTCCCTCTCCCTCGCTAACACCTGTGGCGTCCTCAACTTCCTCCTAACGAAGGACCCATACTCCTCTCCAAACAAAACAAACTCATCGACACTCACGCCGCCCAAATATCTCTCAAACTCCAGCACGTCCATCTCACGGGAATCCATCATCGCAAAAGGCGGGTCCCTCGGAGCCAAGGGGAGCATACCCGGGCCATGCTGCCAGAAGACCCTCTCTCCCAAGTACATGACATCGCAGGTCAGCCCCCGCAGCATCTTCCGCTGCGCCGTCACCACGGTAGCCCCCTCAAACTCGTCAGCCCCGTATCGAGCCCAGGGGTACAAAGCAAACTCTATCGGGCTATCTCTCCCCAGATGCTCCTACACATCCCCGTAAGCGATGGTGAGCTTCCCCCTGCTAGTCTTCCTCCTTCTCGCAGGACGGGCCCTGCCCAACATAGCAGGATAGGCTGCTATGGCCTCAGGATCTCGATCCCAAGGGAAGCACCGAAAGATCTCGTAGAACCACACCTGTGACAAAAGCAGAAAAGGTTCAGTGCAAAAGAAGGCGGAGAAATGACAGATTGCTAAATCAAAAACAGCAATAAATGCATACCTCTAAAGCAAAATCAAAACAGCCCAAAGAACTAGCCACGCATCGGCTAAACCGGTCCAAAGAGAAATAAAGCTCCGCTGTGCCTCGCCGCCCTGTGCTATGTCACAGACCCTCTCCAAATCAGTCAAACTCTCCAGCAGAGCAATGGGAGCCATAGTCGCATGGTTCGAGAACAAAGTCTCGGAAAGGGCAAACCACAGGAAGGAGCGTGCCAGCTGCTTCGCCGTCACCATACTGGTACCACGGCAATAGGCCCCAATACTGGCCGTAATCCACATCTCCACATCGCTGTACAGCATGCCCAGGCCCCTGCGAGGAAGAGGCACGAAGCCCAGCAGCTCAGCCAGTACATCCTCGGCTATCCTATCCCTCCACCGCACTGGCCCTCCTTTGAAGGAAAGCCTGGTGATAGCAGCAAAATCGGTGGGCATCACCGTCACCTCGCCCCAGCTCAGATGGAAGGTGTGGGTGGTATCCCACCAATACTCGGACAAGCTTAGGAAGATACTCTTGTTCTTCCTCGTATCAGAAATCCCGGCCAAGTTCTCCACGAACACGCCCAAGCCGGAAGCATACACCAATCTCTTAGGGCTCATCCTGCCCCCATAGAGATGTCCGGCAACTGCTGCCACAGCTCCACTACTGCCTCGAGCGACCCTCGAGACTTCATCTTCTTGGCTTTCCCAGACAAAAGCCCCACATCCTGCAGGTAAACACAGCAAAGGTACGTCAGTCACAGTACTTAATGCAAAACAAAAATATATACTCCCTCCGTCCCATTACAAGCCACAAACTTTTCTTTTTGGGCGTCCCATTACAAACCACAAACTTCCTAAAATGGAAAGGAATCTTTACTATTCCCTCCACTCATTCTCTCTCCTACATTATTTTAATACTCACAACACCATTATAATTCACTATTCCCTCCACTCATTCTCTCTCCTATTTTACTTTTACACTCACAACATTTATATTATTATTTTTTTCCTTATTCTACGCGTCTACAGTAATTTTCCTCCTTGTAATTGGACGGAGGGAGTATATATATATATGGGTCCGTCCCAACATTGCACACAATTTTCACATGTAACCCGTCACAAAACACGGCATGCATTGCACATAATTTTCCCCATGCAGTCCGTCACAAAACACGGCACACAATGTACAAATTTTCTCAACAGATGGATTAAGCCATACACGACACATTTTCAAAATTAACCCGTCACGAAACACGGCACATATTGCACATATTTTCCCCACAAAGTCCGTCACCAAAAACACGGCACACACTACATTACACATTTTCAGAAAAGTCGGTCCCAACACGGCACATACTTTCAGACAAAACCCGTCACAAAACACGGTACATGTCACATTTTTCACAAAATTTTTCCCTACATGGTAATTTTTCTCACAATGTACATACGGAAATAGCATAAGGTACAAAACACCAAAGCATGCATTTTCAAAGAGAGGCACTTTATTTTTACAAATAAGAGCTAATCTACACATTTTTGCACAAAAATCACATACCCACAATTTTTACATGCTCAATTTTAACAATTCATCACGAATTTCACAAAAAGCATGGCAAATAACAAAAGCCCCAAATATGCGAAAAACTAATACCTAGTTCTAGCATTCAAAAATTCAAGCAAGGAATCAAGACGAATTTGATTTCTTACCTCCCCGACGTTCCTAGCTCGCCTAGTGTGCACCTTCGGATTCGGATACAACACATCCGGGTTCTTCGAAGAAGGCATGAAGGAAATGCAATTCCTTTGAAGCTCCATCCTTTGCTCGATCATCTCTTGGCTCCGTTGACGACGTCCTCTCCTTGATCCTTCCGCCATTACAAGCAATTCAAGCTAAGTATGGAAGATTTTCTAGGAATTTTGGGACAAAAATGGAGTTTTCTCCTTCTCTCTCTCGCTGGTGCACGAAACTGGAAGAAGAAGAAATGGGAAAAGCCTCGGTTCTGAAGCTGGTCAAAATCTGGGAACTGTGGAAATCAGCATTGGTCCGTATGGACCTCTTTGCAGAGAGAGGTAATCCGTACGGACATCTTTGCAACATGGGGCCAAATTACTTTTTTGCCCTTATAATCTTTGCCCCTGGCTGTCCAAAGGCCTATTTCAGCAGATTCAATGCAGTTTGGTCCTTAACCCAACAAAATCAACACCGGCCATCATCGTAAGCCCGGATTTCGCCCACTAAACGACAACTCAACCACCGGCCGTCATCGTAAGCCCGGACCTCGCCCACTAAACGGTGAAACAAGCGCGAAAAGGAGCCAGCACCTCCAAGCACAAATTCTCAAGGCACAAAACGCCTCCAAAACGCCAGACGGTGAATCAACCACCGGCCATCAAAGCAAGCCCGAAGTCACCTTCTCAGCAGACAAAGCCCCTACAAGGCCGCATATCCCCAGTAGATGAACATCGACAGTCAGCGTAAGTCCAACCTTTCCCCCAGCGGATAAAACACAAGGCATTCACACCTCTCACAATTGAGGCACAAGGCAGCCACACCTCCGCAAACCGTAGTCAGAAGACGAATCAAGTCCTCATACATGACACAACCGCAGTCAGAAGACGAATCAAGTCCTCATACATGACACAACCACAGTCAGAAGACGAATCAAGTCCTCATACATGACACAACCACAGTTAGAAGACGAATCAAGTCCTCATACATGACACAACCACAGTCAGAAGACGAATCAAGTCCTCATACATGACATGACCGCAGACAAAAGACGAATCAAGTCCTCATACCTCCAGCCCGGAAGGCTTTAAACCACTCGATCCGAAAGACCACATAAACCTCCCAAATTACTATCTCCAGCCCGAAAAGCTTTAAACCACTCGGTCTGAAAGACCGCATAAACCTCCCAAATCACTATCTCCAGTCCGGAAGGCTTTAAACCACCTGATTTGGAAAATCGTAAAATTTCCATCTCAGGGCGCCACCACGTCCTCACTGTCGACCTCGGCAGTCACAAACCATCTTCTCGTAAGATTACCCATCTTCTAGTATGATTGCATACCCAGGACGCCACCACGTCCTTACCACTGACCTATACGGTCACCCAGGATGCCTCTACGTCCTTACCATCGACCTATACGATCACCCAGGACGCCACCACATCCTTACCACTGGCCTATGCGGTCACCCCAGGACGCCACCACGTCCTTACCACTGACCTATGCGGTCACCCCAGGACGCCACCACGTCCTTACCACTGGCCTATGCGGTCACCCCAGGACGCCACCACGTCCTTACCACTGGCCTATGCGGTCACCCCAGGACGCCACCATGTCCTTACCACTGGCCTATGCGGTCACCCCAGGATGCCACCAGGTCCTTACCACTGGCCTATGCGGTCACCCCAGGACGCCACCACGTCCTTACCACTGACCTATGCGGTCACCCCAGGACGCCACCACGTCCTTACCACTGACCTATGCGGTCACCCCCGGACGCCACCACGTCCTTACCATCGACCTATACGGTCACCCAGGACGCCTCCACGTCCTTACCATCGACCTATACGGTCACCCAGGTGTAAGTACCCCAATCTGGATCACCCTCTTCCGAGCACATGGGAAACACCGCAGACTCACAAACAAAGTCTCGAAGACCTCTGGCACTCAAAACCCTCAAAAAACCCTCAGCCAAACCAAGGGAGGAACTTTTCTGGGATAAAAGGGGACAAAAGGACCTCTTGGGAATTTTCAGAAAATTGGGAAAGCAACTAAGGTCCGTACGGACCTCTTTGTTTTAATAATTACTGAATCCCCTTAAAGTCCACAATATTCCCTCAAATCCCGGAGAACATCATTACCCCCTACATGGTTGGTCCGTACGGACCTCTTTGCATGCTGAGATGGTCCGTACGGACCTTATTGCAAAGGGAACATCATCGTGGCTGAATCTTCTTCATCATCACAGATTCCCTCAAATCGAGGAAAGCCAAAAATTTAGATTACCTAAAAGGTCCGTACGGACCTTCTTGCGCTTTTACGGCACTATAAATAGAGGGCTCCCCTCCCTCATTTAGAGACACCTCCCTCTTCTCTCCTTTCCCCCCGCCTTCGGGCTCCCCTCTAAGACCCTTCGGGCAATCCCGCCCCTTTCGATCCTTTCGAGGCCTTCCGAGCCCCTCGCGGTGCTCCGGCCTCCCCGAGCGCTCCCGCGATGCTCCCGCGCGCCCCGAGGCACTCTCGAGGTACTACGAGGCCCCTCGTGGTACTCCGAGGCCTTGCCTCGGTCTTTCCCGAGGCGTCCCGCTCTTTCCGAGTCAAACCGTAGCGATCCCAAACCACGCCGAAACTCGCCCGAATCCAACCAACGATTCCCAACGCACGCCGAAACTCGCCCGAGTGATCCTCGCGATCCCAACGCACGCCGAACCTCTGCCCGAGTGATCCCTGCGATCCCAACGCATGCCGAAACTCTGTCCGCAGACAACCGGCCCCTTTTCCGAAGCAATCCCGGTCCGTATCGAAAGACTATTCCAACCTCAAACACTATTCCCCTGCGGAAGACAGACACGAACCAACATTGGTAAGGCTTCCTTCCATTACTATTTCAATACATTTCAATACGTAGTGTACAATGTAGACATCCGATATCGCATGCATTTTTAAAAGCACATACACACACACACACAACAGTTAAAGAATATTAGGGGTATCCGAAAGACTCGTTTTACGAGGCGACTCGGGTGAGCTCTTAGATTCTAATATTCTCTTTCCGAGGAGTCATCTGACCTCCGAACTCAAAAATCTCATCACACAACAAAAAACAGTTTATTTTTAAATTGATGCCCTTTTTCAATGTTTTGGGCTTAATAAAAACGGCGTGGCGACTATAGAAAGCAAAAACACGGCGAGACATCCAGCCAACAAAGCGCCGCAAGGCCGCGAAATGCCAGATGCCGGGGCGCGATCGCGCTGCCTCTCGGATCCGGGTAATTTCAGTTGGCGACTCCGCTGGGGACATTTTGTTTTAAAATCTTTTTAAACAAAAACAAAAGATTTTTAAAACGATGATGAGGGTCAAACTTTCATTTTACCCCTTTCTTTAACTGTTGTGTGTGTGTGCATGTGCTTTACTTTTTTTTATTTTTACAAAAAAAAATGCATCAATATACATCTGTGCATACATTTAAAATTCTTCAAAAACTTCTGTTTTACTCAGAAAAAGAATTTTAGAGACCACACACTACGCGCACTGCTGTCTCAGTTACACCGCACACTACTCACCGCCGCCTCGGTTACACCGCACGCTACGCGCACCGCCGCCTCGGATACACCGCACACTACAACCCTTAACCCGGGTGGTCTCGCTTGCAGCTTCGTTTGGCCCTTCCTACGCCTCTGACGCGCACGGGATCATTCCAAACATCCCATCCTAGCCAAGCGTCAACCCCGCACGTTTGAGTCTTGAGTCACACTCTGTCCGCACTCGCTGGTTTTTACCTACCCGTGTCATACAACTCTGATACATATACCATGCCGGCCATTTTTCGAGTTGAAGCTCGGAACTCAAGATCCCTTGCGCAAGCAAAGCGATGAAAGGTCATGCTAAAATCTTGACCTGATCTTGATTTCCGGCTACACCTGCACGATGTTCCGTCCCTGATATACATCCATGCTCACATGACACCATGTCATCAAGCCTTTAATACGCAAGCCATGACGATATGACCACCAACGCCTAACGTCACGCATCCCTTGCGCAAGCAAGGTAAAGAGAGGTCATGCCGAACTCTTGACCCGATCTTGACTCAAAGCCGTCGGCTCACTATTCACATGGCTAGCGCATTAAAACGAACATGACAGCCGGTCCTTAGGTTCGATTTTTCTTTAGGCCGGTGGAAACCGCTTGCTCTATAGGACCCTCGCCCGGGCCGTCCACCCCGGGATGTCGAAATACAGGTGCAAAACGAGGGGCTTATAGCCGCACGTATGGTCTCCATCGACCCAGGATCTAGCATAGTTGCGAAAAGAAGAGAGATCTTTTCCAACCTACCTAGGACACTGAGAAAACATGTTTTAAGTAAATTAAAACAACAAAAAAAAAAATAAAAGAAGCGGAAACCGCATGTCACGTGAGCTTTCCCCCTTACTCCAAAAGGCCTTCCCGTGTCTAAACCTTGCCCTTCACCCTCCAAATAACCGAGAGTGGCCGAGAATACCCGGAGCCGCCTTTTCGCATTGAGGTCACAAGGTCCGACAGCCCTTCCAGCTTCAACGGTCCGCACCGTCCGATACTCCCCATGACGGATCAACGGATAACAAAGTGAGGGAAACGGAACCCCGCCACTAAGGAACCTCCAAACAATGGAGGAGGTGCCGCGAGCCTTCGAAACCATCAAGAAGCGCCAAGAAGAGCAAAGAAGCTCGGATCGTAGACACCTCGCATCTTCGAGGAACCGCTGCAGCCTCCCAACTCCGATGGAACCTTCGTTCTCATAGAAGACGAAGAAATACCGGCTCCCCGGTTTCTCAAAGCTACCAAGCAGTCCCGCCTCCGCCAAGCTACGAGATCCCAAAGCAACGCTAAGTAGCTCTCGCTCAAAGCTCCTCAGCGCTGGGCCAAGCAGCCCGACATGCCCGCCAAAGACGGTCGGCTTCCGGCTCGCACATCAAGCTCGCACCAACAAAGACACGTACGTGCTCGCTCTACTGCATCCCAATGCATCTCTGCAGATCCCCAGATTTAACCCTCGCCTCTATACGAGCCTCGCAGCCACAATCGAAGTCCCCATGCTTACTCGGGACAGCATCCCGAGCGGATATCCCGACATCTCAAGCTTGCCACTCGCTAGTCTCGCCACTTGGGGCTAATGAAGCATTTCCCCAATTCCCAAACACAACCCTTAGCGGACCCGGCAATCACGCCCTAACTTCAGCACTCTGTGGTATGGGTTGGTATACACTCAACTACCTCCCCAAGACTCCCGAATGGCGATACCATCGCCCAATCCACCTCCATCTTCGGTTTCTATCCCCGAAAACGGTAACTCCGCCTCAACCCGCCGATCCCCACATGGCTTGGCCGATCGAGCAAATGAAGGACATGCAAGGCAAGCTAGCCAGCTTCCCTAAGGACTCCCTCCCGCCTACCGATCCAAGCAAAGTGGTCCCGCTCCCTCCGAAATTCAGATGCCGAAATGGAAAAGTTTGACGGGACGGAATGCCCAAAACTCACATCGATACCTATGTCTTGGGTATGAGAGCTAAAGGAGCAACCCCTCAACAGATGGCGGACCACTTCCAAAGCATTCTCTCAAATCCACGCCGCTAAGGTGGTTCCTCAACGTAAAGGCGTAAAACCGCTCCACATGGGACCAAATCGCCGAGATCTTCCTAGAGAAGTACCGCGCCAACCTTGAATGGGAGACAAACCGCCACGATCTGCATGCCACCGAGCAAAAGGATGATGAACCCGTAGGCGAGTTCTACAAAAGATGGAATTGGAAGCTCAGCGAGATAATGGATCCACTTTCCAAAGAAGAGCAGATGGACATCTTCCATTCTTGCCTCAAGCCATCCCTGAGGACCTTGATTAGCCATCACTTTCTATCCGGATCTCCGTGCTACGGTCAACGCCGGAACTAAGTTTGAGAAGACTCGAGCCTTCGTAAGACAACAAAGAACCCTCGCTTCCTCCTACCGCTACCGGACAAACCTGGCAACTTCAACTCCCGCCCCAAACAAAGGAAAAGAAGCAAATGGAACAAGACACTACATCCGTAACGGAGCTCAAGTTAACCGCGATCAAGTAGCCCCAAGGAATAACAATCCCTCGCTTCCCACAATTCCAAAGATTTTGACAACCTCGAAATGCCCCTGGGCCAAGTATTTGAAGCTTTGGTGAAACGAAATCTTCTCAAGCCTCTCGAAAATTTCCAACCAAAGACTCCCAAGCCCAACATGGATATGAGCAAGCACCGCGCCTTTCACAATTACCCCCGCCACACCACCGACAATTGCTTCGTGCTCAAGCAGGTGGTCCAGGCTAATCGAGGAGGAAAATTGGAACGCCCTCGTGGCCCCAATACCATCGGAAATCCATTCCCCCGAAACGACAGTGGTAAATACAATAGCTTTTGACGAAACTCCAAGTGAGAGCAGCACTTCGCAATTTCGAAACCGTCAAGCATGCTATCTCGCTATGATCGGGAACGTGAAACCGTAGTCAAAAGGTCTCGTGACCGGGAATCCAGACAAGAACGCCCAAGGGAAACTGTCTCCCTACGATCTTTGCCCCGACCAAGGCACACCAATGGATTGATCGAACGCTCCCTGCAGGAGACCGAGTCAAATGGCAAAGACAGAAGCGGTCTAGCCTTTACGGACGATGACTTGCCGATATGTGAGAATCGACACAACGAAGCCCTCCTCATCCTCATAAAAATAGAGATGTTCTTCCTCCCGAACGTCTTGATTGATAACGGCTCCGCAGCCAACATCATCGCTTGAGCACACCGAAACGACTCCGTATCGACCGCTCCCCGATAAGGCCTTCACCCCGGTAATCCGAGCCTACGACTCCACCGCACGACCAATCGTAGGAGTCATCAATCCGAGGATCCACTCCGATGCACAACCGGAGTCGGTAGAGTTCCAAGTCGTGGAAATCAAACCAACCTTCTCCGCCTTGCCGGGACGACCTTGGATACATCGATGAAGGCGGTATCGTCTACTCTTCACCAATGCGTGAAATTCATCAATGCCAATGGAGTGCTCAAGTAATCCGCGGAAGCAAGATAATGGCAAGCGCTTGGCCGGCAAGCTACGACCTGTAAGAAGGTCCCGACATGACCGAATACTGCCTCCGCATGAGTCTCCAATCCCGTCCCGCTACGAAGTGATCCTTACATCCACGCTCTAAGCCGCGACGAGCCGGAAATCGAAGAGCCTACGGGTCGTGACGACAACTCGACATATGCGATCGTGAAGAATGCTTAAGAGAAGATCAAGAGATGGACGCCTGCATGGAGATTGACCGAGGAGTAGACCCTTACTTCGCCGAAAACCCTCTTGCAAACCGGCTCATCACCGATCCACCGGTACAGACAACCCTCTCGGCCGACACTCTGGATCTTACGGGGACAACCATCACAAAGATAGTTCAATTCAACATTCCAGTGTCCGACCTAGATGAACAAAGTGGCGCAACCTCCTCCAAGGCCTAATCAGTGGAAGGAGAGATAGCATGCCCTCGAATCGACATTGTAAATGTTGTCCAAGCAAAGATCCTAGATAAAGAGGCGGATTCTATGAAAATGATCAACATCGCAAGAATCAACTCCGACCGCCGAATGCTTCGCCCTCTTAGAAGTAGCCCTCGCCGACTTCTATCATCAAAGACCCCCAAGGACTGGTAGCAACACTAATGGAGGGACGTCATCGGGAGCAACCAAAACCTCCGCGATCCGGTTTGAAGTCGAACCACGCAAGCTATTTTCCGAGAATCGTGCCAACCGAGGATTGGTCACCAAGGCCATTGCCACTCCCTCTAGAGCTACAGCCGCCTGCAGTAATGAAGCTCGGTCCAATCCCTCGTCGCCCATAGTCTAGCTTCGAGTCATGTTGTCTCGTGAATTCATGTCTTTCGAGTCATCTCGATGGCTCCACGCCGAAGATCGTGAGTCCATAATCAACAATGTACGCCTTTACGCTTTCAATAAAAGGTCCGACCTTTCTAGAATATCCTTTCATTGCATCTTTAACAAATGATGAGTTAACTAATCAAAACAGTTAATAACAATTCATCTACACAAAGAAGCAAACACATTAATTGAATAAATGCATCAAGCAAACATTTAAGCATGTTGTCAAACGAGAGAAAACCGGGCCCAAGCCGCCGAGGAGGTTTTAATCACAATGATTTGCGAAATTGTCAAGAGCCAAAGAGACGCCACCCAAAGCCATTTCCAAAGACAAGACTCGATATTCCAATACCTCAAAGAACGGGGAAACCGCCTTCATGAACGAGAAAGGCCAACACATGGAAGGGGTCAAGGCCAAGAGCATCATGGCCCTAAAACGCCTCGCCTCTCACTTTGTCATCCTTGGGGACATGCTATACAAGAAACGCTACCAAGGACCACTCCTACGCTGCATCGCCCAGAAGAAGCAAGCAAGTTCATGAACGAAGTCCACAATGGGGCTTCGCGGTCCCCACTACATGAACGCCAGAGCCCCGATGCAAATCATTCTCGTGATGGGCTACTACCGGATCTCCATGGAGGCGCATCGCATCCACTTTGTTCGAAGCCGCGACAAGTGTCAACGGTTCTCCAACCTCAATCATCTACCTCCCCACGATCTCTACCGCATGACTACACCCCGGCCTTTTGCCACTGGGGAATTGACGTCATCGGGAAAATCGCTCCGCCAGCAAAGAATCTGGCCACGAGTTCATCTTAGTAGCCATCGACTACTTCACCAAATGGGTCGAAGCCAAGTCCTACAAGGTACTCACCTCCAAGAAAGTCGCGCATTTCCTCAAGGAAAACATCATCTCGCCGATACGGCATCCCGAATGAGGTCATATCGACAACGGCTCACACTTCGAAGGGGAATGCGATGCATGCTGGCCGAATTCAAGATCACACGCCACAAGTCTTCTCCCTACCGGCCACAAACAAATGGCGCCGTAGAAGCAAAGAAACAAGACTCTCGAACGGATCATCCGAAAATGACCACCCGAGGACGAGATTGGCCCGAGAAGCCGCACCTTGCACTTTGGGGCTACCGAACATCGCCGTAATGCCACGGGAGAAACCCCATTCGCCCTAACATACGGGATGGAAGCAAATTCTTCCCATTGAATTGGAAATTCCCTCACTCCGAGTGCCGCTGGAAAATGACATCAACGAAGTCGAATGGCTCCGGCCGACATGACGAATTGGCTCGCTAGACGAGCGACGACTAAAGGCCATGGAACACGTCCGAGCCTACCAAAGCAGGATGGCGAGAGATTTTGACAAGAAAGTCAAGTCCCGAGACATCAGGGAAGGCGACCTTGTACTCAAAGAAAAGCCTCCCACTCGAACCAACCCATCGGGAAAATGGGAACCAACATGGATCGGCCCTTTCGTGGTTCAAAAGATCTTCTCCTGAGGTGCCATGAAGCCGATGCACCTAGACGGCAATCCATTCATGAATCCAAATAACTAAGCAAACTCCGCAGATACTTCGCCTAAAGAAGAACAATTGTGCATCTCTTGGCACTCCATGTAGTGTCGAACTACGTGCACTGAGCCCTCTAGTCCGGGGAACGTAGGCAACCTTAATTGGTCCGATCTAAAAACACACAAAAAGTCAAAAGTTTGAATGTCGATCAAGACATCCATCAAGCTATGCACTTTTCAAAGAGCACGCCCCCAACGTCACCTTGACCAAGTCAAACAACGGCGGCAACATCAAAGGACATCCGGAGGTCACTCAATGTCAAACGACTGACCCATGTCTACTTCCAAGCCAGGGGCTTGTCTTCGCCCTCACGCGCTTCAAAAAAAAAAAAAGAGCTCGAGCAAGGGCTCACAAAAAAAAAGAGCTCGAGCAAGGGCTCACAAAAAAAATATATATAAAAAAAAGCTCAAGCAGAAGCTGCAAAATTGAGGTCAAGAGCCCGACGCCAACAAACAAGAAGCAAGGAAGCTACGGAAATGACCGTAAAAACGACTTGTCAGGGGATCATTAACCTCTCAGCGAAGCACAAAGCCCAAGCAAAGGGGATTGCCATCAAGGCCTGTGCCACTTCGCCGCAAATGCAATGTAAAAGTCCAAAGATGGACGCCGCCAAGGTGCACAAAATACAAAAAGCGAACAAGAGATCTTGCGTCTCGACAAAGCTATAAAAGTAAATCACAAATCACTAACGATTACAACATTTCTTGGTGAGTCCAAGAACGGCCTACTCTCAAGTTCACAACATGCTAAAAGACAGCTTAATACATTTAACAAATAATGTGTCTGCAATGCAATGAATGGATACTTAGGAGGTCATTCCGCACCATCTCGCGCTTGTCCCTCGCCATTCTTCCCTTTCTTCCTCGTCCCCGGCGAGTCTTCTTCGCTCCACGCGAGCGCCTCTCGCGTCTCGCCCGAGATCAGGGGGTCCTCCCCGTAGAGTCAAACAATCCAACAGCTCTCGTGGCTTCATTCGCCCGTGCTTCGGCTCGGATCTCCTCCCCGCGAGCCCGCAAAGGGGACCTCTCCCCGCCGCCTGTCAACTCTCGTCTCGTAGTCAAACAAAGTGTCTCCCGTCACATCCCGAGGGTCGACTGTGCTTCGCACTCCTAAGGCAATAGCTACTACGGCAATCGGGCCCCGTAATCGCTCCACGCCGCTTCCCAAAGCCACTTGGGATCGCCCAACACGCCGCTCATACCAAGCTGTGCACCGGGTCGTCAATACGACACTCTCCCGACGTCTAAGGAGCACCACCCGAGGGAAAGCGGAGTACTTCCATACCCTCGTAAAATACAAGAGAGCACCCGGAGCCGCCATACAAAGAGGAGCTATCTCCACAAGCAGCAAGGTCATCCTGCCTCAACAAAGGCTCCTACTTCATCCCAAACCGCCGGAAACAAGCGACGGAATATAGAAGGAGGACCAAGACAAACTCGGAACTCGACAACATAAGACCCTTCCCGAAAGGCCCTCCTAGTCTCAATCCCCAGCAAGGAACCCACCAACGGATTCGATGCGTACCAAGCCGTGCCATCCATCTCTCCCGTGCGGATCGATCCATATCCAATACAAGAGGTCGCCGAGCAAACGACCACGGGCTAAACGACGTCTGAGCTCTCGGCATGGCCTCGAAGTCTCTCTCGCAGCCCACAAGGTGAGCAAGGCAGGCTTCCCCTCTCATGAACCGATCCCCGCCGCGACGGCCGATACCATGAAGAGTCTCCCCAAAGACCAACGGGACAATATCCTCTCCAGCCTTCCGCAAAGGCCCAACCACATCTAGCAAAGCGCCATCGCAAACCCTGCGGAGCCGACCATGAAAAGCGTCGCTATCACGCACAAGGCAAATGCATCCCACGAGACATCACTCTCATCATCAACCATGAACCGCTCCAAAGCAACGCAAAATGTCAATATGACCCGAATCAAGGATCATGCCCCGCACTTCTCCCAACGAAGTACGAAGAAAGCTCGCAAGCTTCACGCTCACAAAGAAGACCACCAATCAAAGGAAGCGAGATGGCCTCCACCTCCGGTCCTCCAATCAAAGCCCGAAAATCCTCAAAGGTGGGCACTACCTCGTTGTAGGAGAAGCAATACACATGCCTCCTAACATCCTGTAACTTCGCGGCAGCCCGCAACAAATCCCAATCAGAACCAACTCCTTAAGAGACCAAACCGAGCAAAGTCGAAACCTTACCTCGAAAGCCCGCCTCGATGCCTCATACGGTGTCGCATCCACATTTTCAGCCGCTCAAGGAAGAGTGCTTGCCGCTCCCGCGAAAGCCTTGGCAAATTTCTTGGAACGTACGAAGAATCCATGGCAAAAATGGAGGTTCCTAGAGAAAATGGGGAAGAAAGCTCGAAAATGGCCGCAAATGGGAGTGGGAAGAGTCCAGACATCCGGAGAACATTTATTTCCTCCCCAAAGCAAAGCCGGTCCGTACGGACCTCTTTGCATGCTAGGTCCGTCCGTACGGACCTCTTTGCAACCATGACCCATTTCCTCAAAGAAACCGGCCAACAACCACTGTCCCCAAGCAGACCTTGCTCCAAATCGCCCAAACACCGGCCAAAGCCATTTCCGGCAAGCATACACTACCCACAAACGCACTCTCACCACGTGGCATGCACAAATAAAAAAAAATAGTAGCAACCATTCCTAGACAATTCCAGGAATCACAAAAACGACATTACATCTTAAAATAAAATACTTTTGCCATGCAAATACAAGTGTTTTATTACGTGTACCCATAAATGTCTGTTGCTAAACAAAAAAAGAGAAGATATGGAAAGAGGGAAAGCAAATGAATCCTAATCCGACTCTTCAAGATCATCATCACCGACATCCTCAAGCGAGAAGTCGGGCATCCCGGTAAACTCGCCCACACCCTCATCATCTGAGTACCGAATCCCCTCCCGGGCTGGTACTCAAGATACTCTGAAGGATCGAAACCGACAAAAGGGTCGAAATAGGCATGCTCTGACGAACCCTCACCCTGTGCATCCGGCAGGAGGAAAGAACCGATGAAGGGTCCGCGACCTTCGAGCTCCCGAGGACGTCCCGGCGTCCATGCTATGCCGCCCCGCGAAGGTCCCTCCCTGCTGTGGCTCCGGCTCGGCTCTCGGTGGAGGAACGTCCACGTAATGCCTTGAAGGCACGGCTCGTACGCCGCACACGCCGCGAAGACCGGCATGACAGCCTCGACGCCATCTCATTCGCGAAGGACCTCATCGCCACATAACGGCAGGTCAGCATGTCATAGGCTCTCCTGGACTCCGCACAAGCAAGGCCCAAAGAAACGCTCATTAATACAAGCCATACTCAACAAAAAGAGAAAAATACGTAAAAGATGCCAAGATGGAAAAGAGTAAGCACACTCACGGCATGTCAGATCCACTTAGGCAAAGCAGAGCTCGCTGTGGACGGCACAGACACCCTCCTCCTCGAGGAATCCCTATGGACATATGTGAAATCCGGCCCGGCACCGAACCTCTCGGGGACCGCGGACTAGCCCTCCTCTCCTCGCCAACACCCGTGGCATCCTCAACTTCCTCCTCACGAAGGCCCCATACTCCTCTCGATACAAAACAAACTCATGGGCACTCACGCCGCCCAAATACCTCTCAAACTCCAAGACATCCATATCCCGGGAATCCAACATCCCGAAAGGCGGGTCCCTGAGCCAAGGGAAGCATACCCGGCCATGCCGCCAAAAGACCCTCTCGCCTAAGTACATGACGCCGCAGTCGTGCCCCGCAAAGCATCTTCCGTCGCGCCGTCACCACAGGAGCCCCTCGAACTCATCGCCTCGTATCGAGCCTGTGGGTACGTAACGAACTCCTCCGGCTATCTCTCCCCAAATGTGCCTCGCACCTCCCCGTAGGTGATGGTGAGCTTCCCCGCCGGTCCTCCTCCTCCTCGCCGGCGGCCCACCCTAACATAGCAGATAGGCCGCTATGGCCTCAGATCTCTATCCCACGGGAAACACCGAAAGATCTCGTAGAACCACACCTCGCGACAAAAGCATAAAAGGCTCAAGCAGCAAGAGAAAACGGAGAAATGACAAGTTGCTAATCAAAAACAGCAATAAACTCATACCTCCAAAGCAAAATCAAAACAAAGCCAAAGAACTGCCACACCCCCGCCGAACCGGTCCAAGGAGAAATAAAGCTCGGCCAGCCCGCCTCGCCCCAAGCTATGTCAGCGTACTCTCTCCAAATCAATCAAGCTCTCCAGCAGAGCAAAAGGAGCCGTGGTCGCGTGGTTCAAGAACAGAGTCTCAGAAAGGACAAACCACGTAAAGGAGCGCGCACCGCTCCGCTGCCACTCGGCCGGTGCCCCGACAATAGGCCCCACACCGGCCGTAATCCTCGCCTCCACATCGCTGGCCACAAAGATCCCCTGTGCCCCTACGAGGAAGAGGCGCAAAGCCCACAGCCTCGCCAAGACGTCCTCGGCGATCATATCCCTCCACCGCACCGGCCTTCCTCAAGGAAAGCCCGTGATAGCAAAGAAAATCCGTGGGTGTCACCGTCACCTCGCCCCGGCTCGATGGAAGGTGTGGGTGGTATCCCACCAATACTCGATAGGCCCAGAAGATACTCTTGTTCTTCCTCGTGTCAGAGATCCCGGCCAAGTTCTCCACGAACACGCCCAGGCCAGAAGCATAGACCAGCCTCCTAGGGCTCGGCCCGCCATCCACAGAGATATTCGGCATCTGCTGCCATAACTCGACCACAGCCTCGAGCGATCCCCGAGTCTTCATCTTCTTGGCTTTCCCGCCAAAAGCCCCTCATCCCGCAGTAAACACAAAGAAGGTACGCGCCACAGTACTTAATACCAAAGCATAAAAAAAAAGAGTCCGTCACAAAACACGGCACACATTGCGCACAATTTTCACGTGTAACCCGTCACAAAACACAGCACACATTGCACACAATTTTCACATGTAACTCGTCACAAAATACGGCACACATTACACATACTTTTCACATGTAGTCCGTCACAAAACACGGCATGCATTACACATAATTTTTCCCATGCAGCCCGTCACAAAACACGGCACACACTGTACAAATTTTCTCAACAAAGGGATCAAGCACTACACGACACATTTTCAAAAGACCCGTCACAAAACACGGCACACATTGCACATATTTTCCCCACAAAGTCCATCACCAAAAACACGACACACACTGCATGACACATTTTCAAAAGAAATGTCCGTCCCTACACAGCACATACTTTCAGACAAGACCCGTCACAAAACACGGCACATGTCACATTTTTTACAAAATTTGTCACTACATGACAATTTTTCTCACAATGTACATACATAAATAGCATAAGGTACAAAACACCAAAGCATGCATTTCATTAGAGAGGCACTTTATTTTCACAAATAAGAGCTAATCTACACATTTCAGCACAAAATTCACATACCCACAATATTTACATGCTCAATTTCAACAATTCATCAAGAATTTCACAAAAAAAGCATGGCAAATAACAAAAGCCCCAAAATGCGAAAAACTAAAACCTAGTTCTAGCATTCAAAAATTCAAGCAAGGAATCAAGACGAAATTGATTTCTTACCTCCCCGACGTTCCTGACTCGCCGGTTATGCACCTCCGGATTTGGATACAACACATCCGGATTCTTCGAAGAAGGCACGAAGGAGATCCAATTCCTTTGAAGCTCCATCCTTTGTTCGATCACCTCTTGGCTCCGCTGCGACGCCCCTCCTTGATCCTTCCGCCATCGCAAGCAATTCAAGCTAAGAAATGGAAGATTTTGGTGTAAAAATGGAGTTCTCTCTCTCTCTCTCTCGTGGTTCGTGAACTGGAAGAAGGAAATGAAGGGGGTGCCTCGGTTTTAAACCCAGTAAAAATTTGGGAACTGTAAAATTCAAACCTGGTCCGTAGGGACCTCTTTACATCCCAAAATGGTCCGTACGGACCTCTTTGCAACGAAAGGCCAAATTACTTTTCTGCCCTTATAATCTTTGCACCTGGCTGTCCAAAGGCCTATTTCGCAGATTCAATGCGCATTGGTCCTTAACCCATCAACGCAAGCACCTGGCCGTCATCGTAAGTCCGGGATTTCGCCTACTAAATGGCAACGCAGCCTCGGCCATCATCGTAAGTCCGGATCTCGCCACTAAATGGCAACGCAACCCCGCCACCAAAGTAGCCCGAGCTCCTTCCCCAAAGAAGTCAAAAGGGAAGTCGTACAAGATCGCATATCCCCAAAGCACCGCCGTCATCGTAAGCCCTGACCTCGCCCACTAAACGGTAAAACAAGTGCAAAAGGAGCCAGCACTCTCCCAAAGACTAATCCCAAGGCACAAAACGCTCCAAAACGCCAAACGGTGAAGCAACCACCGCCATCATCTCGCCCGCTCAACGGCAACTCAAGCACCGGCCATCAAAGTAAGCCCGAAGTCACCTTCTCGGGCAAAAAGCCCCTACAAGGCTACCGATAAATCCGCAACGATGAACACCGGCAGTCATCGTAAGTCCAACCTTCTCCCCCGGATAAAGCACGAGGCATCTACACCTCTCGCAATCAAAGCACAGGGCGCCCACGCTCCGTAAACTGCAGCCGTAAGACGATTCAAGTCTCACGCATGGGACACCAAGCAATGTAAGACGATTCAAGTCCTCACGCATGGCACACACGCAGCCTGGGAAGACAATTCAAGTCCTCACGCATGGCACAACCGCTATAGCCGAAGACGACTCAAGTCCTCATACATGACACAACCGCAGCCGAAGACTAATCAAGTCCTCATACATGACATACACCCAACCCCAAGGTTTTAAATCACTCGGTCCTAAGACCGCATAAACCTCCCACATCACTATCTCCGGCCCTAAGGCCTTAAACCACCGTAGATTCGGAAGATCGTAAAATTTCCATCTCGTGGCGCCTCCACGTCCTTACCACCGACCTATACGATCACCCAGATGCCTCCACATCCTTACCATGCATCTATACGGCCACCCAGACGCCTCCATGTCCTACCACCGACCTATACGGCCACCTGTGACGCTTCCACGCCCTTACCATCGACCTATACGGCCACCCAGACGCTCCACGTCCTTACTATCGACCTACACGGTCACCTGTGACGCTCCACGCCCTTACCTCGACCTATACTGGCCACCAGATGCCTCCACGTCCTTACCTCGACCTATACGGCCACCCGTGACGCTCCACGTCCTCTACCTCGACCTATGCGGTCTCCCAGACGCTTCCACGCCCTTACCATCGACTTCCATGCGGGTCTCCCAGACGCTTCAACGTCCTTACCATCGACCTATACGGCCACCTGCAGATGCCTCCACGCCCTTACCATCGACCTACGTGGTCACCTGTGATGCCTCCACGCCCTTACCATCGACCTACGCGATCACCCAGACGCTCCACGTCCTTACCATCGACCTATGCGGATCACCCAGTGACGCTCCACGTCCTACCATCGACCTATACGGTCACCCAGACGCTCCACGCCCTCTACCACCGACCTATACGGCCACCCAGACGCTCCACGTCCCAGCTTACCATCGACCTATACGGCCATCCAGACGCTCCACGTCCTTACCATCGACCTATACGGTCACCCAGTGACGCCTCCACGTCCTTACCATCGACCTATACGGTCACCCAGTGTGAATGTGTGCCCAAATTTTTGTTTGTTTTGGATTCACGCGAGTTTGAAGACATCCTATTTAATTTGAAAAACGGAGTCGCCACGCCATTTTGATTTCCTCATAACTTTGAAAAAAAGGATTTTTATGGGTTCGGAGGTTGGGTTACCCTTGGGAAGAACGGATCGTCGTTCACCCAAGGTGCCTTGCCGGAGCAAGTCTCCCAAGATTTCATTAATCGTGCTTGCTTGCGTGCTTTCTTGTGTTCATTTGTTTGAAAATAAAGTGGGGAGGGAATGTCCCAAGTCGCCTTCCCGACGCATAAACCATTTGTTGGTTGTCGCCGATTTCTTGGATTTTATGTATTCGGATTATGATCCCGTCCTCATCTTAGGACTTGTGATCATCGCATTTTTGGACCTCGGGCTTGCGTGATCGTAGAGAATGACTCTCTTTATAGTCAAAGATGAGGTTCTTTAGAAAAGGAGGGTCCTTAGCCCATCAATCCTACACTTTAAGACTGGCCGAGCTCGTATAGATGCTTCATACTCATCTTAAGTGATAATCGGAGATATAGGGTTCAAAGGTGTCCCTTTCTAAAGAGATTATGAAACCTTTAATGGAAGGAACGATGTAAAGATAAGACCTTTACACCGGTCCGTTCCAAGGTTACTAATGGGGACATGGGGGAATGCATGATAAAAATGATACTTTTAGTGAAAAGATGACATTTTTAAGTTTGCAAAGGATACTTTTTATGTAAAGAAATGATTTTTGTGCAAAGAATGTATTTTTATGTTGGAAAATAGCATTTAATGTACAAATGATGCATGAAAATGGCAAAGAATGATTTTTTAATGCAAAGTATGCATTTTTAAGTATGAAAATGAGTTTTAAAAGAATGCATCTTTAATGTGAAAAGGGATTTTGAATGCAAAGGATGCAATTTTTAGTACAAAAGGAATGATTTTAATGCATGAAAATAGGATTTAGGTGCAAAGGATGCACCTTTATGTATGAAAATGAAAAGATGACATTTTATGTACATAGATATTATCTAAATTGCAGATAAACATCAGATTATATCATGATGGGGGTTAACATCAGACATTCCTTGAAACCGTGAAGTTTCGCAACCGGCTTAGTTTGTCGCGTGACATAGGCCGCCTATGTCGCGTGACATAACTAGCCATTTTGCAGAGACTTTACAAACCGAGATTTGCAAGAGGTATCAAGGCACCAATATGGCCAAGTTACTTCACAAATGTATCTCAGTGGAGCAAGTATTTTAGTGATGAACACTTCAAGAGGGTGTGGATATGAGGGATCCACACTCATCTCGAGTGTTCATGCAAAAACAATGCCAAGCCTGAGCCTTTACATGAAATGGTTATGCAAATGGATATGGATCTAAGCAATATAATACTAAAGCATGTAACTTTAATCGTAATACCACATTATTAACGCATTTAGCATAGAGATTTCCACATTCAAAGGAAATGGATAGAGGAAAAGGGTAGAAAATCGTTACCTCAAGACCACGACTCCCTATATCAAGTTAGATATAGGGGCCTTCAAAACAAAGAACCTCCGGGCCGAGATTGAGCCTTGGTTCTTCGAGAACCCTCGTTCTTTGTATGTGTGGGAAATGTGTGTGTGGGAAGTGATTTGGGGAGGATTAGTGTGGTTTGGGAGGTATGTGAGGAGAGGGGATGCTTCCTGGGCGTATTCCCTATAGAGGGGGACTGAGGGGTGGAAAAGGTGTGCCTCAAATGAGAGGTGAAGGCCTCTATTTATAGGCCGCCCGCATGGGCTTGGGTATGTCGCACGACATAACAAGCCATAACCGTTTTCCTTCTAGAAACATGCAAGGTGGCAACCTTCTAGAACTCTCCTCGGCCGGTTATGCCGCACGACATAAGTAGCCACTTCTGGATTCTTCTAGAAACATGCAAGGTGGCATGATTCTAGAACACTCCCTGGCTGGTTATGTCGCATGACATAATGAGCCACATGCAGTTCCTTCTAGAAACATGCAAGGTGGCAACCTTCTAGAAGGAATTCCATATAAAAGAAAAACGTGTTTCTTTGGCTCCAAGTAGTCCTTTTTTCCCTTAGATGATTTGGAACAGTTCCGGAATTGTTCCGGGACTCTAGGAAAGTCCGGGGAATTACTGGAAGACTTACCTAATTGGAAACTTGCCGGAAGAAACTTGCCGGAATTACCTGAAACTTAACCTAAGGCAATGAGCGATTTGGGTACTTACAAGCCCTCGGCAACGCCACTCTGCGTGGCGAGTGGGGTTGTCGATAGAAAAGGATCCAATCTCGGCGAATGCCGAGACGGATTGGCATCAAGTTGGCCGGGCCGCTGGCCGGGACCTTTTATGAAAGGCTACCTACGTATCCCGCTTAGGAATCAAGCCATAATCGTAGTCTCGTAATCCACTGGGGAAAGGGGGCGTCATATGTGGACAAATTGGCCGAACCTACAGGAGGCTACCTACGTATCCCTGGGAATCAAGCCGTGTCGTAGTTCGAGCATCACTAGATAGGTTAAGAACGATGTCTAGGATCCTCGGGTTGTCACCGACATTATTTCATTCTAACGGAAGCTAAGAGGGTAGACAGAGATAGAGGAGCTAATGACGTTATTTCTTTAAAAGGCGACGGAAATAACCAGACTAAAGCTTACGGCGCTATCTCTTAGAGATAGAGGAGCTAGTTAGATGACGTTATTTCTTATGACGGAAATAACTGAGGACTAAAGCTTACGGCGCTATCTCTTTTTGACAGAGATAGAGGGAGCTAAAGCTAGATGACGTTATTTCTTTATGACGGAAATAACGGAGACTAAAGCTTACTTCGCGCTATCTCTTAGAGATAGAGGGAGCTAAAGCTAGATGACGTTATTTCTTTATGACGGAAATAACTGAGACTAAAGCTTACGGCGCCATCTCTTTGACAGAGATAGAGTGGAGCTAAAGCTAGATGACGTTATTTCTTTATGACGGAAATAACGGAGACTAAAGCTTACGGCGCTATCTCTTATTGACAGAGATCGAGGGAGCTAAAGCTAGATGACGTTATTTCTTTATGACGGAAATAACGGAGATTAAAGCTTACGGCGCTATCTCTTTTTGAAAGAGATAGAGGGAACTAAAGCTAGATGACGTTATTTCTTTATGAAGGAAATAACGGAGACTAAAGAAGTAAGAAGGACTCGATGATTTTTGTAAAGAAAGTGGGATGTACCCTGATAATTTTATAAAGAAACGGAACGTACCCTGATAATTTTTGTAAATAGAATTAAAAATGACAAAGGCAAATAGAATGCCACAGGGGTAAATTTGTAAAATAGGCCTCGGGGGTACTGGAGGGAAAATTTGATTGAAAATGATTGAAAATGCCAGGGGCACAAGGGGTAAACAGACCTATGAGGGATAAAATCGTTAAATTGAGCCTTCAGGGCAAAATTGTAAAAACAGCCACAGAGGCTTAGTATGTCGCACGACATAAGAGGCCAGGTGAATGATTCTTTAAAATTCGCACGCCATCATTTTGAAACTCAATTGAACTTGAAATTGAGAGGGAGGCGACAGCGAGAAAAGAGAGAGCGACATCGTAGGGAGATTTGAGAGGAATCGAGAGAAATCCAAACACTTTTAGTCCGATTACATCGGGAAAATGCCTCCTAGGCTCTATCCGACCAAAAGGGGATTCCTCAAAGATGCCGATTTAGCCAATCGACGGAAAGGGGTGCAGAGGAATCAAAGGCCATTTCTTCCTAAGCACCAAGAGGAGATTTCTACCCACAGCCTCGACGAGCATACTTCTGATGTCGAAGAAGGATGAGGTAAGAAACCCAAGGGTTTTTTGAAAATTTCTGATTTGGGTGAAATCGATTTGATTTTTCCTGCATCGCATTTGAATTTTATTTGCATTGGTCTATGAACATGAATGGACCTAGGAAGTGTGATGTTAAAATGCATGCTCTTAGATGATAGGTTTTGACCTATTTTCATGATAGCATGAAATGTTCATACTTGTGCCATGTTTTCTTGCAGAGATTACGCACCCGTGGCTCTCCGCAGGTGATTGGCAAAGGCTATGGCAGAGTTTGCCAGGTAGTCGTGAGCAGATAGGACTCGCCCAAGGGCATGATTTATGCCGTTGGACCGGGCGATTCTTCGAGATGGCGAAGGCCATCGGGGACACTTAGAGGAGCGTGGATCTCGGTGAGGGCATTCAGAGAGTTCTCGTGGGAGACCACTCACTCATTTCACTTCTCTTGGGGTGAGACGACAAATACTCCACCGGATTTTGCGATCATCACAGACTCGCCTTTACGGATGAGCCGCTCTACCTAGAGGAGCCTCGCACAGGAGCCGAGCCCCCCACCCGATCAGGCCGATGCGGATTTGATGAGTTTGCTTGGCTTCGCTCCTGTAACAAGAAGGGGAATGGATATGAGTTGGGTGAGCTACATGGCTTGATTGAGGGGCGTAGTAGGGACTACATTGTGATTGATGATCCCGTTGAGAGCCTACTCGAGAGCCGAGAGATTAGCGAGGGCTTTTATATGGGTGGGCTTTTCCGACATGCCGCTTTATCAACAGCCGCATCTATCGCCTTGATTTCACCGCTAGAGCTACCGAGAGCCCGGGATGCCAGTCGGGAATCTGGTCCCGGGGTGAGGCCGGCTTAGCCGAGATGTATTTGGCTCTAGATGACGTCGCCCGAGGGAAGGCAAAGTATTTTACTTGTCGTCACTTGGCTTTCGAGGTATTCTCTCACCTTGACTTCTTTTCTTTGCGCATTTCATTCTATCCCTTGTTTTCCTGTTTTGACTTCTTCTTCTTCTTTTCGTGCTTGGGCCTTCGAGTATTTTGGCCGTTATGAGTGGCAGATCAAGGATGAGTTTCCTCGCCACCACTTTTCCCGCTCTCCGACGGTGGACGAAGAATGCCAGAAATGCACTCAGACACCGGAGGGTTCGAGGTGTAGGATTACCGCTTCATATCATGACACGCCGATGTGCTTGAGAGGGACTCCACTGTAGGCCGAGTATGTTCCCCTCGGACCGGCCGTTACGATGACCTCGGATTTGGATCACGCCGCGCACTTGACAGAGTGTCGCAAGCCGCCGGTGGGTTTGTCTCGGGAGACGCCTTGTATTTAGGAGAGAGGGTGTATAGACAAAGATGGGCCGAATAGGCATGCTCGGATCCCCGATGATCCACCAACTAGGATGTGGCCGCTCGCCGCTTGGCGAATGTAGATGCTCCGATTGTAGGCTTGGCGGCACATCTCTACACACGGGAGGGGGACTATACTTTGTACGTGGCCAGCATCTTCGTCCCCACGCACTGTGGTTGGTTATGGTGCTCGAGCGCGGACCCTCGACCGGCTACGTAGCTAGACCTCCTTCGCCCCCGACTTTCATTGATTATCGTGGTGGCGGTCGCACGAGGCGAGCCCATATTGATATGTCACGTACTCATCCTCATCCGGTGCTCCCGCGAGGTTCTAGATCCGTAAGTATTACTCCTTACGTCTTTTGGATTGATTGCATCTCTTCCCGTTATCAAGAACCGCATTTTGACACTTATTATGTCTCGCTTTGTAATAGGTATCGGCCAGGCTTACAAGTGCACTTGACCGTGGCTTATACCGGCGCTCGCGGGCATGATTGGCAAGCTCCAGTAAAAGGCATGAGCTTCCGGAAGAATCGTGCCGATCACAGTGGTTCGATCGATATCTCTCCACCTAGCGCCCGAGGAAGAAGAAGAGCCGCACCGATGACGCAGCACCGGGGCACCAATGGGGTATTAGTGGACCGAGGCCTCTGACAAAGAGGCCAAATGTGCCTCTTCACGGACCCATTGAGATTGACGATGATGATGAGGAGGACGGGTGGGGCCGAGACAACCACAAATTATGAGCTTGATTCTACCGTCATCCCCGAGCTTGACGACTATTACCGCACGGGGACCATAGCTTACGAGGCACCTTCTGGGACGATCCCGATGATGAGCCAGAGGAGGCCGAGGATGACGACGAGGATGGAGATGGAGAGGACGATGGAGAGGGTGATGGGAGATGGAGATGATCTCGCAGTAGCCCCTTCCCCTAGACATTTATGACTTTTTGGCTATTGTACCCTTTGGGGAAAACACATCTTGTTATTTTTTGCTTATGCACATTTCTTAGACTTGGTCTATTTTGGTTTGAATGTACATTGCTATCCCTTTTGTCGCATGCATTTATGAAATGATGGTAGGGTAACTAGCTTGAACCGAATGATTTGAATGGATGGCTTAAATGGATTTCCTCGCTTGAATATGTACCAAGTAGATGAATGCATGGGTGTACATGGGGTACATGAACCCTCCCCTATGCATTTGAGAGGTGGATGGACTGGGTATTTGCAGCCTATCGACATGTCGGGATTGCCCTGGGAAAGTGAAAAGATATCTGATGTCCGATGTCCGATGTGGCTTGTTATGTCGCGCGACATGGCTTGTTATGTCGCGCGACTCATTAAGCCCGAACTCGTGCTTTTCATTGCCCTTGAACTCGGACTCGGAATTGCCGACACGGGTTGGAATTGGGGGATCAAAGAGATCACCTACCTGGCCTCCTTGGGACAAAGGCAAAGAGATATTTGGTCCCTTCCTATAAGGATGGAAACGGGGTGACCTAGGAAGTCAAACAACTAATCCTTCATAAGAATGTGCCAAATAAAAAGGGATGACCAAAGTGGTCAGAAACTTGGACTTTTATGAAAAAGCTTATGCACCATTGGAGAATGGAGAAAGAGAAGCTGACCAAAGTGGTCGGATGGCTGAACCTTTTATGAAAGGCTACCTACGTATCCCGGAGGAATCAAGCCTTGTTCGTAGTTCAAGCTTCATCTAGACAGTTAGGAATGATGTCTAGGATCCTTGAGGTTTTGACGATTAGTGAAGGTCGTCACCTGAGGAAGCTAAAGCTTACATCACTATCGAGTAGATAGAGGCAAATTTATAATCGGACAAACTTGAGCATACTTCTCAATTCGTGATAGAGGTAGCTAAAGTTGGATTTTGACAATTAGGAAACTCGTCGCCCGGCGTTATCTCGTTATAACGAAAGTAACGAAGGCGCTTTTGGGAGAAAATGTTATTATTAGCAATTGGCACGTTACTTGAGCCTAGGGGTGATGATTTTTCTTGGAAACATGGTAGGACTGGTCTCGGATGTACATATGGAATGTGTTTAAGACGGGTTTCAAACATAGTGGGGTCGTATCCTCGAGTGCGGATCGAACCGCCGTTGTTGCCGAGATTTTGTCAACGTGGACTAGAATTCCTCTTGGCCGAGACTGGGTTTAAACTCGGGTCCTCGATGAATGTTCTTTTTCTCAGCACTCCGACATTTAAAGCCGATGCGACGATGTGCTTTTACAACTAAAGACTAAAGTGTGAGACAGCTCGAAATGACTCAAACCTCTCTTCGAGGGGTGGATGCGACTTATCTGGAGCCCCTGGCCCGAGGAAGAACTTTCCCGCAAAGCTCCCATGTCTTATTAAAGCAAGGAAAGATCCTTTTCTATCATTGGCAAAGCCCCTGGTTGGATGAATCGAGGCAGCGAAGTCTTAGATTTTGAAGCAAGTTGACTTAATGGAAGCCCCCAATCCTATGACTCTAGCAAAAATCCCAATATGATTGGTACCGCGGAAGTGATCCCGAGAGGTTGATTTCGAACAAAGACCGGGAATCCAATCTAGTGGGACCTAGTGGAAATGAACCCCACGTGAACTCCCAAAAATGGCTAAAGAAGCCCCAGCCTAAAGAAACAGCTTGGGCAAAAGCCCCGCAACCTCTGAAGAGTTTCAAGGCAAACCCTTAATGCGTAATTGTAGCAGTAAGAGGGAAAATCTCTATCCTTTCGTACTTTTACTTATTTCCTTTAGTCAGCTTCAATCATACCTTAAGGAAGATGTGAAAAGAAAAGATTCTCGTAAATACATGCGACGGGGGGCATATTTTTCGAAAAGGTGTGGAATAGATCCCGATTTTGTGTTATTTCCGATGGCCTTATTCGATGTTCCGGACACAAAACTCAGCTGGGCTTGACTCTTTTGGGAGAGTATAAGTTTAGAGAGGTTGGTAAGAAGTGTGGCTGGAAGCTCCCTCGCCGATGTTAAAAATCAGTGTTTAGCACTATTTTTTCTAAGATGTAGAAAGAGAAGACTTGTCAAGACATCCGAAAACTTGTTTTATTTTACAATGATCACAAGATTGCTTAAAAACCCTTTATTTAATGTTGGGGTTATTCAACCATTAATCTCGATATGAAGAAAACATTCTTATTAATCATGAGGGAGAAAGCTCAAATCCAGTTGGTTGTGGATCAAGCGTTGGCATCGGTGTGAAAGAAAGGTTTGTGTATAGGGAGGTCATTAATGAGACTCGGGTTTTCCGTGAATTTGACTTTCGTGTCTATGGGAGAGGTCATTTGATGAGACCGGGTTTTCGTGAATTTGGATATGTTTATGACCTGGGACCATTGCACGAGTTCGCCGCCTACGTTCCCCTCTATTGTGAGGAGCTCAGTGTCGCTCGTAGTTCGGCTTCGGCCGGACTGATCGCTTTCCAAGCTTTGGGATTTGTGGTTCCTTTAGTGAAAAGGCTCGGATGAGAAGATTGATGATGAGGCGTGGGCCTCGGGATGATTCCTTGACCAAGTCATTTCCTGAACGGTTGTTTTCTGATTGCTTCCTCTTTCATTGGGGAGAAAGGATTTGCACATGCCTAAAGGCTTATGAAATGCTTCGGCTTTGCTTCGACCGCCCCATTGTTATCGACAACTTTCATTCTCCGAGCTTTGATTTTGCTTGTCCGTCAAGCTTTTGATGGGCAAAGGCCGGGTCCTGGGCCTCATTTTCTTTTATTTTCATGTGCAACCTCGTTTTTGCCTGTAATCGTCCCTTTACAAGGTTTTTAGCCTAGCCGGGTATTACTCTTTTTTGCACTAAAGATTTTATTTTTTTTTTATTTTTTTTATGTGCAACCCCGTTTTTTGCCTAGACTCAGTCCTTCCTTTTTTTGGGATTTTCAAGCCTAGCCGGGCATTACTCTTTTGCACTAAGATTTTTTATTTTCTAAAGCACTTCAGGGCCAAGGCAACCCCCCGCTTGGAATTTTTCTTTGACATCTGGTGTGGCCTAAGGCAAAAGCTCCTAGGTTGTTGTTGACACGGGGTCAATCTTTCAAGCCGAGTGGCCTTTTGTCGTCCGTTGATGTTGCCGCTGTCGCCGACTTGGTCAAGATGAAGGGCAAAGGCATGACTGGGAAAGTGTATGGGGAAGTCATAGTTGTCTAATTTGAGCTTGTTAGAATTTTCGTTAGAAAATTAACGAAAGTTATATCAATTCCAATAATTCCTAACATTCCTAACTTTTCTAACAAAGTATGGGTAAATTAGGGCATTGCCATTTAAAGATTAAACCATGGAAAGGAATCCAAAAAGTTAAAAGAAATTGGAAAAATCTGAATTAGGCAAGGCAAGTCAACAACAAAATCGGCTGGAATTTTGAATAATATTCTTCCGGTTCAAAGCCTCGAGCAAAGATTTAATGCACTGTGCATCGCTTACGGAAATCCTCCGCGCGGACGGGATTGCATCTCACAAAAGGGCCTATATATTGAACCCTCCTCTCAGCTATTACACAAGATAATTCGATCACAAAGAATTTAAACTCCGGCGCAATATAGAGAGAAAACAAAGGGGGAATCCTTAGACGTCACCATTTTCTCTTGAATATTTCCCCAATCCCACTCCAACCATTCTCATATCACTCTTAAATAATAATAAGCTCAAGCTTAAACCACCACCAAAGAGGAGGATTGTGAGAGAAAACATAGAGGACTTAAGTGTTATCTACTTGTCTTTCTCTTTCACCAACTCTATCATCAAACCCTAAGCACATTCAAGCCTCAAATCAAACTCAAACACAAATCCAAGCACCAAATCTTGGATACTCCTCAAGTCAAACACCAAATCTTGATACTCCTCAAGTCACTCCAAGCCTAGGAAGATAGGGTGTCACCATTGCAAGCCCTCCTTCTCAAAACCCTAAAATTCTTCTTTTAACTTCTTGTTCATCTTGTTCTTCTTACTTGGATCTACTTGATGTCTAGTTTAACTTAAGTTTATTCCTAAGATGGTCATCTTGAAGTTCATCTTTCATGAATGACCATCTCAAATGGTCTACATTTTAAATCTCCAAATTAATTTTTCTCTTTAAATTCATCTTTACAAAGATCCCTCTTTCCCTTTGCAAAGGATATGTTTAAACCCCATGGGCCCCCAAGGATGACTTGAATATGATAACCACTTGACACAAGGTTGCAGTGGAATCAAGTCTAGGGATGAAAATGGGGTGAACATAGATGCAAATCCCCTAAAAATCACATTTTCCCTCAAGAACATCTTGCTGTCCAGTAGCATTGTTCCAGAATCCAGTCCATTTTCCTATTTTTTGGACCCAGTAAAACTTGGAATTGCGTGTTGAATACAAAATACTTTTTTGTAGCCAAATATCCAGATATTTGCTAACATATTTTTACTTTATTTTTTTCGTGAGTAAAACTCCCCATTTTTCAAATTTTCTTTTAAAGGTCAGTTCATCAGTCTCGGGAAATTCAGATTTCAGATCTGAGGTTTCCAGAAGGTTTTTTTACCTCTCAAATCATCTCCAAAATGAAAAGTTCTTTTACAGAAATCCTTTTTTAAGGTGTTTTGAACATTTTTCATTCCCGGACTTTTCCCAGATTCTGGAGTTTTCAAGCCCTAAAGTCCATTTCAAAGTCAAGGGTCAACTGCCTTTTTCATTCTGGCAGAAATGGTTTTCAACTTCCAAAAATCTTTTTGAGTTCCAAATCCCAACCTAAAAATCATCCAAAAAATCATGGGATCAGTTTAAAGTTTCTCCAAAAGAGTTCCCAATTTTTACTTACCTCAGTTTCAACTTATTTTGGCCAAAACACACACACACACACATACACACAACAAAGGATTTTGAATGTTTGGAAGACTCCTTAGCGAGGCGCTCCGGTGTAATACTAACGTCCTTCCCGGCACGTAACATGACCTTCCGAACCTAAATTTTTGATCTCCGGGCTTTTTTCAAAGTTTTGGCCCTTAAAACAAAAATGGCGTGGCGACC